>MU397274.1:0-349979 GCA_022578865.1 Xylaria sp. FL0043
CAAAAAACAAAACAAAAAAAACAAAAAAAATAATTAATTTTAATAAATTTAAATAATAAAAAAAACTAATTATATTAAATATATATAAAATTATTAATAAATATATTTAATTATAATAAATTAAAAATATTATTAATAAATATTTATATATAATATTTATTAATAATTAAATTAATTATTTTTTTATTTTTATATTAATTTTCGAACTTAAAAATTTTTAATTTTTAATTTTTACACTTAAAAATATATAATTAATTATAAAATATATATATATCTTTATTTTTTTTATATAGTTTAATATAATTAATTACTAAGCTATATTAAAAAACTAGGCTAATTTAGGTCATTTATCCACTTTATAACAAGGGTTTTAAAAAATAAACTCTAGAATTTTAAGGTAGCCCGCGAGCCCATGGCCCCGGGACCCCTGCGGTTAGCTTAGAGCACCCTCTCTTGCCTTGAACACCAGGAACAAGAGACCCCACATCATCGAGGCGTCAACAGGATGAGCCAACATGCTGACAAAGTTCTGAGCGAACGTTTCATAGCGGTCTAGGACGGGAAGAATCAACATGATGGCTTCCTTGGATACATCATCGTTATATTCCCCATGAACGCTTCCAACTCCGTACGGAAGTCCTGGAGAGACTTAGTCTGCAGTGCGCGCTGACGGTCATCCTGTTCCAGGGTCTTCTCGCACTCCTTCAGTGCCTCTCTCCAAGACTCGAGATAGATCTCATCGCCTGTCTCAATCGGTCATGGCCAAGTTGTTTGAAAGAGTGAGACTGTCCTGCTACGCGTCCGCCCCGCTATTGTCCGCTGGATCGGCCGAGCACATGGTAATTGTTACCTTACGAGGCATATATGAGCGTCTTCTGGATAGCGATAATAATAGAAGACAGCTGTGCTACGCGGAAGAGATGGGTAAGCAGGAGATACAGGAAGCAAAGGAACAGGGTAAGGGGTATATCAGGAACTATACCAGGAGACAAGAAGCGCCACGTCGGCGGGTAACCCAAAGCTCACCGAGTGGAATGCTTTACATGACAATAAACCCAGCTGCAACATCGACCGCGCCATTAGCAAAAAGTACCTTAGGGACCTTCTCAGAAAGTGTAGTAGTAGGTAAGCGAGATAAGGTACTTAGGCCAACATGGCAGCCTGCTTCAACATCTTGACAACGGGCAAAAGCCGATCGCAGATTATTTGCCCTGGCTGGTTTAGAGATGACATGGATCCAATATATACAGGTCGACCAATGTGCAAATTTGTACAAGTCACACATACAAAAGCCCTACTAGTGATATGATCTCACTGCACCTGTCCATATATCGAGGCAACTAAGACGCGTGAGAAAGTCTGTACAGTGCGGTGTGACTAAAGGTGAGGGACGTGCAATGCTTCGAAGACCAGGCTCACGATACTCGCCAAACCCTCTCCAAGGATCAGCCCACTGGCAAAGACCAGGAGAGAGGTATTCGACCGGTTCAGGATAGAAACCCAGTAGTAGGCACCCACAGCCCCAACAGCTCGAGCAAGTGTAAAGCTGGGAGTTAAGTATATGCCTAGACACGTTAGCATTATCTTCATACGAAATTCGGCGACTATTCACACTTACCGACAGAGAATGGGACGCCCATTGGAAGATATACCGACCAGGCGTGGTTTGGATAACAGGTCCGAACAACCGCTATGACTACGAATATAAGGCCAGTTGCTAAGCAGACCTGCGGGACCATCTCAGGAAGGTCTTGGCCCACGGCTAATTTTGCTCCGGCTCGCCACACGAAAGCCGATGGTACTTGAAAGACCGGCCCAGGAATATCGTACACTGAAGTATGCAGCCTGTATAGACCGACTGCAACAAGGCCACCGACAGCAGAACCGAACACCATCCCCAATAGTTGGTGAACGGGGCAGGCGCCTAGGATGTGAGCCGCCTTGAAAGTCTGCATCATGAAACCAGCCTGGACAACGCCGGACTCAGTGATGCCGCCAGCAATGAGATTCGCTGCAAATGCGTGGGGAGTGCCATTGCGTAAAGCGAATCCAACCAGGATCTGGCAGATTTTGGCAATCCCTGAAGCCGGACTGAAATCGGTGGTTCCCACAGCTTTGATGCCCATGATGCAGAGTGGGAGGGAGACGATAACCGCGGTCAACGTAATACCAAATGATATTATGCCGCCGAATGCGATCTTCACCGCGACCAGACAGACTAGTATAGAGACAGCAAAACCTGACCACGACCGAACCTGAGAGATCCCTTTCTTCTTAGCGGACATGTCTTGTCCCATAGACCTATTCTTGTAGTCTGCGACGAAAGTTCGAATATCCTGGAACAAAAAGAAGCCGAGATCGACGAGAGCCTCAGCTAGCATAGCCGATAGACTCATCCAAATGATCCAACCTCGGGCCCCCGTATCCCAATCACCGACCGGACCAGGCGCCCAGCCTAAGTTCTTGGCCAAGGGCGAGAGGATTCCCCAGCCAATCACTGCGCCAACAACCATGTTCAGTAGCACGACCGGGCCGGTGATGATGCCCTGACCAACGTAGCCAAGCGATGCATTGAACGACCAAAGCCATTGCGACGAAGCAGTTGTTCCAAAGATGGGGATATTCTGAAGAACGGGAAAGAAATAGGTGAGAAGGGTCTGTTTCGTGATCAGCATGTAGTTCTACAGTTTGGTTTCCTGTTTGACTGACATAAATCGCAGATAGGCCGAGTGCGCGAGTGAGGATGGTAAAGCTTGAACGCCACCCTGACTCCTCGCCTGTGCCATCTTCTTGGCCGGATTCCAGAGGACCCTCGACAATGAGGGTTTCAGCGCTTTCGTGCGTCGCCTGGGAGCCTTCCTTGCCATAGAGGACGTTGAGCATGAGAGCAGAGGCAGTTCCCGTGGGAAACCGTAAGTTCTCGCGCAGAATGACCCGTTCCCTCAGCAGATATGCGAAGACGAGGCCGAAAATGGAAATTCCCATTGACCAAGCACACAGTTGCCCGAAGGAGAGCCTGACGGGCTCGAGGATGAGGTATTCCAGTGCTGGAATAACACCTATCAGACCTGCACCAGCAGGCATAGCACCGACTGCACTCGAGACGGTCTGAATCAAAATATTTTCGCTTGTGCCATATGTCTCCTCTGTGTATTTATTGATGAGTCTGAGTGCAGCAAAGCCTCCGAAAGCGGACTGGATCTGCATGATGTTCACATAGCCGGTTTGGAGACCGAAATGAATGTTGCTCAGACAGACAAGAACGCCAAATGCGGACCCTATCGCCAGAGAGAAGATACTGGAGTATAGTGCGAGTTGCGTGCCTTCCAGCAACAGACTCTCCTCGAGGTGCTCGCCGTGCTCATCGCTACCTCGCAGCAGAGGCTGCGACTCGTCATCCCCATCGAAGGGATCGTGTTCGTCGGCCATGCCTTGTTCACTTAGAATCAAGTTCGTCTTAGTGAGAGAGAAAGTGCCAGGTGAGAATCGGTCTAGCGCCGTCTGTCCTCGAGAATTTTACCATTTGAGGTTTTGGGAAGTCGGTTTATGGAGGGCGCGGGCTGGGAATGAGAGCTGACTTCCGTGACACTCTACGCCTAGTGATAGGTTAATGCTGCCTAATCAACTGAGACAACCCCCGCCCGAGCATTGAGCCTGCTGGAGCCTCAGAGCACGTTCAACTCCATGAAGGAAACAGCAATGAGCCTAAACAACGAAGATGTCACGGTCGAGGTCGTTGACAGCGCGCAAGACTTTGTGGCCGGATATCATATAGTGAGCGAAACACTCGGCCGGCAAGTCAACGACACAGTCTGGCAAGCCTCTAATCCCGGCTGGGACACACCAGAAGGCCAAGCTGCCGGGGTACAGCGCATGGTGCACGGAGGGAAGACGATAACCACGGATGATAATGGAGATCCAAATACTAATTTTTTTTGAAGGCCACCATTCCCGACCCTAACAGTCATGATCCTGGGCGTCGCATTATTATCGGCTTTGCTCTTTGGATCCAGTCCGCTACCTTACCAGAATACGGCATAGTGCATTCGGGCGAGTTGCGCGACGCTATGGATCTAGACGCGCTGCTCCCTGGTAACAAGTCCGAGCAAGAGTTTCTGTGTCAGATGTATCACTGCAAAGTTCGGCCACGACTCGAATTCCTCAAGGCGAAGGCTGCTTCAAGCACGGAGCCACCTGTTATTTTGGTTCTAGGTACATGTGCGACATATCCGTCTTATCAACGCCGAGGGATCGGGACTAAATTGACACAATGGGGTCTTGATGAGGCCCGGCGTCGAGGAATCTCAGACGTGACAGTGGAGGGCTCTAGGATGGGACGACGCCTGTACGAACGCTTGGGTTTCCGACCTCAAGGACAATCTATTCTCTACGAAGTTGACGACAAGTTCTCCAATCGCGAGAAGCCTTCGAATGTCTTTATGATATATTCAAGTGAAACATCCTTGTCATGTTCGCCTCGGGGAGGATTACTTACTGATGGTCTATATCTTCACGGTGTTGTTCTAGGGAAGAGAAACGAGCAGACTTAGTAATTGAGTGCGGTCTTGACACCCGAGCCGATATTTTCGCGATCAAGATCGAGATACTTCTATACCCAAAGGTAGGGTTGATCCTCTACTCTCCGCACTTTGCGGTGAGGCGGAGATGAGAGTTTTTAGTAGTACAGAGGGACTGTTGCGCGAGCGCGGCGTGTACAACGCGCCGATCAACTTCCCCCATCTGGGCGGCTCACTCGTGGAGCTGGCTGATTACAGCGCGAGCCAACGGCCTAGGAATCTCATTGAAGTCTGGAATGACGGCAGAGATTTTGAGAAGTTGCTTACTTTCAAGGCGGTCATCATCTTCGGGCTCGTTAGTGTTGTTATGAGCGTCATGCAAGTGGCCATAGGTATTCTGCAAGTGGTTGTCGCCTATATGACCCGGTAGATTACTTACTCGGATATCAGGTATAGTCCTTGTATACTTACCTAGGTAGTTTCTCCGCCGGTTCGGGACACTTTGTTGTATATTTGTTGCCCCTTGTGGCATCTTATTTGGTTTCGTATGCTGTATACTAGTTTCCCGTACCCTTGATCTCCGGCGCCTGGCATATCCAGGTTCTGCAGCCGGTGATGCTTGTCTTCGCTATTTCTTCAATCTTCCCTTCCTTTTTTGCGGCCATTACGATGGAGTAGTGTTTGCAAACCTTACGTATTAAGAGTCGACATGTCGAACATTGTAGTGGAATAGACCTATCACGACGTTATCATGTTCCCCAGTCGCTGCGGCACGGCGGTGGAGCCTGTACCTGTACTGTACCGTTAAGTCCCTACTGACCCCACTAGACCCACTAGCCTGGGCTAGGATTAGCACGGCAGTAGCACCTTGAGCCAAAGGTACTTAGTTACTTCCAGGTCCTTGGGTGCATTAGACAACATCAACAACATTCAAAGCTCCTGTCTCGTCCATTGAAAACCCTCACAGGCTCTGCTACACAGCCTATGATATGATACTGATAATAGAAGCACCAAGAATCAAAAGGGACCCCGTCCATTAATTGGCGCGGCTCTGATTTGCACCGCCTAGGAGGCTGGGCCTGGTCTCTTGACCAACATGGCCGCCGCCTCGCATTTTGCGGCTCTGACGCCTGTGCAGCATTACAACCAACAACCACAGCAGCAGCAACCGCAACCGCAGACACAACAGCAAAGGCAACAGCAACACTACAATCAGATCACCTTCCACCAGAACCCCCAGCCTCAGACTCAGCCACAGCCTCATCGACAGCAGCATCACCATCGTCCTGCTACCTCTGCCACTGCCACTGCTGCCCCTCCTCCGCAAACACACCAGCAACAACAACAACATGTTCGTGCGGCGAGCATTCATATTCAGAAACAACCTGCGGCCAATTACCTTCCCAGTGGCAGCAACAATCATATACACGCCAGCCTCCACTCGCAGCCGCAGTCTCCCGCTCTCAATGGCGCTGCTCAAGGTTCTCTACAGCCTCGCCCGCTTCAGACCATGACCACGACTCCCATCCCCGCCGCTACCGCCGCCTCGAACATGAACACGAGCCCTGCGATCCCGCCTTCAACTGCTACTGCGACCTCAACCACAACCACAACCACTACAGCACTACCCACCCCAGACTCTTCAGATCCCCAGCGCCGTCGTCGCAGCACCGGCCGCCCGTCTAAGCGTCGCCGCAGCGATAACGATGCCGGCCCTCCCTTCGCCTCGTCGTTGCCCGCCCCTCCGCGCCAGCCCACCGTCCAGCCCTTGTGTAAGGGCCCCTATGATACCCTCGAAGACGCCATCTTCGCGCTCCAGCTGCACGTCTTCTCCTCGGGCTACGGCGTGTCGCAGAAGCGCACCGTCAAGGAGAAGCTGCCCTCGGGCAAGTATGACCCGGACGGCGACATCATCCGCAAGGACTTTGCTTGCGACAAGGGCGGCAACGAGTTCGTCTCGCAATCGCGCGGAGAGCGTCGCCGTGAGTCCAAGAAGTGCGGCTGTCCCTGGAAGGCCGCCATCCGCCGTCTACGCCGCGAGGGCGACCGCTGGTTCATCGAGATCCTCGAGACCCAGCACAACCACCCCGTCACGGCCGCCGACGAGATGCACACCCTCGCCTCCTATCGCCGTTGGCAGCGCGAGAACAACGCCGGCATCCGGAGCGCCATTGCGCGCCTCACCCGTGCCGCCGCTATGCCCGCGCGCGACATCGCCGCTTATCTGAAGGGCGACATCCAGGACCACGAACTCGATCGCATCGATAAGCAGATATTGCGCGCGCTGAGCATGAACGACAGCAAGGAGATAGCCGGCACTGAGAAGGACTCTGGCTCTGTCGTCTTCGAGATGGTGGCCAGGCGGCCCGTTATCATCCTGCAGGACAACGACAGGACGTCTTCAACGAGCGTGAACGACCACATGGCGGCGCCGACTGGGCAGAACGCGCCGCTTGCTCCTATGAACAACTTCACCAATCTTACCACGCCTTCAAACCCCTTCAATGGATCGCCGGCCAACTACCGCCCTACGTTCACTAATGCCTTCACCAACCAACCACCTAATCCTAATCCACAACCTAACCCGTCTTCGCCGCCTCTAGTCGGAGCAGACGGGACGACGAGCGTGCAGTCAGAGTACCCCGCCATCTCATAGCACATTTCCCCTTTCTCGGTACCGCATTAACTAGGGCATGACAGGAAGAATGTGGCACGCAACTTCATCATTTGGTCATTCTACATCAATTTACAGCGTGCATGCATGACATGATATTGTAATTCCGATCTGATTACGTAAGGGCGTCAGTTAACGGAGGTCATGAGATAATGTCTATTTTATTTTATCTTATTTCGTTTTATCTTTCCTTGCTTTTCTTATGAATGCTAGCACAAGGCGCACGGAAAAAGCGGGACTGTGGACTGAATCTTTTTTCCTCATTTCAAGAGATGGTTTATCATACATTTGTCGGGAACAGGCGTTTCGGAGGCACATTGTTTCATGGATCCGGCGTGGACTCGGTACCTTATGGGATGGGATGAACTGGAACTAATTGGTAAAGGGCCATGAAGTATGGCTCAATGACCTCAGTCCTGGAAAGTATAGCAATTTGTTTTCAGTGTGATATCCTTTCACATGTCTCGCTTACATACTATGCCAGTCAGTAGCTACCTGCACATAACATAAAAGTATAAAAGACGCATTCATGGCACTTACGCAAGGCGTGATTGATATTGAGCGTCCGTACTAAGTACGAATTGAATTTATACCACTTTAAAGGGCGAGAAAGACCTGAGGTCATAATATAGGCTTTTCTTTCCCTCTTAATCAATCAATCAATCAATTGACCAATCAGTACCATGCTGTGCTATGCTATGCTATGCCGTGCTATGCTACTGCTAGATGCCACGCTGATTCATGCAATTCATGCAAAAAGATGACTAACTAGCATCCATGACAATAGAGAAAATAAAGTTGAAGGCTAACCAACAAGCGACGCTAACAAAAAGAAAAAGAGAGAAAATAATAACTGAAAGAGAAATATTAATAGTGATAATAACAAGGATGATGAGAACCGTCAACGTGAAGTCCCGAGGAGCTCTACGGCCCGAGGCAGTTTCACCACGGCTACGCGCCTAGCGGCCGGGGAGGATCTGCGCGATGGCTTCTCTGTTTCGCATACGGTCGTGGTATGCGCGGAGATGGGGGAAAGGGGAACCTGCTCCCTTTCCTTTCTCTTCTCCTTCCTCTTGCTCTCCCTGTTTCTCTTTCTCTTCCTCTTTCTTTTCATTTTCCCCTTCCTGTTGCTGTTTCTCCTGGTTCTCTTTTCCAGTCTCCTTATTCAAAGATGAGAAAGAGAAAGAGGAAGAGGCAGAGAAAATATCATATAATACAGGCCAGAAGGCAAAGTCAGCAAGACTTGGTTCAGGCCCGGCGATGAAGGCGGCTTCCGCGGCATATTCTTCCCACGGACCTAGCAGACTCGGTATCTTTACCGCACCCTCTCGTCGCCATGCATCGAGAAGTCCCATGCCCTGCTCGAATCGCTTGCTCACGACGTCTTCTTCGTTCTGCGTCGCCTTGCCGCCATACGTCTCCTCGACGTACAGCATGATTTCTCGCTGTCCGACGATGGCTGTTCTCGCCTCGTCGTTGTCGACGAACTTGACCGCTACTTCGGTTGCCGCGCCCCGATCGTCTCCTCCTCCTCCTGATATACTCCCGCGCGAGTGGGGAATGCCCAGCTCAGCCATCAGGCTCTTCAAGCGGAGATTAACCACCGCGTCGCTGGATTCGAAAAGTCGCTTCGTGAGAGTGAGATGCAGGACATCGAAGCCCGCTCCGTAGTTCTTCTCCCAGTCGAGTTCGGTGCCTTTGTTCTCGCTACCAAAGGCCCTGAGCATGGCGATGGCGCTGGCGCTGTCCGACAATCCGCTGACGACAGCTCGAGCGTTCTCGCGCGTTTTGGCCGTCGCGCCTTGTCCCCAGATGCGTGCCTCGTCACCCGTTAGGAACGTGCCGATATGCCGAAACGTCAGCGAAATGCGGGCCCCGTCGTACGCAAGCTCTGCAGGCGCTTTGTCGCGCGATGACCGCTTGTCTTTCTTGATCTCGTGGAGCCATCGCGCATTCGTGGCGAGACCCATCTTAAAAAGTGAATTGTGTGGGAGCCGAACGTGCTGGGGTTTGCTTTCGGCATCTCTGAGCTTCTGCTTCAGGCGTAGCACCATGGTGCGCTCAGCACCGAGGCTTACATTGGCGATGAAGCTGCCGCGCACAATGTCCAGGGTTTTATCGCAATGCTCAGAGATGTAGTCTGGGCCGGCGCGATAGAGCTGGATAAGGACGTGGTTGAGCGGGTGACCGAGTTCCTTCTCAACGATGCCGCGGATGGTATCCACCGCCGGGGTGAAGGGGCGCAGGGGCGGGCTCTCGTCGGCCGGATGGCGGTACACGGGCTTGCTGCCGTCTGCCTCGACGAGACCCTGCACGGCGACCAGGCGAGGAACTTCCCCGCCTTGGTGCCACATCCGCTGCCATGCGACTTCGGAGCGGATGCGCGCGAATGCATCGTCGGAAATGGCCTCAGGAAGGATGTTGTAGATAACCATCGTGTCGCCTTCGAACAGTGGCGGGCTTTGCGCTTTTAGTTGTGATTGCTGGGATGTCATCGTGCTAATTTTCCTTTTGCTGCCTCGCGCGTTGAAGGAACTGGAGAGATTGCGTGATGCCGTTGGGTTTACCTCAGACGTTGTACTAAAATGCTCCGGAGATCTCTCCAGTGACTCAGACGCCCACCTCGACAATTTGCTCGCATTATCTGTGCTTGTGTCTGTTGACGTGTTATCTACGCCCTTCAATCTACTACGCTCTTTGCTGGCGGCGCGGCTGACATTCTTGGCATTACTCGTGCCGTCGTTACTCCTGTTGCTGTTGCCGCTGCCGCTGTTAGGACTCAGCTCTGGTAACAAAATAGTAGGCGTAGGATCTTGAGATTGAGGTTGCTGGGGTCTCCGCTTGGAAGATGATAATGATGATGTTGCACCCCACACCTCCTTCTCATCCTCCTCATTCTCCTCATTTGATCTCACTGACTCATAACGGCCGCCATCGGGCTTTTCGTATCTGTTATCCGCCGAGGCTGAAGGATAGGCATTACTATTATGATTATTGCTAGCTGCTGGTGGTCGCGTGTTTGGCGTTGCTGTCATAATATCTCGATCTGTCCGGTTTTGGGTCTGTGGGTGGCCAGGCCTTGCCATGGGCTGTAGCGCCGATTGTGACTGTGACCGTGACCGTTGCGACTGTGACTGTGGGTTTGACTCTGACTGTCGTTGCTGCTGCTGCTGCTGCTGCTGCTGTGGCTGCTCTGATGCTGCGATGATCGTAGGTGCGTGCTCGTGGACGACGGCTGCAGATTCACCACTTAGTGACAGTCTCTCAAACGACGGTTGGATATCCGAGGCAGATGGCGCAGTAGCGTCCCTCCTGCCTCTTCGAAGACGTACGTTTGGAGGTCTACCGCCTGCTGCATCTCGATGCCGATGCGGCTGGTCGCTGTCCGCCTGCTCAGAGGAGGCTGGGTTCGGCTTTAGCTTAGATCCCATCATGCTCAACACCGTGGCCGCCGGGACCGTGTCGCAGCCTGTCGTGCTTGCGATCTGCCCAAGAGCTGCACGATGCCGTGACATGCTCTGCACACCACAGCAATCACTGACAATGGTGATGGTGTATCCGTAGCTGGCGGCGTCGATCGCCGTGGCCATAATTCCGACATTGGTCAAGCAGCCACAGATGAACAACTCTGTCACAAATCTAACCCGTAGCACTCTCAGCAATTCCTCCACCTTGAATGCCGAGTAAAAGGATTTAGTCAGCACAAAGTCCTTGGGCCCAACCGCCTGTTTCACGATTGGATGCATCTCCGCGCCCGGCGTGCCGGCCTTGACGCAGGTCGGGCCGTGCCCCGCGTCTGGAGTGAGGAATGCATCGGGCGAGAAGGTCGGTTCTGCCACAGGAGGCGTGTTGCGTGAACGACGGCCACGAGCAGGCGCCGGGCCACCAGAAGGACTCGGTGTATTTGATATCATGATCTGCTCATCCTCCGATGGTCTCGAGCGTTCGAATTGGCTCTGCACCCATATGATCTCACCACCATTCTCGCGGAAAGCAATGGCGAAGTCACGGATTTTCTCGGGTAAGTCAATGGGTATCGTGATGGGCAAGGCGCCGTCGTCGGCCAGGAAATCATTCTGAGCATCCACGACAAGTAAAGCCTTCCGCGTGGTCAGGGATGGCAGCAGCGTGGGGTCTATGGGAAACATGATTGCCGGCATACAATGGGAATTTCCTGTTACTTATTCTTCTTCTTTGCTTTTATATCCCCGTTGTCCGTTCGTTCTCTCTGATTTGACCTAACCCAGGACGTAGGTAGACAGCAGATCTAACCCGACTTAAGCTAGGCAGATTGTGAAAGGCAATGAAGGAAAGAAAGCCAGATATAAAAAGCAAGGATGAGAGCTTCTGAGCAAGTGGTCACATGAGGAAGACACAATAAGCCCGGAAAGCGGTGTATGGTGGTGTGTCCTGCTGCTGTAGTCCGGCTGACTGACGCGGTGGATGTCGTTTGTTATAGTCTCAATATTCAGGGCAAACGCCAAAACCAACCGGAAATACACAGATGTACGTAGGTAGACGGATAGTAGATGAATGGGCGGATAGAGAGATGGACCAGGGCGATTAGGACGACAGTGCGGCCGTTCGTAACCAGTCTAATAACTGTGTCGGAACTGGCATAATAGTCATGAATACTGAAGTGAAGTCGAACATGTAAAGTCACGATGCCGATAATAAACAGCTATAGTAAGGGATGAATGCTATGTGCTGGGTATGAGGTCTGGAAACTGATGCGCCAAGCAGAAGAGACAGGGTCGCGAACCGGTTCTCGGCCGAGTGGGTTTGACTTGACGATCCTTGGCGAAGCTAAAAACCCGTCGGGATGCACAGGCTATACGACGGTGGTGGATGTGGGTAAGTATGTGTGTAATCATAAGGGACCGTTGGGTATGATTGAGACTGGATAGAGAGACAGAAGAGAGAGAAAGAAGATTGGTAGTTGGGCTGTAATTAAGTTGCGACTAGGATTGGTTTTTTGGGGGTGGGTGAGATTGGGGGAGGAGGAGGAGGAGGAGGAGGGGGATGATTGATGTGAGGTGGTGTAAGTGCATGCGTGTGTGAATGTGCAGATACTCAGATAGGTACATTGAAGTAACAGATTAGGTAGAGTATGTACAAATGAGGTTGGTAAATGCGCTACCTGAATATATATGGTCCGGTACTGTAAGTATTGAAACCACAAACGTACCTACTACTTAGGTAAATCCGTAGGTACCTAATATATACCATCGTATATATGTAGAGCGTGTAATGTGTTGTTTGTATGTATGAAGTATGTGTAGGTATGTAAGTAATTGATGTGTCGAGCAGTATACTAGTAGTTACATGTGTATGCGCGCACGGCATCGGCATACCACCTCATGTACTACCTATATGTAGGTTAGTGCAGTCTGTAGCCTGCGGCTTGCGGTCTGTAGTGTAATCTGTAGGTAAGTATTGGTCTCCGTCCGTAAGCTACCTACTGCAGTAGTTCGTTTTTATAAGCTAAAGTATACATATGTAAGGTGTAAGGTGTAGGTGGCTTTACTTTACCGTAGGAACCGAAAGAATGATCATGCCCGTCTCTGCCCGTCCCTTGAGAGGATGATGACGACGAACGGAGCCGGATGATAACCACATCCCTTCGGAGCAAGTCTCTTTCCGGTCAAAAGAGCAGGTGTGGTGCTTCGCTTCCGTTGGGAGAACCTATTTCAATATACAAGAACAGCGCGTGTTGTGTTGCTGTCGTCGCCCAGCTGTTACGCTGTATCCCGCCGACAAGCCATGTATATATGGGTATAGTTTAAATATAGTGCACAATACAGCAGACCCCGGTCACAGGCCCCTTCTAGTGTGGTGTATACCACACCACTAGCAAAACGTGGGAATTGGAGTCGTTGTGTTACCCGAAAGCTGCCCCTGTCAGCCAAGGTATAGCAACCGGTGGTACTTTAAGACAATACCTACAGAGTTCATTGTGCCCAGACCAGATATCAGGTAGCTATCTCCCTAAGCCGCCTTTTTGTCGTGTTTTTGGGGGGGTATACAGCCAAGTGTTATGTCAGTGGTATGTAGACACAAGACCATATAGGAGAAAAAGTCGGATTTAAAAATAAAAAATAAAAAACACGGTGGGGGCAAAGGGTCCCGCTTCTAGTACCTACATAGGTAGTGTTGCCGGTATATGCAGGGCTTGCATTTCATGACACCGCACGGGCATGCTTTAGTGTTCAGTAGGTCGGTCCACTTTACATCAACAGTGTGGAGAAGAAGTCAGTAAACCCTCTTACTGAGCTTACAAGCTGTGCTGGTCTACTGAGAATGTTGTGTTTTTGCTCTAGGTAAAACTCCTTGACCAGTAAAGTCAAGTCAAATCACGGGACTTTTCAGTAGCCGCCATGGGTAGTGGTGTACGTCGTTTCAAATCGGAAGAGCGGCACCTCGGCCAACGTCTAATTAAACAAGCTCTACCAGTATTGTACAATCATAATCCCTGTTACCGCACTTCACCACAGCCAGATGCCCTCGTAGACAGCTGGCTTTAACCGAGAAGTCTCACGTAGGTGAGCTGTACGGAGTCGGTAGCATGCACGTATAATCTGCCCGCAGACACGCGAGCGCATGTCTGTCACCGCCTCTTCGTTCTTGACCTTTTATCCTACAATGGCCAGATACGAGACGCAACTTGTGAAGACGTGGCACCTGATGAGCCGAGGACATGCCCTGGCGAAATGGTGAGTTTCCATAACTGGGTACTGTGAGAAGGAGACGTAGGTGAGAATGGCATTGTAAATAAATGGAGTGTGCGGATGCTAATGTAGTTCGGATAGCTCGACCGTTAACTGTCAGCCGAGTCTCGGCATCGCCAATCCGCGGAGCCCGCTCCCTTTACAGTGTAGTCTGGCTGCTCGCCGTTGGAGTTCGTGCGTCATGCTAACTACCTGACAGGCAGGTCACGACGCTGACACAAGAAGAAAAGCCGTGGCCAATAACCGTCCACTATCCGTGTACAGTACGTAGCGTCTCTCGGTGAATCGTGACCGAAGCTCCATATTCGGCGGCGAATCTGTCTGTGCAAGGTGTGCAATTGGAGATGGTCGAACCCACCATGCAATTGCCGGCGGCACAGCGCTCACTCGGATATAAGTCAGATATGGGCTGATTACGCTATACTACCGGTACTTCGAGCTTAGTACCGACATATATGATTCTCTTCCTTGTTGAACCCAGTCTAATCATATCCATGCCTTCGAATAGGTTTTCGCGTGTATTATACTATGTGGACTTATACCATGGGAGGCGTTATGTTGCTATTTGATAAGCTGACCTGATGTCCTCAGATTACACATGTGAAAAGAAACGGAAGCACGGGAGCACCTATGAGTTACGCCTCGCCGATTCACTACCGGCGGTGTCGGCCATTCTTCTGTTCGCCAAATTGTGCGCAAGTTTCCGGCGCATCATGATCGGAGTCGATGCTCACATGATACTGCAGTGCGCTCGGTGGTAGGACACGTGCTTAGGAGCTCAGTGGGCGAAACACAATGATTTGGGCAGAGTATGTAAATCTGATGAGTTCTCTTGCGATGGATATCATTCTTTTTCACACTACTAACATACACTACACTATTCTGCGCTCGACTCGGCGCTTGTCTATCTATAATTGACATGACACATACCTTGACACATCCCCCCATCGTTTCAGATTTGACGATCGCCTAGCTCGATGCTACCCACGGGCAATTTTTGACGGATTGGTGGTCAGCAGCGAGTGGGTAGACAGTGGGCAAACTTACACCTCATCCCGCAACTCGAGCAGGGTATATCCATGCTAACAGCTGTTTGAAGGCGGTTGTTCCCGCTTCTTCTTCGACGTCCTCAATGCGTCCGCGGAGACAACAGCCTATAGGCTATCAGAAGTTACGATGCATTTATCACATTCCTACACGCATACGGAGGGTTACAGCAAGATCCTGAAAGATAGCTCACTTGCGTCCTTTTCTTCCACCCGAAACATACGACTTCGCGCCGTATTGTCGTTGTGAGGCTAGTCTAATATCAATACGGGGTACTGCAGGATTTTATCTGCTCCATCTACTGAGTATACTGTGCTTTACTCGCCTAAGCAAGGAGGTGAGGCCAGCGCCTGACTGAACAGCGGCCATTGGCGTGGTGCCAAGTCTTTAGACTTGTCCAGCATGTGAAGTCGAACGCGTCATCCTGACCTCAACTCTGCCCGGCCCTCCGCAACTTACTCCTTCAACGGCGGAGTGTAGGCTCGACTTACGACTGGTGGTAACTCAGATGTTATCGAAAAGGACGCCTAGATCTTGTGAGACGATATATTATATCTCCGTGTAGTGAGAATAAAGCCGTCGAATAAGCATCGCGACGATACGTTGTGGACGATAATATCGTCGTAGTCACCACCCAGAGCACCCTCAGAAATTAGAAGGAACATAGAATTATTAAAATTCAGAGATAAGGGCAGCCTCGACATACATAACCTTTATTCTTAGCCCAGATTTTTATCATATGTGGAGGAGCATAGCCGAGGAGTCGGCTACGCGCTGACTGAAATATCTCACAGTCGGCCTTCCCGTGCGAATATAACTTACTGCTTAATTATATACTGATGAACGGAAGTGGTTTCGATCATGCCACCCCTCTCCTGATGTCTGAACACTCTCATTGGCCGCCTTGCGAGGACCACGCTTTTTGTGCTACGACAGCGTAGTACCGGCAAGTTTCCAGGTTGCATATTCCATGTTACTGCATGCCGTGCCACCCGAGGGCCCAAAGACCACCGCAGACCGCGTATTTGATTGCCTATTTGGACATGGGCTGTGTCCTGCCGGCCGATACCCGCGAGACACTGGTGCTCCACGACATATCGCCCTTCCTTTCACCGTCTCCGTCTTCATTCTTTCGCAATATCAGCATCAAAGGCGAGAAGTATCTCTGGGTGTTCATTTGTCGACCGGGCAGAATAGGCATTGTCTTTTACCTGATGCGCACTCGTCCGGCCGTTGTAACTGTGATTGCCATGGCGACTGGCCGGTGTATCCCGACGTCATCCGCCTTGTTGTAGCTTGCAGTTCTGCTCATGCACGCGTTGTACAGTAAGTTGCTACGTGACATACGCTTCGAACTGCATCGCTAACAAGCTCTGGGAATAACGCGCACTAATTCCCGACGCCACTTTCACAACGAATCATACGCAAATCACCAAACACGAAGTAGGAAAGAACAAGAAGAAGTGGAAAGGGAAATAGGCGAGAACGTACTGTAAGTGGGTACACCGACTTCAGCAAATGAAAGCAAAGCTACCTAGGTACTCTACTATCTGTTAGCTAATCCCTGAAGTTGTCACAATGCCTAGTGTGAGGGAAGAAGGCATTCTACTCAACTCTCTACATGAGTATAACCGGAGTTTATTGTGGCTTGCCAATGTCAAGGGGTCTCGACCCCGAAGCCACCCGATGCGTGACCGAATTGAGCCGACAGTCTCCAACACATGTCATTGACCAATTCGAGCAATTCGACGCAGCCGGGTCCTCGGAGCACGTGAGCCTAAAATAAAGGCTCAGCGTACGGATGAAAGTCGAGGTCATTCGGACCTCCTCATAACATCCATCTATCTCCTACCGAGGTCGAATAGAGCGGACTTCGAGGCTCCGTATCGTGGCCGTCTTTCATCACGATGAGATCGTGTGAACAGGCACAAATCCCGAACGTTGCGCAGGTGGATGTCATATCTACATGCTGCACTAGGTACGTGAGATCGCTTACCGGTTCTCTCCCCGCCAGCCCGAACGTTGCAGCGATCGGGTTATCCGCCGTCCTCTTGATCCCTTACTCGAACCATGACCATGACCATGGCCTTTGTCAGCTCGCACGCATGCGCCCACTGGCGAATGAGATCGCCGACGTGGGCACACCAAGAGAAGAAAGACAGAAAGCTTCAGGGCGTGCGATGCCCAATCACACCGTGCCAAGTTGAGTGACATCGGCTACGACCGTGGCGTTCGTCGAGGCAGGCCACGACAGTGAACGAACGCCTTTCAATAGGCTAAGAAGATGATGTAGGTCAGTAGTAACTATGCATCTTAGGGTTCTGTACAGTTGTAGAAGAACCGATCCAGTCGGCGGCCGAGGAAATAGGATGGAGGCGTACTGAGTACAATTCTTAACGGCCCAGCGCCGCAAGCGCCATCCATGCCAACTCCCCTAGCCCGGTTGATCACGGCCCTACATCGTTAACTAGATAGGCGACCTCGATCTTTCCGATTCGACCCGGAATATAGCTTTCCAGAATAACACTTTCTGTATGTAGTGTTGATAGGCCGCAGCCGTAGCGTAGTGATCGTCATCGATCATCATTACAGTATGCACATATACATGCAACTGTCAATACCTACTGTCCATAAAGTGTCTATAGTCCGTACAATTATACACCTACTGTAGTATCTCCGTTCATCTACCGTACCGTATGCATTGCATATGCTACATACATATTGAGTAAACACACCTACAAACCGCCGAAGCGCGATGCTGTATACAATAAATACCCAGACTCCCTCCGTCCTGTAGTTATGTATAGTACATTATCCGACGCTATTAAGTAACAGATCGATCTGACTCTTGGCTGCGTCCCGCAGACCAGGCGGAGCTAGAGACGGGAAGATTCTTTGCAGCGAGGAGGGTCGCAGCGGGAGCTCTTGGCGATGTACGGAATCAGAATACTTCCCGGTTGCACATCATGTTCCACCCCAGAGACTGTTTTCCTGGCGTTTAACGCTGTGACAACGGAGAATATGCTCCAATTTGTCGCGCTCAGCCTCTTACTTTGCTGTACTGTGATTTCACTTAGTAGGTGCTGTGATGGACATTAAGATTGGGAAGGTTGCTGGGATGAAGACGCATGGTTGATGGTTCTGGATCTTTTTGGGTAAATGTAAGGGCCACGGAAGTGGCGAACGGAACGGCTATACAGGCTAGGTGGGTAGGTTGGTACTACAGATGGATTGTCCATCTTATCTCGTCTAAGCAGTACAGAGTCGGACCTTAAAAAGCATCGAAATTGTGAAGAGGAAGGCAAATAGCCTGACATATTTGCCAAAGAATTCTGAGACCTTTAGGTAGACGAATAACTCTTCGCTTACAGGTGAGATCGTGCGATAAAGGTGAAAAGGAAGGCCTGGATAGGGGTCTATTATGTCAAGTTCTTTCAGGAGCTGCCTTTCATCGGTCCTGAATTTGACTTCAGCTGATATATCTGCGCTGCAATCTAAGATATTGAAAGGAACAATTCCATCTGACAGTGGTTCTACTTCTTAAGTGTTAGTTACAGTTGATACGTGTACCTATTCCGTACGCCTTGCATTCTGCCCCCGACAATAGTGCTTTTCCCGTCCAGTGAAGATGAGATACAGTTTGGCGTAAGCGACTGAGGCATGAGAAATATCACGTCGCATATCATCGGCCGCTTATAGACATCAACATAGGTCTATACCTTGCAGCATTTATCTACAGAACCGACTTCCACTCCTAGGGACTCTTGACTGGTTACCGCTCAGTAGGCCTTGCTAACCTTCAAACAAGCCGTTAAAGCCAAGTATTGATAGTTCGATTATTCGTACCAGATGAGAGAGTAAGTTCTATCACTATTCGTCCGCCCCGCCCTTAAATCCACTTCCTCTCAACCTCATAGGGAACGAGGAGATGCGGTCTTGGATGAAAAGCACTGCTGATGCAAGCTGCAGCAAACGTTTATGAGTTAATATGCTTGCATAAATGCAAGCTTTTGCAGAGAACGTCATTAATATAATGAGGGACATCGAATGTTGAAGATGTCACATATGCCCGGGTGCTACTTTCATGTATCAGACTCCTACCATAGGACAGAAGCAACCCTGTTCACCGCTATGTCGGGAAACTAAAAGTCCAGAAATGTCTTCAGGCAGGGGCATACGAGTCTTCTGTACACGTATGGATACGCTTGGGAATGCAGCGAGGTATTATTACAACTCTGGGAACTCATTTGACAACTTGATTCGATGTCGGAATGGTAATGTCTTTAATACAAGGAGTTGACTCCCGAAAGTTTAGCAATGATGACCCAAACCAGTCTATAAGAGACGCCGTATGTAGGGATACACATACGTGTAAGGGCCTACGAAGTAGTACTTTCATACCAGCATGCCTACATACCAAGGCACGTAGTACCTCTCCCCCCGCAGTCCCATCTCTATGTATCTTCAGGAGGTGACACAGCCACAGTGAAGTTGTGAGATTGAGCCACGTCAAGCCACACCAGGTCAAGTACCAGTAGCATGGAAGCCAATCTTCATAGTAAGGTTCAACCAATTACAATATTTCAAATCACACAGACAAATATTACAGATTAAACAGTGGTGCAGGCAGAATTCCCGGTATTAAAATTGGACACTGAATACTGGCCTGAACCTTATCCTTTGTTTTGCTCTCCCGGTCACTCGTTGAAGAGACCCACTCTTTGCTGTACATGTACAACCGGGGCCCATTAGGGAGAGTGATTACATAAGAAAGTCTTAACGCCTTGGCACTGGCAGCGTCAAGTTTCTAGCTCTCAGCCAAAGCTTCATTTGCCGGACGATAGCAAGGAATCTGCTTCCTACCTCCCGATTTCGAGCGACTTGCACAACCTCTTCCTTGCAACTATCTCTCGTGATCGACGCGCCGTCTCTCTTCTCACGTCGTGGATTCGCGACATACTCTAGCAGGCGCTTATCTGCGCAGGTCCTTGCGACCTATTGAGCTTAGGCTCGTGCTGCTCGATCGCATGGTCAACATCAACTCTCGTTTCCAGGCGCCGTGACATCAACTTTTCACTCCTTGATCGTATAGCATGGCCAATGACGAGCGCGACAGAAAGAACGATATGACGGCGGAGAACACCTCACGGAAGCGCTCCAGCGTCGAGCTTGAAGATGCCGACCGCCAACCCAGTTTCAAGCGACAGCGCACGGCCACCCTCAAATCCGATAGCGCGCCTCCCGCATCTACCGCCGCTCATCCTACACAGCTGCCGTACGAAATTGTAAGGCTTCCTACCGTCGAAAGCATGGGCAGAGACGGCTTGCGCAGATCGATCACGCTCGCCTTGAAGCATGTAGGCTTCGATTCCGCTACAGAAGAGGCGCTAGAAGGCTTCACAGAGACGGTTGAAACTTGTATGTGGCGTCTTGGCGTGGACAAAGCATCGTATTAAGCATGGGTACTAATCATGAGTAGACATGAGCGGCTTCATACACCAGCTGAAGCGCGTTGCCCACGCAGCCCGAAGATCAGACCCCATTCCCACCGACTACGAGGCCATTCTACGCCACCACAACCTTCCGCTGTCTTCTCTGAAGCCTCACCTCAAGAATCCTCTTCCTAAACAGCTTCTAGAGCCGAGCTTCTACGACCCTATCGTGGAAAATACTACCTACTTACAGAGCACACCGCCGGTCCTCGGCGATGAATTGGACGGCAGATACGAGAAGGAGGAGCGGGTCTGGATACCGAAGCACTTTCCCAGCTTCCCTAGTAAACACACGTATCGATACACACCTGCCGAGTTACCCGCGAAAGCCACGCCAAAGAAGCGAGCCGAGGCGCTTGCAGACGCTCGGAAGGCCGAGGTGGCGCTCAGACGCATCAACCGAGCGGCCAAGATCACGCGGCAGAAAGAGATCAAGGAGAGGGCACAGCGCAATGCACTGGCCAAACAACGACACGAGGCATGGGAAAGTCTCATTCAAAGTGTGCTACCGAAAAGCGGGACTGCCGACGGCGCGACGGAAGTTGCCGATAATAGTACCATCGTCAATGCCAACGCTCAGTATGGTCGCAAGGAGTTACCAAAGGCCAGCAGGCGCCCTCTGTTGGAAGGCGTCAACGGGCAGATATGAGACACGTGCGGCAGTTATATGAACTGCATGTGTCTAGTTCTTACCTTATAACTGGTGAATTGTATTTGATCGTTCGCGACTATGCAAACGATGGGGCCTTCTCTCTGAAGCTTACTTCCTGGTTCGATACTGGTGTGTCTATCCGGCCGATATCTTGTGAGCTCGAAGGCTTTATTTCGAGCCGAGGAAGCATCGCCGATCCAGAGGATTATCAGTGACTTCTAGTCAAATTTTCATATTCTCGATGCCACAGTCTTCGGTAGCATTACCGTTTCCCCAGTTACTCGATATTTACAAGCAAAAGAATGCCGAGAAACATGGGAAGGTGGCTGTGTTTTGCCCGGGGTTTTCCTTTCTGTTTTCTGTCTTCACACTGCATTGCGACGGATTAAGGGCACTTCGCGGGGCGTTACGGGGTCCATATCGAGTTACAATGGCGCAGTAAGGAATGGGTTGGTAGACGATGCATGGCTATTACGGAATTCTCAAGATACCCCTCTGTAGCAAGTATTTTCATAATGAATTGCACACTATACTATCCGCTAGTGATGTCTTGGTTGATCTCCATGTCTCACGATCGTAACTTTACAGCAAGATTTCTATTCCGAGTCAAGTTGCATGTGATTGGTATGGGACATCCGACAGCTGAAGCATTGAAGCCGCCAGCTGCAACATATTTGCAGGGGTAGCTTTGTAGCTTGGTGGGTTCTCTTCTTTTTATTGGCTAGGACCCCACCAAAGCCCACAGTTTTATGCTGGCGTCTACCAGGTGCAAGGCTGTGCCTTATCGTACAGGCAAGTTGGATGTACCTAGGCTTATCTTAGCGATTCCGACCCTAACGCGGAGCCCACACATTTCTACCCCCAAAGTAAATTTCGAGAATCAACGTGACCTTGGCCTGCCCGAGACCATTTCCTAAGTCCAGCACCCTCGCCGCCAACCACACGACCTTCTTCCACTATTTCTTCAAAGGCGTGCTTCCCGACCGACAAGAGTATCCCTTTGGACAAATATGGCTGAGCAACTAATTCTCAAGGGAACCCTCGAGGGCCACGTAAGTCTGCCGCCAATTTCATTCCAATCCAATCCAAATTATACAATCCAGCACGTCCCTTCTGCTTGGTGCATTCGTCGTCCATGCATGCATTCAAGCAGTCGCTCAACCAATTGCCCCATCGCTGCGGTGTTTTCTCGTGCGCGCAGCTGCGCGTGGGCGGGCGCATCTCTAGAATCGACATGGAAATGGAGAAGAGACGAAAGGGCGCAAAAGAAAGAAGAAAAAAATAAAAGGGTAGAGTCAAGGCTAACCATGCGATACACAGAATGGCTGGGTCACCAGCTTGGCTACCTCGATGGAGAAGTACGTACGAACCCGAAACGCAAAGTAGCACGAGGGGATTGAACCGGGAATGACGAGGACGGTGCTGACTTTTGCTCTCTTCTACCCGCAGCCCCAACATGCTCCTGTCTGCCAGCCGTGACAAGACCCTGATCGTCTGGAACCTGACCCGCGACGAGTCACAATATGGATACCCCAAGCGATCGCTGCACGGCCACTCGCACATCGTCTCCGACTGTGTAGGTACCACCCTGGGCTTGTTTCCCGTGACTTGGTTATGGAGGAATAGAAGGAGATGCAGAGAGGAGATAACCAAAAAGAGAGAGAGGGGATGTATAATGCGCGTCTGCGTGTATGTGTGTGCATAAGGGAGAGATGAGAGGAAAGAGGAAGAGCAGGAGAGGAAGCAATCAACCATTGGGATAAATGACATAAAGAAAATGGGACATTCCAGACTGACGCGCTGGTCTTGTGCAGGTCATCTCCTCCGACGGCGCCTACGCTCTGTCTGCCTCGTGGGACAAGACTCTCCGCCTGTGGGAGCTCGCCACCGGCAACACCACCCGCCGATTCGTCGGCCACACCAACGACGTCCTCTCCGTCTCTTTCTCCGCCGACAACCGCCAGATCGTCTCCGGTTCCCGCGACCGCACAATCAAGCTGTGGAACACGCTCGGCGACTGCAAGTACACCATCACCGACAAGGGCCACTCAGAGTGGGTGTCGTGCGTGCGCTTCAGCCCCAACCCCCAGAACCCCGTCATCGTCTCCAGCTCCTGGGACAAGCTTGTCAAGGTGCGTGGCCACACTTCCCCTTTCGCTTTTGAGAGATGGCCCTTTCCCCCCTTCTTTCCTCCAGTTTTTTATCTCCTTTTACATGCTTCATATGATGCTTTACAATTATATTTGCTACTTCAGAGCCTGTTCTACAGGCCATGAGACAAATTTTCACCATGTACTGATGAAGTGCCCATGTCTCTTGTTGATGTCTACGAGAAATTAGTAATCCCTAGCACAAGACAACCATACTGACTCGTACATCACTTTTAGGTTTGGGAGCTCTCGACCTGCAAACTCCAGACTGACCACATTGGCCACACTGGTTACATCAACACCGTCACCATCTCCCCCGACGGATCCCTCTGCGCCTCCGGTGGTAAGGACGGTACCACCATGCTGTGGGATCTCAACGAGTCCAAGCACCTGTACTCCCTGAGCGCCGGCGACGAGATCCACGCTCTCGTCTTCTCACCTAACCGCTACTGGCTCTGCGCCGCCACTGCCAGCAGCATCATCATCTTCGACCTCGAGAAGAAGAGCAAGGTCGATGAGCTGAAGCCCGAGTTCACCTCGGTCGGCAAGAAGAGCCGGGAGCCCGAGTGTGTGAGCTTGGCCTGGAGTGCGGACGGTCAGACTCTGTTCGCTGGTTACACCGATAACATCATCCGTGCATGGGGTGTCATGTCGAGAGCATAAATACTTTCTCCCCGGGGGGTTGGTCATTGACTGGGCGTAAGGATGGGCTGTCATTTGGTCTTTATCGGGAAATGGCAATCATGAGCTGGCAGTGAAAACATAGAAAGTCGCATTTTGTTGCTACTGCTGCTGCTTGGTTGTCGCCACACAGGTACACCCAAAAAAAATAACTAACGAATTGTGAAGATCAGTAATCCTATTTTCCACGCTGCCTTTCTCGTATTGATGACATGTGTATATACATGATGAGCTGTGAGCAATGTGTAGTTGTCTCTAGCCTCTCCTTATCTCCATGCTGAGGTGTATATTCGTCTCTTACCACGACTAACAACACCCCCATGTAGAGTTGTATACTCTCTCGAGCTATGTATAAAAGGGACGGCCAAATCTTCAGAGTGGAATATCTTAGTGGCGCGTCGAATGATGCCCCTAACCCGCACAGAAACAATAGCGTCAACCAATGACAGCGCCAAGGGGACAGAATGTGTGCTTAGACTCCCATGGGGGTAACACCACTCTATGCTACGAAGAGATGCCGTTTTGCTTCACAATTATATGTACTTGATGCAAGGTTTATAGCTTTATAACTTCGCACTTCTTTCCGATTTCTAGTGAAGTAGAGCGGGTGCGGTTGGAAAAAGGGGGGACTGCCTGCTAGACTAGCTTAGTCACTGAGGACGCTTAGTCCGCACTCGAAGGAGTACCTAATAACGCCGGAAAGTATTAGTTAGACTACCGGTAAATGTGGCTTATAACACAGAGTATTCGCGTAGATGTGGTTTGCGATTATCTAATCGAGATAACTTGCGTTTCCCTTGGATTTAGCGAGTTATTTGATTATCTGCCTAGGTATGTAATTGCCTTCCTTATGTAGGAGGTGCAGGTTCAGCATATCTCCAGAGCCTGCCGCGCACGCGAGCTCACTGGGCTCACTCTACTATATAGCCCCTCTATATGTGGCATGAGCATCCAGCGAATAACTACTAGTAGAAGATAGCGCCGAGAAGGATCGAACCTAGATTACTACATGTTTAGACAAATGACTGGCACTGCTAGGCAGCTCACGTAGCGACAATGTTTAATTCATTAATATGTTTACTTTAAGTAGGTACTTTATGCTCTGCCTGGCCCCCCCTCCCCCCCCGCGTTCCCCCTTGGGTTCCCTGATTTCTCTTTCCGGGGAATGGATGGGTCGAGCGAGGCTATGTTAACTGCAACTGTTCCAAAAAGTGTAGGTTGAGCATATATCTGTTAGGATAGGCACCCTGAGCCCGCCTGTTGAGGCCGCATTCCAATATATGTGGCTCGCTTCATTGGGTATTAGACCTGCATGGCTGTATGTAGCTTACGGGTGAGTGAGTCTGTGGGTGGGTCGTGGGATCTTCGAGTGACCTGCCCAAGGGATGTGTCCCGTCGGTATTCACTCATCTTGAGATAAATGTCTGATCTTTTAGTCTCTAAATGCTTAATCTTCTTGGCTTTATTATGCTCTAATCTTCATCCAACAACAAAAAGGCGGTTTGCAGTTTATCGGGTGTACGTTGTTCTATATTACGTAGCCTGCTCGCTGGCGCTTCGTGAACAGCACTGTTTGGGCGCTATAAGCCCTGGTGTGAAGTGTACTAAGCACCTCAAACTCGGTGACCTCCTAGCTACATGTAACATTACAGCCCTTACAGCCCATACAGCCCCTTTCAAACCCCCCTCCCCCAGCCACCCTTGCCTACCCTATGTGCTATACGTGACAGCGTTGCGCGCTCTATGTACAGCCCCTCGCTCCCAAGGATAGCTAGAGGAAGCGGCTGAAAAAGCTTCGCAGAACGCCAGGTAGCTAAGTCTGCCTTATCAAGAGCAAAATACACAGGCTCTATAGCCAACCAGACACGTTAGAATTACAAGATACATAATTATCTTATGTACATGTAACTAGCCCAAAAGACTCTTCCTCCCAAACCCTCTCGTAGTTATTCTACTTCGCTCTAGTCCGTCCAACGCTAACGTTAGGTTTTCTGTCCTCATTACTTCATAATACAGATAACCTCCAGTCAAACAAAGTGCGTTTTCCTCGAATCTTCTACACACCTGTTACAACTCTTCCACTCTCACTAGAGCGTCATCGCCGTTGCGACTGGCCACGTGGCAGCGATACCCCTCGGCTCCTGCAAATATTAGTGGGCGTCTTGTACTGGCATGAGCCATCTCTTAACCCTGAAATTCTTTCACAATATTTTTCACATTCTCAAGCTTGTCGCTTCCTAAAACTCTGTCAGAAAAGGAGATAACGAAGCTTGAACTCACATCATAGCCTATTTGCAGACCTCACCACCCAAAGGTCCCAACGCGGCCTGACTCGAAGAGCTCCCAATGGCAGAATCAGATGAAATAATCTGCTTTGAAGATGACAAGACCATCGCCCTGAAGCGACAACTCGTAGCCGGTCAATACTCTTCGGCGCATTCATGTTGCCATTGTAAAATATTTGTGGTTCCAGAGACCATACCTCTTGGCAGCGTCGTGACCGAAGAATTTTTCCAAACCTCGATGCAGATCGACGAAATACACCGTCTCGCCGCTGATGGATGTCGTTGGTTTGCCTTATTTAGCAATAAGCTCAACAATCTTGCTGAAACTGGCGAAGAGGGGTTTTTCACTCAGGTATACAGGCATGACTTACCTGCAGTACTAAAGGAAGGCTCCGTTGTTATTTCTATGGGATATAGAGCACGCATTCGGCACATTTATATCTACGCTATTCTCCGCCCCAGACTTGGCGGAGACCTAGAAATGTCCTTTTACGGTTTCAACCAGCCCGGTTTCCAGCTACTAGGTATCTTCTTATCTATCCCCCATGGTTAAAAGAGAACATCGCTCACTCATGAGAATTTAGATGCAAATGTTTATCCCGGAAGAAGCTTACTTTCTCCGATCAACCCGAACCCTGCATCCGACGAGTCGATCCAACTTCTTCGTTCCTGGCTCGAGGCATGCTCGGTCAAGCACAATTGCGGGATACAAAATTTACCACCTTCCCTCCCGACGTTTCTTTTGGCAATAGGAAAAGAACGTGTTCATCTTATGGATACGGCCGGAAGGCCCAGAGCGCGATATGTGGCACTATCCTATTGTTGGGGGGACAAGAAACCAAACACTCTGCTTTCAAGCGAGAACAAGCAACAGCTGCTTGGTGGTATCGCATTGGAACAGCTCGATACTACTATCAAAGAGGCAATCCAGATCACAAGACAGATCGGGTTTCAATACCTCTGGATAGACTCCCTGTGCATTGCGCAAGACGATGAAGAGAAGAAGTCTATCGAAATCAATCGTATGCACGAAATTTACCACAATGCTACTTTAACACTGATACCATCCAGAGTAGCGGGTGTGCAAGAGAGTTTCCTTTCTAAACGGGAGATTATCGGTAGCTCGCAGTCTCACCTCACTTTCGAATTACCACATTTTGACAAGAGCAGTCTCAGTTCTGCACAAGGTCGCACCATCATACTTATACCAAAAAAAGCTATCAGGCGCGAAATGCGCGATTACACAACGGAGCCCTGGTCCCAAAGGGCATGGACACTTCAGGAAGGTATCGTGTCTCTAAGGCGGCTGCGATTCGGGCCTAGACAGACTACGTGGACTTGCTGCCATGCCGCAACCCAGTACATGGACAACGATGGTTGGCTTTCCAATGCTCGAGAGGAAGACTATGATTTAATTGTACGCCCTGAATGTCACAACCAGGCCTGCCAAGTGGTCAATCAAGAGATATCACGTTATCAACCGGAACAAGTTCGGTCCATCTGGTACGAAATACTTGAGGAATATTCACACCGCAGGATCAAGTATCAAAATGATCGACTTCCTGCGATTGCCAGTATCGCTAGGGGATTTGCCCAAGCTCTCGACGACGATTATATCTGTGGTCTCTGGAAAGCTCATTTACATCATGGCCTTTTATGGCATAGACATCTCTATGGCGATGATGATGTTGATGTTTACGATCATGATATGAGCGAAGATACTTCTGGGTTTCAGTCGTCGTGGAGCTGGGCTTCAAGCCGACGAAAAATTAAGCAACAAAAATGGGAAGTTCTCAAGGATTTCAATTTTGAGTTGGTAAAATACGACATACTGCCTAAGAGCGAAGGGGATAAGTACGGTGCAATGGAGTCGGCCATCCTCCACATAAGAGCTTTAGTAGTCTCAGTGCCAGAGGCGATTATTAACGACCCAGGGGCTGATTTAACTGGGCTTTCGAATCGCCCAAAGACTCGTTCTTATAAGACTCGTGTTCATGGAGAGTTTGGGCTCACCGAAGAATTAATTGCGGGGTATAAACGCAAGAAAGCCAGCCGTGTGAATGACTTGGCTATCATGCTGGTATGCTCACATATCGCCGTGGATAACCCTAAGACAGTCTTGAGCGAAAAGTGTTATCACTCGCCACGTGAAAAATTCGTCGACTTGAGCCTCCTTCTCGTAGGCCATCTACAAAGAGAGCCTGGTATGTATTGTACGCCTACTAGGAGGCCTTCTGGGCTCCTCATTGCTAAAGAAAAGAATGGGACATATCGTCGTGTTGGTTATTTTGAGACTTGGGATCTATGGGGAAATGAAGTAGACAGCGACAGCATGGACGACGAGGAATATAGGTCTAGAGTGCTATATCTTTGGGGCGGTCAAACTAATGTTCGCGAGGTGACACTTATTTAACATACTATCCTAGGAAGATCATTACGACGTTTAGCAAGCGATTTTTAACAGCTTCATAACCCGTGAAGCCGGGGAAACGTTGGTCGCAGGAGTAAGCATATCTTGTCAGGTCTTAACCGCTAGTTTATATTTCTTAGGATTCGCTGTTAAGCTATCGCGTAAAAGTGTAAGTATTAGGCTTTTATAAAAAAGCACAAAGACTACCGTTTTAAAGGCAGAAAAGTCTATATATAATCAATATAAATGTAGAACTCGAATAAGCTGGTAAAGAGCATATATATTCCTCTGCGTAATCTGGTACCGAGATAACATCAATGTGCTAACTTTGCCTTCGTTGTTTAAGGTCCTAGCTCCAATTCAAGCCAAGGTCCTTGACATGCCCAAGTTCATCGCTTCTGCCTTGTTAAAATTCTTAATATTTCTCGCCATCGAGGTAGATACCACAGCCTATTTTCTGTTGCAGCCCATGAGCTTCCTCATCCTCGCAGTAAATCTAGTATTAATTCGTCCTCTGCTGGAACCCCTTAGGTTTATATTTCGGTCGCTCGTCAGTCCCTCACCCCTAATCTATCCGTCCGTTTCATGCTTTATTCTCAGTTGTGTTTGATCTTCAAAGCTTACATGAGAGGGAGAAATATGGCAAAAACCGCTTTCCAGAAGAAGCACGAAAGAGACTGCCGTGAAGTGGAACTTCAGAGTCGCCAAGAGAAAGCAGAGGCTCGGACACAGCGCGTATTTAAAGATTAAGAAGGAGGTATCGAGTTCCTGAAGTAGTAAACTCGAAGAAACTCTACTACGAGAAGGGTCAGGAATCGAGGTGATCGGGGAGGCGGTATGCCCATTGTTGTGCGGAAGCCTACGCGTAGACGGGAGGGGCACCTATGCAAGGCCCTACAAACTGCATTGGTCTCGAATAGTTGATAAATGAAGCTATTCAGAGTCTGAGACACTCGGCTAAACCTTCCGACAAGGAGGTTTAAGGCCGTAGGAGCCTTGTATATAAAGTCTAATTGACCCTCTAAAGGAAAGGACTCAGAGGGTCCTTAGATAGCTAAGGGTCTATGCACTCAGAGAATATTATTCGCATATTGAGTTATTCTCCAAGCCCTGTATTCAGCCCTGGTGATAGTAGCCGAGCCCTCTATACCTAGACACGTATTATGATGTATGATTGTGCTAGATTCTTGGATGTCGTTAGCCGTAGAGAAATTAATCGGCGCTGCTAGGCAGCTCACGTAGCAATAATACTTTATCTATTGATCTGTTGAGTTAGAGGTAGTTCACTTTCTGCCCTGAGGTACCCCGTGGGCGCTCTGTTCGCTATTTCTGGAGAATTGACAGGTCGAGTGAGGCTAGGTCAGCTATAAAAGAGAGTTGACGATTGTGACTAAGAATATAGGACTAAACGCGCTTTTTTTGAGGGGGGGGGGGGGGGATTGCCTTGACTACCTAGGTAAGCTTGAAAATCATTCATTGTCCAATTGCCCTAACAAGCTTAGACTTGACCTATTACTTCGTAGGATAAGGGCCTGGAGGCCGCTCGTTGAGGCCGCCCTCCTATGTGGCCTGTTTTAATTGGTGTATCTAATAGGTGCATCTACAGTGGTCGGGGGCAGAATCTTCGGCGATATGCCCAGGTGATGTGTTATATCGAGCTAGATGCCTGATGATTTTGGATTGAAAGCGATTAACACTTTATACGATCTAAAGTTCCGAAGTGAAGGCTGATAATAGTTTATTCCGTATGCTCAATCGTCTTGTTTTAACATGCCTTAATCTTGATCTAGGAGTAAAAAAATTCGTGCAGTTGATCTACAGCTCATCAGCTGATGCTTCGTGAACAGCACTACTTGGGGGCCGTATTAGCCCGGGTATGAAGTGTACTAGGGACCTCGAACTCGATTGCCTTTTAGCTAGTTGTAACATTACGAGCTTGGGGGCCATATTGCCACATCGGACATAGCTAAGGTATTTACACGTGGATAGAAAAAAGGAGTATTGCGCATAACCACCGCCCCCCACTGCCCCTTCTCTCTATGCTGTCACATTGTCAGCCTGCATGAGCAATACTACCTAAGGTACTACCTAAGGTACCACCTACTGCCGATAATTGTGATTACAGGCTGTGTAGGCAGGTACGGCCTACATTGCTTACTTTAGTATGTGTATATAGAGTAGCTACAGTGCCAGGACACTAGGTCCCTCCGGAACTTCTGCAGCAACAATCCAACACAAGATAACCGGGCGCAAAACCAAGCCTTTCCCCTCTTTTTCTCCTTTAGAGTTGCCAATATATCAAGTTATATAAAGAGCTATCAAATAACCAAGCTGATCATAAAGTCTGTTTATTCTATTTATATATTCTGTTTATTTTGTTCTTTGGTCTGTGTTTATATTTTATTTATTCCGCTATGGCTCCACGCCTCCAATCGATATTCGGCAAGCATATTTGGAAAATCCGAGTCAAAGATAAAGATGAAGATAAGATTGGGCCGCTGGCTTTTCCGTGTGAATGCGGAGGGACTGACAGCGGAGTCGACCTGGTCTTCGTCCATGGGCTTCGCGGGTCTCGAGTGAAGACCTGGTCTAAAGCCGATATCTTTTGGCCACGGGACCTACTCAGAGACGATTTGAAGATGGCCAGGGTCATCACGTGGGGCTACGATGCTGATATCGCCAATATCTTTGCACCTGCTGGCCAGAAGAGCCTCTTCGGGCATGCCAACACGCTTTTACGCGACCTGGCTAGACATAGGTCGGAAATAGTATGCATCCTTACCCATACCGCACCGAATATAGATAGCTCTTAATACACCCGACTGACAGAGGCCGCGCAGACTAGACCGATAGTATTCATATGTCATAGCCTTGGGGGACTCGTTGTGAAGGAAGCTCTCATCAGTTCTGCTAGCTACGATCATAGCAACAGGTTCCCTCAACTCGCTATGATCTACCGTAGCACCGTCGGCGTGGTGTTCATGGGTACCCCTCACCGGGGCAGCTCTCTGGAGAGCTATGGCGAGATTGTGGTGAAAATTGCCAAGCTATCTGGTCGCCGACCAAATGCGCAGCTTCTCCAGACCTTGCGACCAAACTCCCACATTCTCGAAAAACTGCGCAACGATTTTACAACTATATCGAACAACATGGTTGTTGTGTGTTTCTACGAGGAACTCCCCACCATTAAATGGGGTCTGGTAGGGGTTTCTATTTGTGATCATATGCTTTTCCTCGCTGATAGCGAGCTTATGCTAAAGATTTATGCCGTTAGATTGTCCCTGAAGCATCCGCCTCGTATGAGGGGTTTAATGTCTCTTTTGACTCGATCCATGCCGACCACGAGGGCATGGTCAAGTTTTCAGAAAGGGTCGAGGGGTACGAAAAGATAATTGGCTGCATACGAGATATCATAGATGCCAAGGTACAAAAGACGAAGCTAGGTACGTTGTACACGGTTCCTTTTCCCGTTTGATCCCATGAATGACCGGTGTTCAACATCGGAGTTATAAGAGACCGCTCTGCGTGAATGAGCTGTAACATGTGTGGCTTGGGACTGCTACCTTTACATGCACCTATGGCTTCTTTCATTATTCTTGAGACCAAGTTTTTTTTAGCGACTCTGCAGAGGAATTAAATGTACGAGATTTTATACCGTTGCCGAAGGACCTTTCACCACTTTCTCCATTTGTGCATAAGGATATGGATATTGACATCTTACTAGTGAACAAGGCAGTTGAAGCCCGAAAAGATAGTGAGTCGTCACACGCAGCTTGAAGTCTTTGATGTCAGAAGTTGTGCCTAAAGCTTCGTAGAAATACTCAAGACTCTGGAATTCCCAACTATCAGGGTCAGAGAAGAACAGATAGAGGAGGCGCATACCGAAACCTGCTCCTGGGTGTGGGATGATCGACTAACAGGTACACCATCAAAGCCATGTGATTTCATATCGTGGCTCCGGAGTACGGAGAAGTTCTTTTGGATTAGCGGCAAAGCCGGGTGCGGAAAATCCACGTTGATGAAGTATATATACAACCATCCGAAAACCAGAACAGAACTTGAACGTTCTGCGTGGACCAACGGAAAAGACTTGATCTTACTGGGTTGCTTTATCTACGAACGCGGTGGCAATGACCAAAAATCGAGGGAAGGGATGCTCAGAAGCATTTTGTTCCAGGTGCTTAGTAAATGGCGGGATTTGATCCCGAAAGTTTTCTCTCCGTGGCGCTTCTTTGATAACCCTGAATCAGAGTTAGAGATACTACCAGGGTTTCTCGACTGGAATAGCCTCAGCCGCATGTTCGTCTCGTTGTTAACCCATCTTCAAGATTCTAGGCTTTGTCTGTTCCTCGATGGTCTGGACGAATATCGCATGGCCGGCAGAGAAGACCAATATACTGAGGAACAGCTAGACCTGGTTTACGATGGAGATAACGAAGACGACGCCTGGGGACGAAGTACATGGATAACGGAAGGCCACAAGGAGATTGCTCGGTTTCTTTGCCAGTTAGAGACTCACAGTAATGTAAAAATCTGTTTTTCTAGCAGGGAGCTGGCTATTTTCGAGCATGAGTTCCGAAGTTTCCCGAGAACCATGGTTCATACCCATACGGAAGAAGCTATCGCCAAGTATTGCGAGGACCGCCTCACTAAGGAAGCACCGGATCTCGAGGATCTCTCCAAGTTCGAATTTAAGATCGTTGAAAAGTCGAGCGGCGTATTTCTTTGGGTTCGGCTTGTCGTCGACTTGTTAGTTGATGGATATGTCAACGGCGACTACGCCGTAGAACTCTGGAAAGAGATAGAGAAACTTCCACCAAGGCTTGGAGGGCGTGACGGCCTTTATATGCATATGATGCGCAATGTTGACCCAAAACATCTTCCTGAGTCGAAGAGACTGTTTCAGCTTGTTATATTAGCAGGGATGGGTGGTTTTGACATTATCACTTTGTTCTTGGCAGAACAAGGGCATCTCCAGGATGGTAGCACACAAGAATTGAGAGTTAGCCGAGACGAGTATGACCTCAGAGATTGGGATCAATGGGAAGATGAGAGGAAGCGCCTACAAAGACGCTTGAAAAGTCGCTGTGGTCTGCTTCTTGAGGGAGATGAAAGAGTCCATTTTATGCACCAAACGGCCGAACAGTTCATTTCGCGGACATATCTATGGCCAAAGATCTTTCGAAACGCTACCGGATTTAATACAGAGGAAGAAACCAATCTCGCTCTGATGAGTGGGTGGATCCGACGCTTAAAACGGTGCTCTGAAGCTGTCGTTACTACTGATAATGTCTCTGTCGATACAGAGGCCAAATCCACAGCTCCCGTGGAAAGTCTCAACAAAAAGAAGAGAAACATAGCAATTGAACCATACCGATATCTTTCAAATTATAAATTTGCGGGTTTTTTCATGCAAAATATAGTTCTGTCAGCGGGAGGCTTTGGGAGAGAGTTGATCTCAGCCGACAATGTGAGCTATATCGTGAAACTTCTCGATGAGCTAGACTGCGTTGGGGAGAAGCTCACATGTGGCCTGAGGGATTTTAAAGATGCTGTGTATTCGTATTGGACGGACGTCTACTTTGAAGATGAGCCTAGGGCTGAGACTTTTCTGGACTTCGCTATCCTATGTCGAATCAAGTATTATGTAAAAGCCAAACTTCAAGGCCGACAATTTTCCGACGAGGAGCTATCGCATCTTTTAGTCAGGGCAATATGGATGAGCGAGACAGTGCGCCCATTTAAACCCCACTACGATACTCATGCAGAGACAGTTGAGATCCTTTTTCAAAAAGGCGCGGATCCAAACTCCCAGAATGCAGAAATAGACTCAATTATGAAAGCGAAAGCATTCCGCCCAAAAGTGGGCTGGACTGCGTGGACCTTCTTTCTCGAGCAAGCGTCCGTGCGGGCAGAGAGACATTCTGAATCTGAAGTCGATATCAGCACAATGAAAGTTTTCCTCAAGTATGGGGCTGATCCTGCGGCATCTTGGGATTGGTTGAAGGAGAAAGGGATTTATCCAAGTGCAAACGGCGATGGGGTCAATAGTCTTGAAAACACTTTGGTGGAATATTTTCGGTCAATTATGTAAGGAGTTGCCGTGAGGTTGCCTATTCATTAATGGTTAAATAGGACCAGGAATATATGCAGCGCCAGAGGACGGGTTCTTGTAGGCGGAACTGGCGTTTAGTTGTCCCTTTTGACATCCGCCTCGCATATTAGGCATTTTAGGCGAATGAAAAAAGTTGGCGCATTGATGCGAAGCTTGAAGAGATAGTGATGGTTAAGTTGTGATGGCGTTTTGTCCCAAAGTGAATTTGAATAGTGCTACAGCAGTCACATAGCAGTTGGAAGAAAAGGATTAGTAGCCATAAGGGGTATTGGGCTCTTGGCCCCCAGCTATCTAACGTGGAGACGCTCTGCTGGAGCACATTTACGCTTCACTATAATTTCGTGCTACTCATGAAGCCTTACCAATAGCACCTGAATTCATGCAGTATACATAGCTGCTGATAGAAGTCGTACGGCGATGGCGGTAGGCAGTGAGAGGCACAGTTTAGAGCTGATGATGCAGTAATACTGCGACGTCTCTCCTATTAGTAAAGTGCAGCGTTGTTCTCGGTAGCACTGAAGACAACACTAAAGCTTTCCTTATTAATCCATTAAATGCTAGGGCATCATATCTTAATCTCTTTGAAAGTGTTTTGGGCTACAGCAGTTCTTGCTTCCGTCAAACCCCTTTCATGCTCCTTTAATGCTTAGCTAAGCGGAGATAATTATGCTTATATTTTGCCCCCCCCCATCATGCAGCCCAACGTAAGATAATCGGATAGGGAGTAGAAGAAAAGAGCTCGTACAGTTTTCACGGGGTCTTACTGGACCTGGTCACAATTGAAACCCAAGACAAAGAATGTGCACATAGTGAAGGGAAAGAACCCGACAGGCCTTACACATTCCCACATGACCCACGAAAAGCCCTATGTGAAGTGCATGGACTCTCAGGAAAGTGTACCACAGACGGGTGAAAGATAGGGACTTTAAGTCAGAGGAGCCGCCCCGTTTTCTCAGACATCTTTACAGGTACGCCTCAGACATGATGGCGCGCAGTCCGGGCTTAAACAGTAGTCACACCGGAGGATGGCACAAGTAGAAGTGCTTCTTCTCACCTGACAACCTGTGTTGAGTGATACTGCATCTTCCAAAGAATATATCATACGTTATACAGAACTCGCCACAAGTTGCCGGATAGCCGAAGAGGCATATGTTTAAACGACTGTTACAGCGCTTTTTCAATGCACCTGATCTCACAATGAGGTACATCAGAGCAAATTTGTTTGATCGAGGAGGTACCAAAGACCTATCTAGGTGGCTCTACCATGGCTGAGCCACCTATGCATTGTTTCATCGCTAGTAGCCCATTGTGTTGTGCCTCTAGAAGCGGCTTACAGCGTAGCATCAGGCATGCATGGACCCCGCCCAGCTGAGAGCCCCCCTGGATCACATTGTGCGTCTGAGCTTGGGCACCAGGCCTTAGAACCCTAGATGTCGGCTACCTGCTTACCTACCCAGGTACATATGTATGTAGATACAGGCGACGGGTTCCGTTAGGCCACCGTGCTACCCCGCGTGGCGTCTCCCGCGCACCATCCAGCCTTAGCTGGGCGCCTCACTTACGTTGCTCTACCTTGTACACAGTTAACTGAACCCTGAACCCAAGTACCGAGGTACCTCGCTACCCATATACACAAATTCTGACCATGGCTGCTTGCAAGAGGCCAAACAAAAGTGCAGGTTCTGCTGCCTGTTCATTCCATCTTCTCTTCTTCTTCTTCACCTTCACACCATCTCGCTCTGCATTATCTGAGCGTTGTTGGTCCTTCAACACCAAACTTTGCCGCGTCTTTCTGACTTAGTTTATAAGTCTGCCACTCTTAAGTTAAGCTTCAACACTGACAACTTGCCTGACTTGCTAGCACATCATGGCTACTTGGCGTGGACCCTCTGCTGGAGGCTCCGGCGGTGGAAGAGGAGGTGGAAGAGGTGGTGGAGGAAATCGGGGCGGCGGTGGACGTTATCAGGGAGGAGGAGGAGGAGGAGGAGGCGGCGGCGGTCCTCAGATCTACTTGTAAGTCTCTTTTCCTCTTTCCCTTTTGTGTCTCTCTCTTCATGTTGCATACATGACGGCATCACAGCGTGTCACACCTGTCACATCTATTACATCTCAACAAACCGCGCTGACAGTTTTCTTCAAGGCCGCCTGCAGGAGCACCGGCTCCCGATGCAAAGGTCACCGAGATCGAGAACTCTCTCATCAGTGGCGCGATGACAAGCCTCGCTGGTATGAGGCTCGACCAGGCTCGACCGACACGTCCAAGCTATGGCACCAATGGGGCAAAACTCGTGCTCTGGGCCAACTACTTCACCCTGAAGTCCTCTGAGGACCTTGTGCTGTATCAATATGAGATTAAGGTCTCTCCCGCGGCAACCGGCCGCAAGCTTGGGCATGTCGTTCAACTGTTCTTGGAATCACCCGGCTTACACCCTCTACGGCAAGACATAGTGACTGACTTCAGGGCTATCCTCATTGCGCGGCTCAAAGTCCCAGTCCCTGCCGTCACATTCCGGTATCGCGCAGAAGGAGAGGACGAGGCTCGGGAGAATGCTCGCGAATATACCGTCACGCTCCATCTAAAGCACACCTTCCCTATAGCTGACCTGATGAGCTACCTCACCTCGACTGATACGAGCCGTTGGAGGGAAGAGGAGTCTCCTATCCAAGCGCTGAATATCCTCTTCAACCATCACGCTAAGTCTTCCGACCAGATCGTTACTCGCGGGACCTCCAAGAGCTACTCCCTTGTCGATGCCGACACCCGCGATCTCGAGGCAGGACTCAAGGCTATACGTGGCTTCTTCACCAGCGTCCGAGCAGCCACAGGCCGCATGCTGCTCAATATCAACGTGAGCCATGCGGCCTTCTACCAGCCTGTGCGACTGGACCAGTTGATCATGAGCTTCCTTCAGAAAAATAACGCCGCTAAACTTAACTTGTTTTTGAAAAGGCTTAGAGTTAGGACGACTCACCTTAAGGAGAAGAAGAATAAGCGTGGCGAGATCGTCATACGGGTCAAGACCATCTCTGGTCTTGCCACGAGCAAAGATGGCGAGAACTTGGACCACCCTCCCCGCGTAAGGGGTCACGGAGCCGGTCCGAAGGACGTAGAGTTCTGGCTTGAAGATCGAGGCAACGATAAGTCTCCATCTGCACCTAAGAAGAAGGGCAAGAAGCCCGTCTCTGCTGGAGGTCGTTATACCTCCGTTTATGACTACTTCAGGAGCAGTAAGCTTTCTACCAGCCCAACGTCGAAGGAGATGCTAACGTCTGAAGCTTACAACACCCAAATGAGTATAAAGCTACCTGTCGTCAACCTTGGTACTAAGCAGGACCCGTCGTATCTGCCCTCGGAAGTCTGTGCTGTGCTGCCTGGCCAGCCCGCGAGCAACGCACTGAGCTTAGCCCAAAGACAGGCGATGATACAGTTCGCGGTCCGAGGTCCGGCAGCTAATGCCCAGTCGATAGTGTCGAAAGGGCGCCATATCGCCGGCATATCAACGAATATCTCCACTCAGATAGTAAGTTAATCCTTAGGCTTTAGCCTGAAGATGCCCGAGGTGGCTGACATTGTCTCCTAGAACAAGTTCGGGGTTACTATGTCACCCAACCTCATTACTGTCCAGGGTCGTCTACTCGCCGAGCCCAAGGTCGCCTACGGACGTAATCAACAGGCCAGCGTCATGAACGGTAGTTGGAACATGGTGCCACGCGGCGCCGCACCGCTCAAGTTCGCTTCGAGTGCTGGATTACAAGCTTGGGCATGTCTATATGTCGATATGCCATCACTTTACCCCGACGCTTGGCAGTTTACCAAGGTACAGCTTGAGGCACTGATGAAGACGTTCCGTGAAGTTCTGCAATCGACGGGCATCCAAGCTAACGACCCGGTCAAATTTGAAAAACTAGTCCTCCAGGACAACGACTATTCCGCACTTGAGAAGTTCATGGAAATGGCGGCAGCACGTGTGCAACTCGTTTTCGTGATACTCCCTCACAGTCCGATCCCAGTATACAACAATATCAAGCAGCTCGGCGACGTCAAGTATGGCGTTCATACCATATGCAGCGTCGGCTCAAAGATTGCGAAGGGTGGCGATCAATATCTTCGCAACGAAGCCCTCAAAGTGAACCTGAAACTGGGTGGCGACAATCATCTCGTCCAGTCTGAGCGCCTCGGATTGATCGCGCAGAACAAAACCATGGTCGTGGGAATCGATGTGACGCACCCAGATGCGGGCTCGTCGGACTCTGCACCTAGCATCGCCGCAATGGTAGCTAGCGTCGACACCAAACTAAGCCAATGGCCGGGCGTTCTAAGGTACCAGGAGAAGAGTCGCCAGGAGATGGTGTCGCACCTCACCGTCATGCTAAAGTCGCGGCTGAGCCTGTGGCGTGGAAAAGGCAAGCACGCGACATACCCAGAGAACATTGTCGTCTACCGTGATGGCGTTTCCGAGGGCCAGTACGACACCGTGCTGAATAAAGAACTGCCCCAGCTGCGCGCCGCTTGCAAGGAACTCTACCCAGCGTCAGACCAAGCAAAAGGCTTGCCCCGAATGAGCATTATCATCGTAGGCAAGCGACATCACACTCGATTCTACGTGACGAAGCCATCCGACGCCGACCGCTCTGGCAACTCCAAGGCCGGCACCGTGGTCGACAGAGGCGTGACGGAAGCGCGCCACTGGGACTTCTTCCTGCAAAGCCATGCCGCGATCAAGGGCACGGCGCGCCCAGCTCACTACGTCGTCCTCCTAGACGAGATCTTCCGCTCTGCCAAGGGGAAGAACGTGGCGGATGAGCTGCAGATGGTGACGCAGAGCTTGTGTTATCCGTTCGGCCGCGCGACCAAGGCGGTCAGCTATTGCGTGCCGGCTTACCTCGCCGATGTCCTGTGCGAACGGGGCAGACGCTATGCCGCCCGGCACTATGACAGCCCCTCTGGCTCTACTGCGCCGTCTGTGGCGGGCGATGAGGCACCTGCTGTCACTTTGAACCAAGATGAGTTGAAGATCCATGACCGATTGAAGGATTCTATGTTCTACATCTAGTTTGGCAGGTAATGCCTTGACTAGCTGCGGTTGAGTGTGACGGGATGTGAGTTCGGCGGAATAGCTATGGATTTGCGATTGTAAGAAAGGGAGATTGACAATTTCGGCCTGAGAATCTGTCGGAGCGCACATGATTGGAGAGACACTTGTACTGGATCTGGTGGAATTTTGGTCATGTTTTCCTGTTTGGAGCGCTCTCGCTAATTGAGATAATGAGGGACCTATAGGCTGGTAATTTGATACTTGACTGAGACTGAGAAGAATTCACTACGATTTGTATGATCAGCAGGTCCCTGACATGCGAAGTGAATCTATGCATGGGAGTGTGAAGATTAGCCTATCCTCCTTTGTCTCCCGCACCCTTCTTCCCCCCTCTGTTCGCCGAGAGGCCCAGCTATTTTCAGCGGACAAGCTGTGACGATAGAAGGACTTGAGTTAACTTATCCCAGAGTAGAGCGCAATCATAGTATCTGTAAGTATGCCGTCCTGACCTACGTTAGTGAGCACCTAGAACATCCGTCTCAGTATCTCCGTCACATATCTCGCACTAAGCCCGCCCCTAGCTTTCATATCAGGTGGAAAGGGACAAGAGACGGGGACATCTCTGAGCATTTGGCAGATGAAAGCACAGAACTCATGCTTGCAACAACTCTCTATATGCTGCTAGATCGTTTCGGCGCAGACACGGTATTGTGTTCAGGCATATTGAAGTTGACAAGTGTTCAAAGGGACGTTGCTTAGAGGAAAAGCATCTGAGAAGCGAAATTGATGAGGAGGTGCGCACCATTGCCTATATACAGTCGAAATTAGATTGCGAACAGATTCTCACAGCCCTACGTAGCTATAGGCATCAGAGTATACACTGATGATAGACGCTTGCCCTGTAGTCCGGCACAGCGCTTCGTCAGAGAAGAAAACCGCTGTACGAGCTCGCGAGACTTAGCAAAGCAGCGTAATACTTGTGTTGCCTACCCCAGGAACCTATTGGACTATATACTCGCTCGCCGTAGCACTTCAGGCATTTTACCTTGCCCATATACCACTTATTCCAATGACGTCATTATGTCTCAGTTATGAGTTAGAAGATGATATCCCAAATATTAAGCTATTGATTCATTCAGGTCTGTGAGACCCAAACAGACAGTCAGAGGTAATGCAAACTCATTATATAGTCGTACTGCCCATTTGGTTCTCTTCAAGTGTCCTTGCCTTCTGCTGTTGTTTTGCCTACAGGGAGCCTGCTCGCAAACATCTGGCCCCATTCCAATTTGTTACGTCGCCTTTCTTCGCCATGACAAACCTAGGACCATTGCCAACTGATTTCCTGTAAGCCTCGGCAACCTTGGTATGTGACACTCAACTGTCTTAGATCGGTCCTTATACGAATGTCTTTGTCACTTATTTCGTCCAGGCAATTTGGTGGGCTCAAGCCATCCGATTAGTGTCGTCTCACGGGAGCTGCGGAAGCCAGACCAAGAACCTTCAGGGTCGGACGCGTCGATCGCAATTCCATCAGATCTGTACACTTCACATGGCTACACGCGGAGAGGTGGGATGAACGCCGTATAGGGGGAGAATGAGCCTCTACTCAGCCTGGCGTGCGCCATACGAACGAAGGATATGGCCGGCCACTCGATCAGGTCTCGAAGCTGCCCATACTCATGCCCATACCATGTTTTTCATGGTCGATATTCTTAGACCCGAGAGAGGGGGGGGGGGAGGGGGCGTGAGGCGTAGGACCTAGGCGTGTAGAATATGCGTAAGGACTAAAAAACCCTCCCGATCACCACCAAAAACCACCTTCGTAGGTGGGAAAAGCGTGGTGACGGAGGAAAACCCCGAGCGCGAATACGCGGCGCGAGACAGCCCCTTATAAAGGAGCTGCCAAGGCCACGCTAGCCTAGATGGTGTATAGAACACATCTGGGAGACACACACGAGCTCGCGGTCATTATTAAGCAAGAGCTTTGCGCCAAGTATCGTCGAAATGAGCAATTCGAACAGTCAATGCGCGTTGCCTGCGAACTATTAGTGAATACAATGACCACCGCGAATTGGGCAGACTCTTTACAGAGACGCGTCGCCTTACGCCTGATCGAGCATATATCTACGTAGATATTGGCAAACGGACGGAGGCTCTGAATATATGTTTCGGAATCGTGGGGTGTGTAGACGACAACATGTTACCAACCATAGACCACCGACAAGAGGATTGAGGTCTCAACCGGGGGACCTATCCCAACTACCACTAGTTCCGAATCTAGCTCCTGCCTAGCTCCTTCAGTCGTTGTATAGGGGACTTAATAGTTCTTAAGTGGTGAGTTAATGGGTATACAAGGGTTGTGTTTATTGGTTTTATATCATATTTGTTGCGACTAGTGTTGTATGAAGGCTTTCAACCACGAAGCCAAGGCTTCGAAAGACTAGAGACCCCCTTTAACTCAGAGGCAGGAAAGGCCTGGTTTTGACCCTTGGCCTTGTACGGCCCGCACCCGCACCCGCGCCTGTGTGGCCCTTATACAAACCTGGTGTGTAACCATGTCTCTACTATTATAGCTATAATTGGCTAGCTCTTCGCGATGTTCGCGCTCCTCTTATATACACCCCAAAGGCTGCTTAGCGTCCAATATAATGGAATAATAGAATAGAATAAGAAGCTCTCGTCTCCTTACTCACGCATCGCTCTCTCTCTCTCTCTCTATCCTATCTCTCTAATTTTCACTCTTTCTATAACACTGTAACGTTATAGACCGCAAGCACAAAGTCTTATAAAATGCATTTCTTAACTTTGGTCGCTACTTGCGTCACCACCCTCGTTGCAAGTGCCAGCGCCCAACTCAACCACAGCCCGAACGCCACGATAGCGCAGGTCCAATTCTACGGCGACTCAGGATGTACCAATGCGACCAACCAACATACGGCGACGGCCCACTTCAGTGACATTGGCCTCTGCTTCTTTTTGCACTTCTACCCGGCTCCCTTGGATACCGTGGCGATCAAATTTGACTACACTGATGTCGGCACTGTAAACAATTGCGCTTGTACGTTGCATCTACTGATATCCCAAAACGATCTTTTTTTTTCTTTTTTTCCTTTTTCTCGCCCCTTTGTCTCCTTTCTCTGAGTTTGGAGCAAGAGGAAGAATCTAGGTTTAATCTAACATCATTGAACCGAACAGTCTTTGCATTCACGGACGGCGGTTGTAGAGAAAACCCCACCATTATCAACAACAGCGACACCGGCGTTTGCAAGAGTATCTCGGACGTATCAGACGACAGTTCTTCGCTTTGGCAGTCGGGCGCTCTCATCTGCGCTTAGATCCGATGAATGGGAGCCAATCTAGACGAGTGATTGGGGCTTGTTGAGCCCGTTCATTAGGCATGCTTCTGTTATAAGCCCCATGGGGGAGAGAGAAAGCTTGCCCAATGACGCCGAGCCAGGATACTTAGCTACCTAGCTTTGGCCATTATGTTTACTCGTCGATGCTATTGTACTAAATGATGTTTTACTTCATCGGACATGAAGTGTATAGCAAGTACCACAGCGAGCCAGCCCTGTCTATTGTGTCTCTTTTAAATAGAGTGTTCTGTTTAAATAACCGACATAAAACAAATCCTAGCTTGTTCATCATTCTGTCAGCCGTAGACTTCCTGTAGTTGGATTGGAAGCATTGTATTGATTAATGTTGACGTAGGTATCATATGGTACTGACCACGTCTATATGCGAAATCTGTATAGGTGCCTCTGTATCCCTGACATAGGTTTATTTCGGTCCATATTTAGTCCGTGAATCGATTAGGATCATATCCCTTATGTCTGACATATATAATATTATTTGGTATATTGACTGAAGAGGTATCTCGTGGCGGACCCATGTCAGCAGAACAGGGGTTCCCATACTGAGCCCTGATAACAGCAAAGGTCTTTTTTATTCTAAATAAACTTAATCAAACTAATTATATTCACGAAGTTAATAAAGTAGCTCAATTTAGAACCCTACCCGTGACCCCGCAGTAGCTCACGATAGTGAATTATTTATACGAACGCTGCTGCTGACTGTCAGAAGTGGAGTGGTCTCGTCAGATCCTCCCGCAGATGCCAATACCCTTGAAGTTTACTAACTGAAAACGGTGAGATATCTTATCATCATTTCTTTTCCCTATGTTCAGCTGAAACTTGGCATAGTCGGTCTCCGAACCTATAAAGCTTTCTGATTGTCTAAAGGATCTAGGTTAGGCATTTATCGTCACCCTCTTCCGTTAAAGTCGTTATGGTTAGATGATAAAAATTATGGCGCTCAATGGACTAGCACGTAAACTGCCCTCTGAGAGTGGTGCTAAGGACCCTGTCATACTAGTCCAGTCCCTCCCTGCGGCAGGACACACCGTCCCACTCATACAAATCGCCCAACACCTTGTCCAGCGTGGGTATGACGTCTATCATCTAGGAGGGACAGACTTTAGGCAGGCCATTGAGGCCACAGGGGCAGGGTTCATCCCCTACGTCGGACTCTGCGATACCTGGATTCGTGACTGGGTGCCAGTCCATGGTCTTGGCAGCGGCATAAGCATCGTAGCCTCAATAATGAAGCTGCTAGCCATGCTGCTGCCCAGCATGCTTGATTCATTACGTCGCGCTTTGTCACTTCTGCGGGATAAGGAACCAGGTCGCGAAGTTGTCATCGTGTCCGAAATCGCCGTCTCTACTTCAATTGCCGCGCTTAGACTCGGCGCTCCGTTGCCAGATGGCTATTCCAAGCCCCTAAAATCCCTCGGTATCAGTATTATTCCACCTGCGTGGACGTCGGTGGACCACAACGACTTCTGGCTCGATATACCGTACGAGCCAAACCGGAACCGGAAGCTGAACATTCTATTGGCCAAGTTAGCAAGAGAAGGCGTGTACAAGGAGGCATGGGATGCTATGAAATATTCGATGGAGACTTGCTCAGTTTTCAAGCCAATGGAAAGTCTCTTTGGCGATCATGGTAAAATCATTGACCACTTGGTCTGGGACATAAACTTCATCTGTCACGATAAGATTCTCCAGATGTGTATTCCTTCCCTCGAATACCCCATATCGGACTGGCCTGCTAATTTCGGTTTCGGCGGGACGCTGCCACCCAAAGCATGGCGCACCCCTGATTTCGTGTTCCCGGAATGGTTTGAGCGCGTTCTGAAAAATAGTGCAAAGGATGTGATCTCGTCAGAGCGTCGGAAGATTGTGGCCGTCGCCCAGGGCACGCTGGCTCTTGATTGGGAAAATGTGCTCATCCCGACAATTCAGGGGCTAGCAGAGAGGGAAGATATTCTCGTCATCGCTGTCCTCTGTGTCAAAGGAGCTACACTGGAAGGCCGAATGTCGACACCAGTGCCAACAAATACTATTGTCGTAGACTATTTTCCGTACGATGCTGTTATCGAGCATGCAGACGTCTTCATCTCGAACGGTAGCTACGGTGTGTTTTCTCACTGTATCGCGCACGGTGTGCCCATGGTCCTTTCGGGTCATACTGAAGACAAAATGGCAGTGGGGATGAGGGGGGAATATGCTGGATTTGCAGTCAATCTCGGTAAGGAGCAGCAAACGCCTGAAGCCTTTGCGAGAGGAGTTGATACAATCCTCAGCAATCCCAAATTTAAGGCACGCGCAATGCAATTGAAGGCCGAAGCAGAGAAATTCGACGCCTTGGGCACTGTGGAGAGGGAGCTGAGAGCTTTGTTCTAAATTTGTGTGAGTAGATGCTAACAAGGCAGAATATTTCTGGCAATGACTGCCGAATTCGCTTGACGATCTCGAAATTTAGCACTTGCAGTCTGTTATAATACAACTGAGTCTCCAATTTCCCCTTCTCTTTCGAAAATTCCCATTCTAGCGACTAACAGAACCGTCTCATGAAGTGACAGTGTCGAGGTAACGACGTGTTAAATTAATGTTAAAGAGTCGCTCAAAGCATAGGCCAAAACCCCCCGCAGGTCTCACAGCCAACCTTGCCGAGGTCTATGCGGACTTGGAATGAGGTCCAGGCCGACAACAGCACGAAGTTTCTCTTAGTTGGAAAATAGGTCCGTAACACTAAAGGTGTTATAGACACCAGGAGGCTGTGCTCTCAAACTTGATAAAGCTGCTGCGATAAGAAACAACCGAGATAACACATAGAGGGGAACTAGGGTGGTTCTGGTGACTATTCGACACACCGGATGAAAGTATATGGCGACATTTCCCTTTCCAACTCGGGTGAAATCTCTGTCAGCCTGGGATGAGGCGGACTCTCCATCTAACTGCCTCGCGATTACTCCTTGAGACAACGAGCTCCGAGTTTGTAGAGGATTTAAATACTTTTTCCAAGTATTCTCGTCCGGGGGAAATATCAATACCTCGAATAGCCACAGGGTCAATGATGTGCCTGCGACAACAGAACTTGCGATTCGCCATCCGAGGAGTTCGATCTCTGTAGGGAAACTGGAATTCCACGCAGCAAGATGGAAGACAGCGTAAATTTTACCGATAAAGAAGAAGGCCACTTTGTGTGAATTAGTTAACTCCGGGAACGTGCTATTCGAGCAGCGTAACAGCGGTCGTCGACAACCGTGATGGGAGAAGGTGGATGAATCCTTTTTATAAGTGTCCGTAAGCGATTCCTTCTCGGAGTGGTCCATATGCTGATGGAAGATAGCTGCGGCTTTGTCAGATAGATAGGTGACACCCTAGTGTATGCCTATAAGGCTGGGTCTATATATACGGGCTATCCCTCCCAACTGGTAGTTGGAAGGGCTAGGGGCCATTTGACCAATATACCTTTATGGCTACTGACCCCTTTCTATCTACCTGCTACGTGACTGTAGGGCTATTCCATTCACTCTGGGACCAATACACCTGACAGGCTTCTTCATCTCCTGAAACAACATCTTGCAGAGATAGACCGATACTCAGGGTAATGCCTTTGCGGATGTCGTTTGGTTTATGAAGCCAGCAAATAAAATTACCAAAAGAACTCAAGACGATGGCACCCGTAAAGACTTCGAGAGCTGTTGTGGGGAGTCGGACTATAGCTCGGCCAAGAAGCTGGAACAAAAACCACCCCGCCTGGAGGAATGCCAAAGATTTAGTGAGAAGATCGGCTTTCGATTTATCCCATATTTCTTCGGTGGTTATTTTTGGACATTCCATGTACCCTTTCTCAACCAGAAACGCCACCTGGCTGCTATTGATAACGAAGGGTGCACCTTCTTTGGGCAGCAGTAGCATGCCACCCATATCTGCAAAGAAGCCGTGCCGTAAAGTCCAATGAGGGTAGCCTAGCTGGCGAAAACGTTGGACAGATCGCCGTGCAGATGCGTATTGACCGAAAGTTATTGACAAGACAACTTCGGGCATCAGTATTCCCCAGAGCATCCATTTTGCCTTTCTCAGAAAGATTGTGAAGTCACCGTCATTTGGATGGGGCACATTCAAGCATAAAGACGACCATGTGGAAAGAAAAATGGCCAAGAAAGACGATAAGAGAATATCGATCGAGCCTCGCTTGTCGGGGCTAGACACCCATCCCTGAGACGTATAAATATGCCATCCTAGATTAAAGGGACTCGTTTCAATATGATTCAACTCACTGGAAAAGACTTATCAGTCTGGGGCATGTCGAGATAACTTCGGTGAGCAGGTGAACTATGTGGCACGAATGAATGGGACGAACCCAACAAATAAGAAAGAATTATCTTGAGAATTATTTCGGACTGTGAGAGGAAATTGATTAGTTCCCTTCGTCAGATATCACTTAGTCGCACTGCATATGTAGGAAGATTAAAATAGACAAGATGGGAGTTGGGGGCGACTCCTTCAGAGGCGTTGTTGCGCGAAAAACGACGCCGTTGACGCGCACAGGGCTCAACGGCTTATATATTTGACGTACGACCAACAGTAGTGTGACAGGCGTCGTTGCCTTTTTCGCCCAGACTATTAATAGATGTCATTAATGTAACTAAGGCAAAGCCCAACAAATTCTACACTTCGTTACATGCTCACTCCTCTCCATTTATGGTGCTATCATCCCACGTCTTGGAGCTCCCCAACGTGCAATATCTCGACATCCGACACCCAGTGCTTCTAACATAGAGGCTAACAAGCTTTGCTTTTCTAAGAAGAGATGGAGTCGTTCCCTAAGTCATCGTGAAGAAGTTGTCATATCTAGCAAATTACATAAGTGCGTGATACATTTGGCTTTGACTCGGATATGTTTCTCCTATAGTCTGTTTGTGGGACTGTCGCACGACCCAAAAACTCTCTTCTATCCCCATTTAATCATGTGATTGTTCTTCATCAACTTGGAAGAATGGTTCAATCGTAAAGCTCGCAGTCTCTGGTATAAAAGGGAGTTGTGGTGCATGTTCAGGAATGGGACTTGATGAGTGGTCGTTATAAGAGCTCACTGTACTCAAATCTGGCCCTTCTGATGCTTGAGTAGATGATGTGACAGCCTCCAAAGTCTCACTGTCAGACTGGTTCTCTGTTGGTGGAGTACCATCTTTGTCTGGTGGGTATATCACGGGTTGGTCTGGGCCCGAGATATCTAGACAGCCTAGTAAGTTACCAGATGTTCTAGTTGAATAGCATTGCTGAGCATAAATGGCAGCATTGTCGATCAGTTCGGCCTTGCTGGGTACGAGCGCAAAGAAGTCGTTGATTGACCCATCTGAAGTACCGGGTATACTCCTATCCAGAATTCCGCAGTGTAAACTTAGGATCAGGACCTCAGTGCCAATTGCTGTGGAGATCTGCGAAGACAAGCCACCTGCAGCAGTAAAGGAGTATCACAAGGGCTGAATACAGGGCTTGGAGAATAACTCAATATGAGAATAATATTCTATGAGCGCAATAACCCTTAGCTATCCCAAGGACCCTCTGTCCCTTGGAGGGCTAACTAGTCTCTATATACAGGAGTCCTACGGACCTAAACCTCCTTCATGAGAAGGTTTAGCCGTATGTCTCAGTCTCTGAATAGCTTCATCCGAGACAATTTGCAATTCGGCTACATGCCTATACGAAAGGTCATAAAGTTCGCGGGGCCTCGCATAGGTGGCCTACCGTCAGCGCGTAGGCTTCCGTACAACAAGGAGATGATAAAAAATAAAGCAATAACGGCCATGAGCAATGGAGCGAAGCGATCGCTCCTATCTCGGTTGGTCCATATTAACTGCACGAGTTGCTTTACACCGCCCTCTGGCGTTGACGAATTTCGTAGGATGGCTTGGCGTTGATGGTAGATAGCGTTCTGAGATGTGGCTGTGGCGTACAAGCGGTGAAAGGCAAAGCAGAGCACTCTCCAGAAACGTGTAGCTATCTATCCTTTATAATCAGTGCGCCTGCCCGGACCACTGTAGGGCTTCTACCTACAAAGGCAATGAAGAACGCGGTAAATGCGACGAGAAGGTTGGCTTCCTGACGCCTGAGAGTGAGAGTAAGACCCAACACCTGGCCCCGAGACCAGTTAGTCCAGACACCGAGGTAAACAGGATATTGACCAGTATCAGCCGAATCAGAAACCATTATAATAGATTATATAGGTCAAATTGAAAGTATATAAATGTTGGATTGGCTTGAAATACCTGTCGTAATAGACTTGAAAGGCTTCATGATAGCAAAGAATAGGCTTCTTCGTGTCATAACGGCCTGGAGGCGATATATACTGGACCAAGAACAATCGTCTAAAGCAGGAATTGAAAAGAAGATATAACGGCTTGTGAAGGCGGAAGTAGTTCGATGTAGTGCTACGTATATCACGCTAAGCAAGCGGATCTCGGCGTCCCCAATTTAGAAATCTATGCAGGACAATTCTCAGGAGGGCAGGAGCCCGATGACTAGCTCTAGTCGCGTAAGTGATGGTGGAGGCGGGCATGTGGCTTTTGAGGCAAGTGAGCGCTGTTTAAATTGAATGCAGCGTGACTGAGGCCCGATTAAAGCCACCACCGAGTTGGCGTTGTAATGTTACGCGCGACAGAAGGAGAACCTGTGTAAGCATAAGCTACTGTCACGACATTGGACTGATGTGAGCTTACGAATCTTTTCAGTACAAGGCGTTGAGTACGTTCGGGATCACGGTTACACGGATGCAATAAACAAGTGTATTCAGGTCTAATCTTTGCGCCACTGCTCATCATGATTGAACAGACAGACTTACTCTCCTTCCACTGTGGCTACAGAAGCCCTACGTATTCGGCCCAGCCACATCTGTGGTGCCTTTTCAGAGACAAGGCCCCCAATTTAGGTGTCACTTTTATACTAATCTTAGGAGGCGTAAGACAGCATGAGAGCATTTTTCGTACCTACCTAGACACATGGGGAATTACGGACGGTATAGTGAGTACCGAAGTATCTATGTGTCTGAGTTAGGTATGGCAGCGACTACTGTACTGTGTACGGTATATCGTCAAGTGAGCTGACTATTTCATGTGTATTCCTCATCATCCTCTTTGAAAATGCGACACTTCTTTTCTCGCATTGTCTATAATAGGGGTCAAAAATTAGAGCGGGGCACTGTTCCACAGAGAGTGTGAAGCCGATGACCAAGCCAAGTCATATACGTAGTAATAATGGCGGCGCCCATAGGCTGCGTTATCCGCGACAGGGTAAATCAACGGGGCTAACGTAGCGTTAGGCTTCGCAGCTAAGCTGCTGTGTTCATGTTGAACGTGGCGTGCTGCTTTAAGAAACATAAGTTCACCTAGTCAGACCTAGTCGCGCGCTGGCAAAAGGGGTAGTTGGCACAGTGGACGAAAGCGAGTATAGTCATAGCAATTGTGCAAGGCTTACTGCAAGGGATAAGGGTCTTTAAGATACGAATAGCTGTAGATTGACGTTCCCTGAAAGTGTTTAGTCTTTTAGGATACCAAACATACAATTTGGTCCGGGGGCGTTGGTTTTGAGTAAGCGAGGATAACACAAGCCAAAGCCAAGCCAGCGAGGCCGTCACGAGTGTCAAGACAAACAACGGGGCATTCCGTTTTCCAAGTGGTGACTGATTCGCTGTATAAAATATATAACCGCCTGGTCTTCAACCTTTGCTCTTCTGGGCCAAGCAGTAACAGAGGTTCCTTTATGTCTAGTTTTCTTCAACCGGCACCTGCTACCCTCTAGGCTGCTGATCTCAATTCCATAAATAATTCAATTGTGCAAGTTCTCCTGCATCCTTCTTGAAACCCGGAGAATACCACACGAAACGCCGCCCGGATGCATTGAGTACAAATTAATACTAGAAACAACACGATAAATTATGTAGAGTAGACACACGCACTCACTATCCCACTATGGCAAGGCGTGAATAACTGGCGGAGACGATATCAATTCGATGCATTATCGGATAGTCACGCCGGACCGGTCTGTAAACATGCGTGAAGCGATGTTCATGGCCTGCAGCTCTTGGAATAAGAGTTTCGCCGCATAGGGAATATGGATTTGAGCGATCTTCGTCTTGTTCTTGCAAGGACGACACTCGAAGTTTTGCTGGCCGAGTTGACTAGATAAGTCAATTAGTATGAAGTCACAGAGTCAGGGACAAGAGATGGAAACTTACGCGACAGGTGTCATGAGTCCGCAAATCTCACAGATGTGCACTCTGAAAGCATCGGAAACTTCGAACAGTCGTTCCTTCAGAAAAGCTGCAGCACCATGTGCAATCATACAATCACGTTCCATTTCTCCGAAACGCAGACCACCATCACGAGCACGACCTTCGACGGGCTGTCGGGTCATTATCTGTACAGGACCACGGGCTCGAGCATGGATTTTATCATCGACCATGTGTCTAAGTCGCTGATAATATGTAGGCCCGAAGAATACCTGAGCCCGGAGCTTGCGTCCAGTGTGCCCATGATACAGAACCTCGAACCCACGCGACTGGTAGCCGTGCTCTCTGAGCAGACTTGACACCGAGTCTACAGTGACATCGGTGAATGGGGTGGCATCGCCTTCCATGCCCTTAAGGGTTGAGACTTTACTGAGCAGACACTCAATCAAGTGGGCAATAGTCATACGCGAAGGAATGGCGTGAGGGTTGATGATGATGTCGGGGACAATGCCCTCACGAGTGAAAGGCATGTCCTCATTGCGGAATGTCACTCCGATAGTACCCTTCTGCCCATGACGGGAGGCAAACTTGTCACCGATTTGAGGTATCTTCGTGGTTCGGACGCGAACTTTGACGAAACGCAAACCGTCAGCGTTAGTAGTGAGCACCACGGAATCCACAATACCACTTTCGGTACTGCGAAGAGGTGTAGACGCATCTCTTTTGACGTGGATCTTCTGACGCTGGCCCATTTCTTCATTGTCCGGGTTAATGGGCGCTGTCTTCCCTATGATGATGTCCTCTCCGGAGACGCGTATGCCAGGTGCGATAATTCCATCGTCGTCAAGTTTGTCGTACGTCCCTTGTTTGAGACGTAGTGTATCGGCACGGAAGGGCTTCTCAAATTGTTCGACAGTGTTGATGCCGACCCGTTTTTCTGAATCAGAGTAAGAACGGAAGAACAGACTGCGGAACAGGCCTCGGTCAATGCTGCTCTGATTCATGATAACGGAATCTTCCTGGTTGTAGCCTGAATAGCACAGAATGGCAACTATAGCATTTTGCCCAGCAGGCAATTCTCGGAATTTCAGAAACTCCATCGATCTAGTCGTCCCCAGTGGTTTCTGTGGGTAGTAGAGGATATTTGCCATAGTATCCATTCGGCGTGAGTAGTTGGTGAGGAAAAAACCCATCGCCTGTTTACCCATGGCAGACTGGTATGTGTTTCGAGGTGACTGTGATTACGATTAGCGGCCGCGACGAAACGGATCGCTGTGATACTTACCTGGTTGTGATCTGGGAAGGGAATGATACTGGCACAAATGCCAAGAAGCATGCTCGGGTGAATCTCACAGTGTGTGTACATGTGAGTTGTTGGGTTTATCTTCGTTTTCAGCCGCTTATTTGGGGCGAACTCATCTTCCCTATTGAAAGGGTCCGGTAAACCTAGCTTAGTGCATCGGAAGCTCTCCAAGTCCTCAGGAGTCATGCAAATCATCGCAGTTTCTTCCTCTTCTGCATCCATATATTCGATGACACCAGCATTGACCAGGCCTTGCCATCCGAAGTACTCGTCACTTCCAGGTGGGAGGGTCTGGTCAATCTCAAGCCTCCGGACCATGTCTTTAGTCAAGACCAGGGTGCCTTTCTGGACGCCCTTATCAGGATCATCCTCTTGCTCAACGACGAATAAGGGCCGCATGACTCGACCAGCGTCAGAAAAGATTTTAAATTCGCGGTCACGAATATCCCGAATAAGAGATACTTCGGCTGGAATCTGATTTGTCCGGCGCAATTCCTGTACGTCCTTCACGAGAGCCTTAGGGTCCTGATGAACGCCGATCCATGCACCATTCAGGAATACCTTGGTGGCATTAGGATACCTGTGATGATCGTATTCTTCTAAAACTTCCATGTTGCGCAGAATCATATAATCAATGATCGGTTCCGTCGAGGTACCGACGCTAACTGAGCACATAAGAGAGAGGTTTTTGACCAGGCCACAAGCCTGGCCTTCGGGAGTCTCAGCAGGGCAGACAAGGCCCCAGTGAGTGTTGTGAAGCTGCCGTGGCTTAGCAAGCTTGCCATCTCGGCCGACGGGAGTATTTGTTCTTCGCAAATGTGATAGCGTAGATGCAAACGTGTATCGGTTCAGTACTTGCGACACGCCGGCCGTGGAGCTCATGGCCTTTTTCTGGTCACCCCAGTTTCCGGTAGCGAGGGAATACTTCAGTCCACTCGTGATAATATTTGACTTCACGGCTAGTGCAATATTGAACTGTTTGCCTTGCTCAATGCTTCGTTTCAGGTGTGACAAGACTTCCTGGGTCATCCGACGGACGATGTTACGGAAGAGCTTCGCCAGTAGAGGTCCAGCAAGGTCTAATCGCTTTTTGCCAAAATGGTCGCGATCATCAGTGTCGCGTCGGCCCAAAGCACACTGAAGGAGCTTATGGACCATGTAGCCAAGGAAGAATGCCTTCCTGGTCTCGCATCCCTTTTGCTGAGAGATGTGGGGCAACATCTCCTTCTGTAAGATGTCCCTGGCAGCTTGAACACGACGATCACGTGCGCTCGCTTGATTTTGGTTGCCACGCTTGCCGATGTAGTCCAGAGCAACTTCCTGGTCTTGAATACAGAAAGCCTCTTCGATACAAGGCCGCAACAGCTCCAGCATCTGGCTATCGTTACGGTCGTAACATATCGCGTCGAAAATTTCCTCGTCGCTAACAACACTCAAGGCCCTGAACACGATAGCAATGGGCACGTCGGACTTGACGTAGGGCAAAGTAGTGTGTATGGTCTGACCGTAACCTCCCTTGGTGGTGTCTCCCTTGGTATACAGCTTTAGCATCAACGAGGATATGAGACGCGAGCCTTTCTCGAGGGCACTTCGAATCTCGGCAGTATACGAGTAAGGACTCGGTTGGCTCTTCTTGAAGACTTGGACGATGTTGGCTGCGGAACGCTCCTGAGCAATGAGAACTTTTTCGCTTCCGTTGATAACAAAATAGCCGCCCTGGTCGTAGGGGCACTCGTTTAATAAGAATAGGTCATCTTCCGACTCGCGACTCAGGTGGCAGGCGTTAGATTTCACCATAACAGGAAGTTTGCCGATGAACAGACTGTCCGGGGCTTCCACGGGGTCTCCATTCGCCTTGTACTTCAGCACGTTTTCCTCTTCCTCCCAGATCAGACGGGTGGGCTGGTTGCCGGTCTCGGCGTATTCGCTCTGTTGTTCTTCGGTCATCTCGTGAAGAGGGACGGGCTGTTCGATGCAGACGGAGACCTTGCTGTCGACCTTGGCGTATACGGGACTGGCATACGTCATGTTACGGTCTCGACACTCGTAAGGCAGCAATGGACTAGATGTGCCTTCGGTTTCCGAGACGACGGGGCGAGAGAAAGTGACCTTGCCGAACTTCAGCTCATACCGTCGGCATACGATTTCGCGGCCATCAGTGGACGGCGGGTTATTCTGGTCGACGCTGAGATGGCTGTACTCATCGAGCAGCTCCTGGATAGTGCCGGCTTGGAAATCATTGAAAGAGTCGATTTGCTGGGACACAAGGCCCTTGGTGTCGAAGTATGCAGAGATGACATTCCAACAATCTTCGGGTGTGATGTAGTTTTCTTCTTCGTACTCCTCCTCGTACTCGTAGCCCTCATCGTATGACGCCATCGTGTGTTACGGGATGAGTAGGTTGCGTTTATCGATGAGCGCAAGAGCAGGAACAAGGTGCAGGCGATGACCGCCGGGGAAGAGAGGCGACGAATCGTATTGGCGATGATCGAAGTGGTTGGGTCGACGGTCGGGGAAGGTAGGCGATCAAGAAGCCCTCGAAACCAAGGAGCCACTCTAGCTCTCGCTGCGATAGGTGGATCAGCATGCCCTACTACGAAATGCACGTGTGAAGAGGCAAAGGCATGGCCGCGTCGCAGAATAGAGAGGTGGTGAAATGATCAAGGCTGGACAAGACATACACACACTCACTCGCTCATTCACGCGCCCCCTGTGCACGCAGCTACTGAATACTGAGTATCCCTGCGTGTGCTTCTTCAACAGCTCCTCGGATGGGTGCTATCTGTTACTTCTCACGATAGCGGGTAGTATGGTGGTGCGCCGATGTCAGCCTCAGGCGCAGAGCCGTGATGTTGTTGCGATGGCGTTGAGGCAACGATGTTGAGGCGGAATGACAATGACTTTTTGCAGGAGCTCGATGTTGCTGATTGATCAAAGGCGCGACAGGATACGCTAATCTCCATCAGGTAAAGACTTAGGAATGTAAAGAGTGGGGACAAGTCGCCTCCGAGGGGAGTGGCTTACCTAATGCCTCTCCTTCCGCATGCAGCTACGAAGTGCACGTGACCAACTTTGAGAGCAAAGAAGCTCAGCCTTTGTCCTATGGCTGTGCACAAGGTCAAGCCACAGCGCTTGAAATCATGTGATACAATCTTCCATTTCATAATATTTGTTTCCCGATTTTTGAATTTTTACAGAGTCGAGACCCTAGGACATGACACAAAGCGACAAGTAAATTAGATGAAATGAAGAGAAGCACCGTATCGGCATTATATTTGTCTGCACCTAACTTTCCTTATCCCTACATTTGAATTTAAGAGAACGATTTAAATTCTCTGAAGGATTCGTCTTCTCGAGCTTATATTGCTCGATTTTCGCAAGTAATCATTGCCTCCATCCCGAACAAACGCCATCTACTATTCAAGCTTATTCGTAGCTCTCAAGATGAGCCAGATAGTTGTTAAAAGGGACTCAACAGTAATATAGTGCACATTCGAATGATAAGCCTCTAAGAAACCAAATAATCACAGGAGTTCGATACCAAGTCACTAATGATGCAAGAGTCCGGCCTTCTAAGAGCACTCGATGCCAAAATACGATAACTCATACTTGAGGAAATCCATCTAACAATCCGGGGGCTCCAGCTCTAGGGAACAGCCTTGGATGCATTTCACCGCCCTAGATGGAAAGATGTAGTTTACGGTCTATTGACATCGCTGAAGTGCTACCAGCAGGGATCAGGCCATCACATATACTTATTCCACTTCACAACCCTGAGCGATAAATGAGACACTATGAGGGGTTGACAGTCTTTACTGCTGTCATGTGTATACACCGAGTCTATCTCATTACTCGTTAAGCGACTGAAGTCGGAGTTAAGGCCGCAGAAGCCAGAACATTCTTGGCGGCTAACATATGAGCTGGCTAGATGCCGTTGGTCGGGACCGAAGATAGCAGTTCGGTGGTGAATGAGCTGATGTTCGTTGCCGAGGGCAAAACCTGTCCCTGTGGATATAGCACTATACTCTCTGTGGCAATCTTCCCAGCCTGCATACGACTAGCAGCACGTGACCAGGTAGGCTGGAAGCTCGTGTCGTGGAGAAGCAGGCTTATGCGAGTCATGCTACCTGTGTAACCACGTGTTCACGTCGATGCCAATGGGGTTCTCCGGAGATGAGAGCTGGGGACATACAAAATCTCTAGATTTTCAGCTGGGGACGGTCAGGTGTGAGGTTCCAGTCTAACCAATTACATAAGCACATGTCCCTGATAGCAGGGACTTGCTGTAGAGCTAACGGGTTCAGTTGGGGCTAACGGCCTGCCTAGTATCGGCGCCGTTGACGACTGACTAGCTATTGTCCCTTAGGACGTGAAGTTCCAGGCTGCAAAATGGGCTGCGGCTGATCTAGAGCGGCGTAGACGGTATCCTAAGAAGCTGCGATCCGGCCAGTCAGGTTACTAACCGCCAGCGTCGCGCAATAGACCGTACCGAAGACTCGGGACTATCCTAACGGCCAGTCGGCTACCTCTCCTCACTTAGTCTAGCCTCATGTTAGACACCGCGAGCTGGACGGTAGAGGCTCTTTTAGCCTCGAGCCTAAAGATAGTATACAATAGATCAGATCTGGTCTATCTACAACGGTTCTATATGCAAGTTCGAGCCTAGAATAGCCTCGAACTTGAAAATCCTCAACAATAGATTCAGTCGGCCAGACCGTAGCGAGCCCGCAGCAATCAGATAATGATAAACCGCTTCTGACAACTCATCGAACGTACTGAAGTATATAAGCATGGCTCGCCAGGCTACGTTGCCCATCCTGTGCGTGACCAGCAGCAAGTTCAAGTCAGTCTTCGCCGGGTATCGTCCTCAAGAGCTGCTGCAATACAGATACACTTCTCCCATCGTCCTTCATCCGCTTTCAAGATGAAGTATTCGTTTGCGTTCAGCGCCCTTGCTGCACTCTGTGCCGCCCAGGAACTTCCCTGGGATGTTAGTAAGTGCTATCATATTCTTTCACTACCTGCTAGTCTGTTTAGTCAACGATGGGCGTCAAGTTCATCACTCTCATCAGCTTTATCAAGCCCTCCGCCGATCTCTGATACACCGTGATTTTGCCGATCGAGGGCCCTGCTAACAGATGATGCTACAGTCGAGTCAGCCAGCCCGCCTCCTACGGTTACTGTGCCTTGGGGTGCCGCCAGTGCAACCATTGTTCCCTATAGCTCTGAGACGGCTATTGCTTCAGTGGTTGCAGATATCGTCTCTGACCCTCTTCCACAGCCTACTGACCTACCTGCCGCTGTCGAGAAGAGAGAGATAGTCAAGCGTGCTTGCCAGCCTCAGACTCAGGGAAGCGGTCCTGTCCCTGACGATGACACCGCGGCGGGCTTCCTATCTTTTTCTGCATTTGCAGACGCTGCCAATTCCGCTCCTACACCTGATGGATACGCATTGAATTACCGCAACCTCAACGCTTCAAGCAATGCCTATGGCTACATGGGCTTCGCAATCATGGATTCTTATGATACGCGTAGCTGTGCTAGCCAGTGCACGGGTATCAATGGATGCCTCTCTTTTAACATATTCTTCGAGCGCGACCCTGCAATCGTAAGTAATTGGATATGCATTGACGAATATTACAGTATCACTGACTTGCATGTGTTTAAGCAACCTGGTGATGATTGCCCGAACCCTCAGAGCACCACTCTGATTAAGTGTGTATTTTGGGGCGGCCCTACCTCTGTTGACAATGCCCTTAACACTGGCTTCACTTACTACGACTTTGATATCGTCATTGCCGGCTCGAACGCCTATGACAGTCTCACTGCCCCTCTAGAAGACGGATACGCCAAGCCAACATCACTAGGCGATGCCCAGCTCAACGCTCCATCAGACTGTGGTGGTTTTGACACCTACATGGGATCAAAGATGTTCACAGACGGCCCCTTCGATCCCTCGCTTTGTGCTGCTGCGTGTACCGCCCAGTCGGAGTATAACCTTGCACACCCGCCCGCTACAGGGGCCGCGCAAACCTGCCAGTTCTTCAACACCTACTTGCTTCTCAAGAACGGTCTCCCAGCGGGTCAGGTCTGCTCAATGGTAAGACCCCTTTCTTACTTAGCATTACTGAGCTCATTTACTAATGCCTTTTGAAGTACTCAATGAGCTGGGACGCAACGTATGCTCCGGCTAACGACGGTCAATGGCAAGGCAACGATCACTACTCTGTTGCTTACAGTTTCACCTACGCGAACAGCACGAGCCCTGGCGCTCCCAGAATCCCCTGCCCAGTCGCGACTGCGAGCTCGCTCATCGTTGCTTCCACTCTAGAGCCATACTGCAGCACCTTGTTGGGATACACAACTCCTGTTGTCACGTCGACTCAAGTCGATACCCTCACTGTCCCTTCCACCACCGTGCGATCAACTTTCACTCGCGTGACTAGCCTTACGTCTACAGTCACGGCAACCTTGCGCATTACCACTGATGGCACCAACCCCGCCCAGGTCACAGCTATGCCAAGACGTCGTTATGTTGATGCTGATACTGACGTAGCTGATGTGCCCACAGCCCTGCAAACATTCGATGGTGAGTGATTCCTTCGCCAGAACTATGAAAGTAATGTTAGTAACTAACTTGACTAGCCGACGTTGTCTCTTCTGCCTGCGCCCTTCAGACTGATGTCACACCCGTAACCACCACATCCACCGTTCAAGCTACGAGCACCAGCACGGTGACTGATGGTAAGACCACCGTAGTCACAACCGGCTACTACATCAGCACCACACGCACCACTGTCACCGCGACCACCACCACATATGTGGCTCCTGATCCGACAAACACTCTATGGGTCAGCCCGGCTTTCTCAGATGCCGGCAAGTACCTGAAGGTTGGCAGCAAGGGTGCTGGGTCCTTGACCCTGAGCAACTTCGCCCCTGATGGACGGGAGGGCTTCCGCGTCACCTCGGACAACTACCTGTACTCAACAACCTGGGGAGTTTACATCACTGGCCCAATTTCTGGGCTGTACAATGCCAGGGAAATCATTGGGTTTGGCGCTGTCACCGACAAGTCAAAGGCGTTGGCCATCTTCCGCGCAACCAACAACGGCGACGGCACTAGTACAGTCCACCTCGTCGATCCCAGCAACGGCAACGAATTCGGCTTCTGTTACGTCAGCCAGGGTGGCCAACCTGGTCTCGCGGACTACACGACTGGTTACACTATCATTGGATACTCGGCGACGAACGGTGCAAGACCAGGTTGGTGCATCCCGACCATTATGACTATTCAAAACTAGCCTTAGTCGTCACCACCGGGGGAAGGCGTCTACAAAGATCTAGCATAATATGAGCGCATTTGCTCCCGGGATCCCACATTCCAGGTAATTTAAACATTTAATACTTAAATAATAGATAATAAAAAATTCGTGTATAATGCAAGAACCACTCTTGATATCCGAACGTCTTGTGTTACCCTCTTGATCTGTTCTGAAGTACATGCACCACGGTAAAATTGGACAGATTGAATTGATTAAATGTGGACGAAGTCTTTATTAGGCTTCCTGTAGAAGAGATCATGCAGCATCGGTCATCATCCGGTGCTATAAGCGATGAATACCTTTCATCGCATAGGATTTCGAGAGCAAATCAATCCATAGTGCTCTCTCGCAGTACGTACACAATAGCTGTAGACGGAGCTGAAGCGCCTGATATGACAGCGTGCTTCTTACAGCACTATTGCGTGTAAAACGTTGGGCACGGGCACACATCTCGATTCCATTGTGACACTGTGTGTCTGTAACTTAGTGAGTAGTACTCATGGGACGGCTACTATGTTAGGTTTAGAGGTTAAAATCAAGTTCCGATATCATTCTTTCTCGTCCCAGAAATTGTGGCGTCGAATGGGAGATCTGGGTCAGACGCCCCAGCTCTGTCCCGAACCATGATAACGAATAGTTTGGATGGCGTTGTTGGCGCTTACCCGGCAACCCGGTTTGTCTCCGCCGGCGGCATTACGCCCTTCGAGAAAGAAGCACTGGAATGCCGTACTATGGCGTCTCCTAATAGTGCTTCACTCTGCATATGTGTCTTTCTAGTCACCTCTGTTAATAACAGTCTCCAATTGTACGGATATTGTGCAGTTTTGATATGACCTCAATAAGAAGGAACAGAAAATGCTAGGATAGGTTCGTGTTTAAACGAGGCAAACTTAAAGGATAGTGCTCAGTTCATAAGGTATAGGTATATATGTAGCCTTGCATTTAGCACGAGTAGCCTTCGCCGCCTTCAAGTTACGTGTCAACAGGCGAGGCCGACTTCTTAATCCAGACCTCGTTCACTGGATCGCCATGTCCCTCAACGCATTCCCATTCCCCAATGCCGAACTCTTTGGGAGCCTTCCGCTTCCCTCGGCCTCCTCCGCCAATTATCAGATTGCCAGGGCGATATGACGGATCCTGCTTCATGCGGCGGATGACGGAGCCATGGACACGCGCCGTGTGAGGGATATCACTGAAATCAAAGGGGTCAATAATTGCCATTTGAATCATGATCGATGGTACTTCGAAGAATTGAATTCGTGACTTGGAAAGAAATATTTGGACATAGAAGGGTAAGAGTTGTAAAAATACGACTCCGAAGGTTTACATACCGAGTTTCGCCTGCTGGAAGAGGCCACCTAATTGGTTTCCATGATCCATCAGGTTGTAAATCCATTCGTCTAAACGGTAGATACTCCATGAAATTCCAGCTAATGACTGGAATTGCGCCGAGCCCGGAAGCGAATTGAAGCGAGTCATGGATACGAGCTACATGGGCTTTGTGCATCATGTCATGCCATGGTCGCCGCGGCACCTCCGCGCTCTCGCCGAAGTCCTTGGTGTTGAAGTGACCCCAGTTCTCTTGAATATGATCGGGCTGGATCGGTGATGTCACCGGGGTAGGTCCTGACACGTCAATGCGAATGTCTGGTACCTGCGTCTCTCTGCCGCTATCACGAGGCGGCCCGTTGGAGTTGGTGTTAGCGTTTGGCTGAATGATGGCTTCAGCCAGCCCCATATCGATCAGCTTCTCGGGGTCAAATCTGAGACCCGCCTTCTCAGCTTGTCGGATCATATAAACGAGAGGGACGTGGCTTGCGGATTTGGACCCTGGAAGGATTTCCCAGCCACCACCGACATCGCCGTGACCACCCCTGCTGCATGTTAATACGTGGTGTATAATGCTCGGACGATACTGTGCCTTTGCTATTATTGTCTCGGGTAACAGTATTTGCTGCTTTGGCAGAAGGGCGAGAATCGACTTACTGCGAAACAGTTAACTCAATAGTTAGTGAATTGTTTCGAACTGGGGAGTGAGAACTAGCGAAAGGGTTTTGAATCATACCGCAAACCTAAATACGTTAGTAAAAAGGTGTTTAATTGGATTCAGGCGATATCTCATACCATATTTCATCAATGTCTTGCTCATCATCATCGGAATCATAGTCAATACATGAAATATCTGACCTAGCGTCTCCCGCTTGACCTTGGCCGTCAGTCGTACTCCTAGTAGCTCGAGATGCAGATCGAGAGTGTGATCTGAATGCGCTTTCTGCAGGCGGTGCGAGGGTTGAGCGTCGGCCGCGAGCAGTATTGTCAGGCATTGATACACTCGGGCGTCGTGCACGATACTTCTCATGGATATCATGTAGCATATGATGGTGGCGACGGCGATTTTCCGGTGGCTTCTGGTATATAAGGTCCTGTCGAAACTTGGCTCGGCGCTCGTCGATCGATACACAATGTCGGATCACCTAAGATGCAATTAATATTTTAGCTCTCCATGTCTTGAGCTGAGCCGTCTTACCTTGGCGCTGCTCCTCGCCGTGTAAGGGAACTTGGAGCGCTGCATCCAGGCCGTCTCGAATCGTGGTACTGAGTTAACTGTGTCGAACAGACCTAAAAACCGGATTCTTTTCACTGGGCGACTGAAAGTTTCGCGGAAGCCTTTCATGAACCGATACATCTCGTGTCTTTTCTCGCGGCCTTCGGGTGAGTCATCATGGTTCCGCGCCTGCCACTGTGAGAAAGCTTTCCAAGCGAAGACAACCATCTCCTCGTTTCCATGAGAAAGCAATCCGACGTAGTCAAGCATCTCTGCTAAGAATCTTGCGACTTTGAAACAGACATTAGCAACAGCCGCCTGATGAGGGGTGGAACAAATAGAATTAGGGATAAACTTGGCCGGGAGGAATCTAATTTTGAGTTAAAAGAGCTGCCTCCGGCACTCTGAATTATATATGACCAGGCAGGGAAAGAGATAGAAGGCGGCCCTTAACATACCATATGCTCCCCTAGAAAAGCCAAAGAAATAGATCTCATCACCGGGGTTGTAAAAGCGCATGAGAAAACGATAACCGCCAACCACATGTTGATCAAAATTGGATCCGATCGCAGAATCTTTTGCCTTCAGATACCACGACCGAATACGAGCACCCATACTCGTATGCGATAACGAAGTTGATACAATATACGTGCCGATACCTGGTTGATAGTAATGATCTTTTAAGAAAAACATTGGATTAGTACAGTTCAGCACGTAGCCCATAGCTGTGTAGCAGGAACTTACACTGATCGCCAGATTCACGGTCGAGACATCTAAAGATCTTGAGAATATTACTATCACTATCGTCGCCTCTGAATTTGTTCCCTGTACCATCGAAACACAACACGAGTTTGCGCGGCGCGCGGTGGTGTTCTAAAGCTTGAGCCATGACCGACGGCGGTCCAGTCTCGTGTGGGAAATTGCTAGAATCGTGAGATGCTAATGTTCCTCGCGAGCCTGGTCGTTGCCCCCTGGGTGCTGCGGGGGTTAAGTGAATGCCGTTCATAATTCACTTCTCCCTCGGGTTCAAGTTGGTGAGGAGGGCAGCAGTTGTGTAATAATCGGTTCCCGAACCAATGTTGTGTTGTATTCAGGCACACCTCGGCAACTATGTACGACTTCTCGAAAAGTTTGACGCAACTGCACCCGGGACCATATATTATCTACTTCGTATGGGACCGGCCATGGAGAGCATGCATGGGACCGTTGCAACCCAATAGGCTGAGTCTATCGTCAAGAACAAGGGGGACGTAGTCCCCCTCTACCCGTCCATGTATGCTACCTACGCTAGTCTAGACCAAGACATTAACCTGTCCAGACGAGGGAGAAGGTCCGGTTGCCGCCACTGTTGTAGCCAGTAGTATCAAGAGCAAATAGCATGCATAATGATTAATTAGAGTAGTACTTATCTACATCTATGAAAAGGGTTGGCAAGGACACGCCTTTCGGCACTTAGAAGTCAGAGATAGATCATGGTTGCTGATAGCTAACCGAAGCAGGCAGTTGAAATCTTGATGACAGCTAAATCAATGTGTGTCTTGTCCACACTGGCAGGTCCAAAGTACTAGTAGTCGGCGACTTCGATCCGTCGCGGTCATCATAAAAGCAGGGATTTGATTCGCGGAGATCCCGCAGATACAGCAATAGTTTGATCGCTCGACAGGCTATCAAGATTGGTTCTGGCACTAGACGAGAAAGAAAAAGAAAAGTCAGGTGATCCCTGGGGTTCCGGCTTTTGGGCCATACCTTATATGCTATTTGAAGATTACATATACCAGATTGCACCTAGTAAGCGTGAGGCTATTATACTGTGTAGCATCGTATACTGGTAGACATCGCTTTTGGCACTGAGTATAGCAGTAGTATGTATAGTAATAGAATCCAGTTCAACACCCCAATCGTGACCACATGAATGAGCCTTACCCTCGAGCAATAGCGCTGAGTTCAACCAAGATATGCGGGCCGGACCTCAGCTTGGAGCTAGTTGCACATCTTTTGTGGATCAGCAGGGTAGAAGCTATCCCGATTGGACATCAATCTTCCATAATGGTTGTGTCGATCCATGCTGATAGGGTAAGTATCGGGCTCCTGCATTTTAGTGTAATTAATACTCTTACTCACATAGTATAGCCTCGCATGCTGGTCTGATATAGTATAGTATAGTACTGCGCTTAGGTTTTCTCACCTCTTCTTTGGGCAGACGAGGAAGTCAAGCTGTCGTCATTAGCTTCCAGACTTACCTACAATGAGACTTTATGAGTGGAGCTGCCAGGATTCCCAAAATGATTTTTTCAGCGTCCCACTTGATGATCGCCATTGCCTATAAGAGTAAGCCTATTCCTAGAGCATACTTGTACCCTATTTGACAGTTGGAGCTAGTTACCAGGATATCGGGAGACGACACAGACCGGCCAAGAAGCAGTACAAGACAAAAAGAAAAGAAGGAGGGTGGAGGTGGCATGAGCAGAGACGATTATGAGTAAATAGTTAAGACGATGGGGGAGGACAGCATAGTCTAGGTAGCCTCAGTCTCGAATGAAGAGCTGGAAGGCTTGCCACATGAGAGACCATGTCCAATCACCCTGACACCGGTTGACGCACTACTACGTACGATAGGGAACAACTACCTAGGTATACTAGTAGGCGAGGTGATGTAACAAAAAACGCAGACTTGGTTGGGTGGTAGGGGTGTCAGTGAGAGTCCGCGTTTTTTGTTACAGCACCTCGGTAGGTTCGCAGAAAACCCTACTTTACACAGAGAGCATGCTGCTTCATGATCGTCGGGCTGGGTTAGTACCGTACCGGAAGTAATATCAAATGCCCCGCTTATGATGTTATACCTGAGCCCGCCTCGTAGATCTAGTGTCTAGGACAGACTTCTCGCGATGGGATTGGATACATGCTGCAATATCTGCATTGGCATTGAAACTAGCGCTCTGCTGGCCCCAGAGTAACATGCAAGGTGATGTAACAAAAAAGACGCAGTCTCACTTAAGCTCCCTACCACAACATGACTGCTCTTTTTTTATTACACTACCTTGACATGGTACCATCCGGAGCCATGTAGCCATAGCATTTGATAAGGGTTGCGTAGTGCCTATTCATGCCCAGCTGTGATGCATCGAGGTTGGTAAGGTTGCATCGGACCCTCCAGTCGGATTATGGCTGATCTGCCACTGCGGATCGTGTTTATAACCGAACTGTCTCACAGGCCCCCTAAACTTCCTCTTCTCTCAGGATATACCCCGGTGTTCTGTAATTCTGCCGTCTGATTTTATTTCCCCATTGATACCCAAATTCCTGTAAAGATGTCCGAGAAAACGAATGGCGCTTACAAGACGAATGGGACCGGTTCGTCGTCGGCTACCAAAGGGTCTAGTTCGGCCTTTGGCGTCGGTCCCCCCTTCAAAGAACAGCCAGAGAAACGACCCAAGGCGAATCGTCAGGGCATCACACAAGCATTTTCGCAGCTGGGTCAGTGGGTTCATGCCTCCGAGAGACCCTTTCCGACCCAAACCGGCCATGGAACGTTCACGGTTGGCAAGCAACCGGGCTTTAGGCGAGACCTGAAAACATTGAGTGCAAAGGGTATGAGACTTGTCCGCCTCGAAAATGGACAGTCTATTAACGTATAGTAGACTTAAAGACAGTCGTGACGATAGTCAAGAGCTTGCTAAAAGGCGAGCTCATCGACGACAAAACAATGATTATGGAGCGTACCATCCAGCTAGTAGCAGGCTTGCCTAACGGCTCACGACTACGCACTGAACTTACCAATAACTTCATAAATCAGTTATGGTCTACTTTAGACCATCCACCACTACTTTATGTTGGTGAGAAACATGAATACCGCCAAGCTGATGGATCGTGGAACAATCCCATGAACCCTATGCTGGGTGCCGCTGGATCTACCTACGCCAGGACATGCAGACCTAGCATACAGGTCGGTGATCTGCCCGACCCTGAAATCATCTACGAGTCCATCTTCAAGAGAACCAATTACCGCAAGCACCCCAACAACGTTTCATCAATCTTGTGGTACTGGGCCGACATCATTATTCATGACCTTTTCTGGACAGACCAACGAGAGCCTACTCGGAACAAGACCTCTTCGTTCCTTGACCTGTCTCCTCTCTATGGTAGCAACCAGGAGATGCAGGATTCGGTACGCACATTCAAGGACGGTAAGCTGAAACCGGATACGTTTGCCGACAAGCGCCCCCTGGGACAACCTCCAGGAGTCAGTGTTATCCTTATCATGTTCAATCGATTCCATAACTACATCGCGCATAACCTGGCTGCCATAAATGAAAACGGTCGCTTCACTCCGCCTCCACCTGGCCTAGACGATGAGAAAGCCGCGGCTGCCTGGAAGAAGTATGATAACGACCTTTTCCAGACAGCTCGACTTATCACTTCGGGTCTGTATATCAACATTACGCTTGTCGATTATGTAAGAAACATTGTAAACCTGAACAGAAGCAACACGACCTGGACCCTCGACCCTCGTGCTGAGATGGGCAAAGATGCCGGCACTTTCCCGGGAGCTGAGCGAGGTACTGGCAGCATGGTGTCAGCTGAGTTCAACCTATGCTACAGGTTAGTTGTCTGGGCTCTTGTAAGATGCTTGGAAACTAACATACTTTTAGATGGCACTCTTGTATTTCTGACAAAGACGACAAATGGATTCAAGAATTCTATGGCTCGCTCTTCGGCGAGGGCAAAGATGTCGAGAATCTCACCATGCAAGATATGGTCATGGGCTTCATCAAGTTTGAGAAGGGTATCCCTGATGACCCAGCCGAGCGAACCTTCGGCGGATTCAAGCGTGGCCAAGATGGCAAGTTCTCCGACGACGATCTTGTCAACTGCATTTCCGACGCTATCGAGGATGTCGCTGGTGCTTTCGGCAACCGCAACGTACCCAAGGCTTTGAAGCCCGTTGAGATATTGGGAATTCTACATGGCCGGAAGTGGAACCTTGCTGGCCTGAATGAATTTAGAAAACACTTCGGCCTCAAGCCGCACGAGACTTTCGAGGACATCAACTCGGATCCTGACGTCGCCAGTTGTTTGCAGCATCTCTACGGTCACCCCGACTATATCGAGCTCTATCCTGGCCTTGTTGCTGAGGAAGCTAAGAACCCCATGGTACCTGGTGTGGGTATCGCAGTAGGTTATCCCCAAGAGCTCCCAAGGCGAACATATAAATGATTTACTAATGGCATGTTTTAGCCGACATACACTATCTCTCGTGTTATTCTGTCAGACGCCGTCTGCCTGACCCGCGGTGATCGATTCTACACTACTGACTATAACCCGAGATCACTCACCTCTTGGGGATACAACGAGGTCGCATACGATCTCAACATGAACCAAGGCTGCGTCTTCTACAAACTGTTCATCCGAGCATTCCCCAATCACTTCAAACCCAACTCGGTATACGCGCATTACCCTATGTGCGGTAAGTAAAGAGCCGTCGGTTTAGCTATCACAATGCTCATGTCACTTACACGAGATGCAGTTCCCGGCGAGACGCAGAAGATCCTGACGAACCTCGGCCGAGTCCAGGATTTCAACTTTGACCGCCCGTCCCACGTCGCCAGACCAGTTAATGTTACGACTTGTGGCGGGGCCAAGCATATTCTCAGCAACCCCAACAAGTACACGGTTAACTGGAGCCAGAGCCTAGCGGAGATGATGGGCCCTGATTTCCCCAGGCCATCGTCGTCTAGCGATTCGGCCTTCCATGTTAGCAAGGCCAACTGCATGCATGACCAGTTATACAGGGGCGAATGGGCTACCCATCTGAAGACCTTCTATTCCCAGACAACTGACAAGCTCATCACGGACAAGTCATACAAGCTTGTCGGCACGAACTTCATTGACATCGTGAGGGACGTCGCACATGTCGTGCCAGTGCAGTTCGCTGCGCGCACGTTCGGCCTACCTCTGAAGACCAAGGACAGCCCCAAGGGCGTCTACAATGAGCAAGAGCTCTATGCCGTCCTAGCATTGATCTTTGCGTGCATCTTCTTCGATATTGACCCTGTCAAGACATTCCCTCTACGCCACACGGCCAAAACGGTAACAGGGCAACTAGGTGAGCTGCTTGAAGCTCACGTCAAGTCCACAAAAGGCCTATTTGCCTCGAAGCCAAAGAAGGGTGACTTGGCCGCTTATGGTTCCGACTTGATCAAGGGCTTGTCGAAGGAAGGCATGAGCAACCGGGATATTGCCTGGAATGAGCTTCTTCCAGCTGCTGGTGCCACGGTCCCCAACATTTCTCGCGTCGTAAGCTTTGACTCACCTTTCCTTGGTAATGAATTATGCTGACTAAAATAAGTTTTCTCAATCACTTGACTACTACTTGTCGCCAAATGGAGCCAAGCATCTCCCGGAGTTGTACAGAGTTGCCAATCTGCCATCGTCAGAAGAAAGCGACTCTCTGCTGCTCGGGTACTGTATGGAAGGTATCCGATTAGGTGGCACTTTCGGTGCGTACCGAGAAGCCGTGTCCGATGATGTGATCCCCGAGGATGATGGCAGCGAGGTTCCCGTGAAGGCCAACGATCGCATTTTCGTCAGCTTTGTAAGTTCCCCTTACCACAAGCGTCAACCAATGTGCTAGCACCCTGCTAACGAATAATGTGCGACAGGCTTCTGCCTCCAAGGATGCGAAGAACTTCCCTGATCCTGAGGAAGTCAACCCACGTCGGCCCCTGAACTCTTATGTTACCTACACGCTAGGCCCACACACTTGCCTGGCAGAGAATACTTGCCAGATTGCACTCACGGAGATGTTCCGCTCCGTCCTCCGCCTCAAAAACTTGCGCCGTGCTCCAGGTCCCCAAGGCCAACTCAAGAAGATTCGTGGAGCTGAAGGGTACGACCTCTACCTGAGAGAAGACCGAGGAGCATTCTATCCTTTCCCCAGCACCATGCACATCTGCTACGATAGTTAGGTTCCGTCGTTTGTCTAAGGAACTCACGCTCTCTAATGCTTATTCTTGTATGCCGATTTGTATGTTTTGACTCCTGTGATGTTACTACTGCCAAGATTGAATTGGTCACCTCGGCCAAGCAAGTGGATATACTATTGGAATATTGTCGGATTCCTGTGTAAGTTATGATGACAATAGCTATATAACGTTAGCTTAGTCGTGATTGAAATTCTGAACCGAACTGTATTACTGATCATTCATCTTGTTCTCTGTCATCCGCCATCTACTGCTCAAATAACAGATCAGTAAGTTGAGACAGGACCGCCAAGGCTTTCACTAAACCCTTTAACTTGATTAAGGAGTAGTAAAAAGTGTCCATATTACTGATATGTAGGTATACTCTCTCTGTCGAGAGTTACGAATCCAAGGATGGCCATAAGAACTTGATACAATTAGTACATGTGTAGTCCAAGTTGGTTGCATTCATTACATCACTTTTGGATAATTCAATCATACCTTGACACCAAACCCTCGATGATAGGGGTTTCCGTTTCAGGCAAGCCCCAGCCCATTCCAACCTATCAGAATCAGCTGTAGGACATAGTGCACTAGGGCACACTGCGAAGAACTGCGGATCCAGGGTGGGGGGCTGGCTGGAGGGGATCAAGAGCCAGGACCCCTTAATCCCCAGAATAAGAGCAGGGAAGCAATAGTAGTCCGGGGTTCATCCAGGGCCCTGGACGGAAACATCGATTGAGGCCATTTTTGCAAAGCGCCAATTCGTGTTTGCGTGCATTAACGGCACTTTCACATAGGCCAAATAGCAATGTGATCCTCCATTTGACCTGCTGCATATTCGTGGCCCCATTTGACTGCAGTACTGGGCAGCTAACACAGTTTTACTGAAGCCTGCGCGGCGTCAATTCGGTTCGGAGAGCATGTGAGGCCTCTCAAGGGACCAACTGAACACGAGAGCTACCAAGACAGCATATTCAAAAACGACACATTGCTTGGAGCAATTTTCTGCGTTAGCCTACCAGTAGGTACTAAGAAAGTAGGTTCCTTAGTAAGGAGAAGGTAGTGAAGCTCATGTGTCGCAGGCTTGAAGCCTTTATCTAGCCTTTAGGCATCCGCTGTGGGGGACTTTATAGGCACCGTCCCACTAACGCTGCCTTGCTAGACCTACGTAGGTACTCCATAATCCCCGAGGTTAGCACTGTAGCTGACGGGTTCCGCGCTGTGATGATTGGTTGATATTCCATTAAAAAGCACGGTAGCTGGGACCAGATTTTCGCGAGCTGAAGTTATCATGGTAACCTAGAATCTGAGCCCAAGTCGATCCGCAAGGTCTGTCGGTCGCGATCTATCTATCCTCTTACCGTGCTCGCGAGTGCGGCGCGGCTGATGTTGGAAAGTCTTTCTGAGTAGCATACGCTTTTCATTTCATGTTGGATCGCGTAATATTAGGTGCTTCAAATTTAGTACGGATTGGCCATGGTACTTGGAGTACACTGCCCTACTACGTCCAACACTCTTTGTGTGTTTGGTTGACACAAAGTCTTGTTAACCGATGACACCAGCGCACGCGAGCCTCCGAGCTCTACTAGAGATTGGCATGATCAGAAGGCACAGGTGCCACATCTCCACCCCACTGCTCATGAGCCGCCTTGATTCCCTGGCCGCCGTATTTACGCATCCCTTTGTAGAACTCCTGAGCACCGGGATCGGGGTTGGATACTGCCTCGTCACTAAATGGGTAGGGCACAGGAACCTGCAGAGCCTTCTGAAATGCTGGGCGCTGCGCTAGCTTGTCATGCCAGGCCTTCACATTGGGATAATTGCTGATATCGATGCCACACCACCGTGTAGAATGAGCGAAGATGAAGACGGCAAAATCAGCAACCGTCATCTGGTCCCCGGCAACAAATGGAGATGACCCCTATATATAAGACCCCCCCGGAGGGATCATCATCAGACTCTCAAGCTCGCGTAGCTAAACTTTGAAGGAGGTATCGATTTGGTGAGAATGAGACTTACCAGTTGTTTGTCTAGAACATGATGAAGCCGTCGGCACTCTGACGTGTAGCGCCAAGAGGCGTACGGCACAGGCTCGGTTGTGTACCGGTTGAAGAAGGCTGCTTGTCCCATGAACGGGCCATAGCCCGATACCTGCCAAGAAAGCTGCGAACACGCTCAGCTGGGTTTGGGAGAAGAGAAAATTGACCAACCTACCCAAGACAGCTGTGACCAATATCCGGCTGTTCCAATGGGGTATGAAATTGAATGTTTCTTGTCAAATTCGTGGGCAATGTAAAGCAAGCAAGCGGCGCTCTCAAATATGGTCACAGAAGTACCGTCCTCCTTATTGTGGACGATGGCGGGCATACGGCCATTTGGGTTGATGGAAGCGTACCATTCAGCGCCCGGCTCGCCTTTGCTCATATCGAGATTGATATAGTTATAGGGAATACTTGTATGAAACATTCATTAGCCTTACATTGGGTCACTTGTCGTGGCGTTCCGGGCTCTTCACCTGAGCTCTTCAGCTGCAATGGTTAGTTTATAGGGATTTACGGATTGACAGCCGTAGATATTCAGACCCGATTTTGGGGCTTTCTCAGGTGGGATTGCAGCCATGTTGGGCAAAGAGGAAATAGAGAGGTAAATAGGAGTAGCTTCGAGTATTGTTTGAGGTGGGAAACGAGACGGTCAAGACTGGGTTGGTGTTGCTGAAACAGAGGCTTATGGAGCTCCTGAAGACTGTCAGGATCCCGGCAAAGCCTGCGGGCTGACACATGTATGCAGGAAAGTGTTTGGCAAGAATGGGCTTCGGTACGAAGTATACTATCATTTGTGCAAGGCGACACGGCACCCTATATTGGTTTTTCTTAGCCTGCATACCGAGATGATTATCCCCTACTTCTTCCAGTTTACTTGAAGTGATGTCCCCCGCTATGAGGCCAAAAAAGGGCCCTGTCGCTGTCAAGCTGGGTGAGTATGCACGACAGGGATTGTTTCTGCATGTCCAATGCTAACGAAGACAAGGAGCCATGTACTAGTAGTGTACATTACAGTATGTGTGAACTGCGAACTTCCAAGTACAATAGGTACAACTCGTATACCATCTACACTCGCTGGTCTCATGCATGGAGCTACTCATCTATGTCAGAACCCACCTGTGTGCACTTCTAGGTGTGGTTGTTGTGATGCAGGCTGGATTCCAAGCATATCCAACCCAAATTGTCGTGCATTCCAGGCGTATAATCGCGATGATGCAGTAGGGCAAAGTCTTATTCACAATAGCATTACCTCATGACACCATGATCTGATTAACTACTATTATCTCTGGCTTACGATAGGTTGAAATGTGGCGGCGTATAGTATGCGATATGTTGACACCGCATAATAACAATAGTAAACTTGTCATCAACCTTGTCGGTGTGCCCTGGTTAGGTATGCAGAAAGATGCCAACAACATCTAAGAATGAGTTCTGATTGACTTTCACATTCTGCTCAATATTCTTGGCGCTCCAAAGGTGAAGCCTTGGTCGCGGTGATATAGTGAGCCAGTATTCACTCCTGGCCTACTCAGCCTCTGATGCCCCATTCTATGTCTTTCGCTGATGGGCCACCGATACTGTTACTTTCAATGCTTCTAAGGCCCTTGTTGATCGCCTTTCTCATAATGCGTAGGGCGGATATCAAGGAGGATCGGTTTGTGGGTTGCTGTATTCCTATCTCGGTATTGTGCTGCAGGGTGGTAGGACAGGCAACCAAGGCCCGTTAATCTACTTAGTAATTACCCGCAACAACGTGCAGCCAACTTGGACGAGCCGCATGCGTCCCATGGCAGCATATCAATATATACGTACTGAGTGCACTCCAAGATTCAATAATTTCTCGCATCGCAGGTCAACCTTAGCGCTTTACTGCAAGCAAGTCCGTCCGACGTCACATCGCTTCGTTTGCCCAGTCGCGTCGCCATCTAACGTTAAGATCATGATATTGACACACGTTCTTTCATACATATAGCTAACAATGTAACCCTCAAGATAATGAGGCAACTACTCCGTCACGACTGATTTCAGGCAGGTTCGAGAGCGGTCTTCATTGGTGGTGGAGGTGAGGCGAAGTATTATCAGATGAGAGACATGGTGGGATGAATGTGTTGTATTGAGCTCTTTGTTCATCTAGGTGTCATGTAGTAGTGACCACGTCTGTAGGCAGGTTTGTATCGGGCCCCTGTCATCCTAACATAGGTCATCCATTGAAAACCCATTCAGTCAATATGCCGAATAAGATCATAACCCTTATATTTGCCAGAATTTATTAGAAGTAGTATGAAAATATGTAGTAGGAATGACACTTCAAGCTCTCGTCATCATCCGCTATAGGTAGCTCGGCAAGCGATACAAGGAAATCTTCAGAGTTTGAGGCCACTTGCATGTGACTTGACCCCCCTTTCACCTATTGACGATACTCGACAAGAAATGATTTGACTTTAACCGCCATTCTGAGTATTCAGTGGAGTGAAAGTCTAGCAAAGCTTTTTCTGGCTATTCCAACGTCTTGGCATTGCAAAAATATCTCAACCTCTCCAGCTTATCACAGAGGAGATCTTTAGCTGGTTCTACCCATCGTGTAATAATGTAGTTCCGAACAATCATTAAATCAATCTGTAATGATGTATATTTATGGGCGATGAGAACTTCCTGAGGTCGTGGGCGCCACTATTGCATTGGGCATAGGAAAAAGAGGATGTATATATTATACCGAAAATATTTATAATAATAACCCAAATCTAAAGCCTTTTAACAACAAGTAAGTGATCGAGAACGCCAAATCTAATATGACAAGTACGTTAACACGCCGATGGGAAAACGGAGGCACAGTAGCTATAGAGAGAGGGGGACCGCCGCACCGCCACAATAAGTCAGCACACGCCTCCGCCGAGCGTTCAATATTGCATGCCCAATTATTCCGACTATCGTCGGTTATAAAATCCTCAGCGATGATTCCTGGCTCGACGCCCCTTCCAAGCACGATTAGCCAGCGCCCCTCGCTCCTCAGGCTCCAGTCTTCGCAAGCTGAACCCTAAGATTAAATAGTCGATGACAACCAGTAATTCCTCGACGACAGCCAGGGCCACGTGTACGGCAACACTTCCACCGATGATGGAGAAGGTGCTGTTTTGGAGAAATACGGCTAAAGCAGAGTATATCAGGCGTGTTAGAATAAATGGCCAGGCTACAGCCACTGCGATAGGGCTTCGGCGCTCTTGACCAGACACGGCCTTCATGTAGCCGAACGACATCAAGAGGAAAATGGTGAGGCCGAGGAAGGCAACGATATATAGGACAACACCAGCCTTGCTCGTGGCGGGTAACATGATCTGGCCGTCGGTGGACGTAGTTCCACTAGTGCCTCCGACGACACTGAGGATCAGCCCGAGGGTTACAAGGAGTTGAACAAAGCGAAATTGTTTCGTAGTAAAGACCTCAGTTCCTCTAGAATTAACCCAGTCGGCACTGGTCGAAAAATCAGATTCTCTTGCAAAGCAAATAAATATTCTGGAGATTCTTACAACCGCGAGATCACCCCTAATGTAGCAAATAGGAGAGGCGAAATACCGATAGAGTCGAGAATCAATGTTGCTTGAAATAAGCCGTCGGAAGGATTACCGTATGTAAGAAGCTGGCAGATGGCACCGGCAATTCTGACCATACAAAGAATGACGGTATAGATCCAGCCTGAAGCCCTATGTATACCATGGCGAAAACAAACAATGATTGCTGCAACGAGAGCAGGTATGTAGATAATAAGCTCCGCGATGGAGACATATCCTGCCGCACCGATAGTCATGGCGAATGAAAGAAATTCTGATATAGTCGTTTGTCAAGATTTTAGATCTGGGTGTTGCTTCGTAAGTTAGGAAAGCTTAATATTTCGGTCGAACGAAGGAATTTTGAGGACTGTTTAAATAGAGCTCGTTGAAGCTATTATCTCGCATTAATATATGGCATGCCTATTCTAGGAGCGGTCTTGTCCTAATTGCGCATTCAGTTCGGCGTTGGAAACGTCGTGTCACTGTAGAGTATCATTGGTCGTTGTTACAACATGGCGGAGTCGGAGTTGTCCGCATTGTAAGTCTGCATTAGTTTAGACAACCCTTGCTACCCACATAGCGTGCTACTCTTCCTTTTCTGGTATACACTTCGACCTGCTGCTGACATGCTTACACAGCCTGCGCGACCGGAGCTGTGCCATACTATCATTACTTACTGGTCTTTCATTTTACAAGGATCGGAGTGTGTGATCTTCGGTCTCACAAACTTTAAAAAAATTTGCCATATTCCTCGTATCGCTAGCGGCATGGTCTCGAGATAGCGTCCCAAAGTTCTGGTTATGAACAGGTTATTCGAATGCGAATAGGGGGCCAAGTACTCTTAAGTCATATATACTTCGTGCTCTATCGCAGTAGTGAATCCCCTTTCGTCCATCACACATAACGTCTGCTTATCTCTCGTAAGTTTAAAATTTTTAAACCGTCGTGATCCTTGCGGCTCTTCTTGAAGAGGGCATAATGGAGACAGCTTCATTTAGCCTGTCCGAAGTTCTTATGGCTATCGCTGATGCTCAGTCAAACAGCGTGATTGAATCGCAATATATCAATCATCAAGCTAGAAACTCCTATAGAGAATACGGTTTACGAGACAGTGCTAAAGCTACAGATAGTGAAACCAAGCAAGTCAGCGTTTTGCTTGCGAATAAACGATGCGTCGTGCCGTAATCAACGGTAAAAGAGAGCGATAGTGTGCAAATATGAAGACATTCAATCACGTAGCAGAGGGTGGAAGTTATATCTCTATTATCGTAAGAAATTCGCTTGATAGTATGTCTGCGGGGGGAAAACAAGACTGCTAAAGTCAGGAACGCGGCACTTCGCAATATGTCCGCTGCTAGTCCATTTTAAGTGATTCGCTTGATCTAGATATGCGCCGCAGTTTGGGGCAACCTCCTCAGCGGTTCAACCGATTGCTAGAAGCTTTCTATAGTTTCTATATAGTATCGTCCTTCACTTCCTCTGGCTACTGATTGGCAGGATCACATGCTAGAGCGCGCTACGCCACACTGTATGGACGGATGTTGACTGAATCGAATTGGCACCAGATACGTGTCTCGAGGACCAGTCACGTCCTTTAAGATGGAAGGCTTCTCGTCATCGCAAACAGTGGCCTCGCGCCTTGTCATGGCTCACGGGCTGTGTCTAGAAAGCAAAAGCATCGCTAAGAATAAGCCGACAAGAGAGTAGCGAAAAATGCGCAGGTGGCTCAGTGACGCCAGCGTCCGCTGCAGTGATATTCAGATATGCTGCATAGTTGGCACTAGAAACGAAGCCGTAAGAAGAGACAGACAAGTCGGTGATATTGCTGAGGAACGGGGATAATGACGACATGGCTAACTTGAGTTTGAAGCCCTCATCACCGTAGAGTAAACTAGGTCGATAGAAGCTCTCTCAACTTGAGATTGAATTTGGCCTGTGACTAGCTGTGCTAACTGGTTTGTCTGATTGTTTATATGGGAATGAACATTTCGCGAAAAGCCCGTGTTCCAGCACGCCGGGCCCAGTGATATTTACCTTGAAGTGAAGACATGAATCAGAAGAGACGGATAAACTCGAATTCGATATTTATGTGTCATCACTTGGATTCGTGATCCGGCAATAGCCAGGCCCTTGACTCCATGCCTTCCCGTAATAATTTTGCCATGGCTAGTGCTTGATTGATACCCATTGAGTGGCCAATCTTATCTAAACAAGTGATGATCCAATCTCGGAGATCCTTTGAGGCGATCCCTGAATTTGCGGCAACCAACAGCGGCCACATGAGAGTGAGCCCGCCCGCACCGACTATTTCAAAAGAGCCTGGCAGGTGGTCCGGGAGATGCGGCCTCGAATTCGACTCGCCTGAGCTGAGCCTGAGAGTGGGCCGACCTTCCACTCCTACCCATAAGTCCTTATCATGTGGATTGGAAGAAACCGATGAACTTGATAATATACTTGAAGATGAGGATGCTGCAGTAACGCCGGGAACGCAATTCGACGCGCTTAAAGGAGCCAATAAGGAGCCTTGAGACATGTAATCTTCGTTCATCCCTAATCCAAAATGGAAAGGTACGCTTGCGCAGATGTCTTCTGCTAACTGAAGTATCGTCTGGCGACATTGGCCTATCAGGTTGTGTTGCTGCGGATAGCTAGTGTTATGCTGCACAGAGCCTTCGAGGCCCATCAACGTGTCCTGAATAAGCTCTTGAATTATTATCCGTGCCGATCTATAGTTATTCCACATACTGGCTGCCGCAATGCTGCCGTAAATATGGTAATGACACCCCCAAACACCACGCGTGATACGCTTCCCATCGTGCCTTGGCATCTGAACGGTGGTGTAGCTCCAATGAGGAGGTACACTGATCAACAGCGACACAAGCTCTGCGTCAATCGTCAAGGCGGTACGGATGATCTCGCTAGGCTCGACAACATGTTGATTTTTTATATCCGCGCAGAAATTAGCCAGTCGGGTTATGGTAGTAGCAAGATCATCGAGAATCCTGTCGTCAGGATCTCTGTATTGTTTGACCTCCTCAGTGAGTTGGGCGAGGAATGGTGAGATGTACTTTTCTTGATAGATTCTACTAAGACTCTGATACATTGTTCAAATGAGCTTCGTATCTTTCAATCTTTGCAACATTAAGCAGTCCCGCTCAAAGCCGGTGAGGAAAAGTGCGATAGAACTCACAATTTGTGTACGTAGATGCGTAAACATGTCTAAGCCTTCCTGCCTAGTCAGTTGTTCTGAGCCTCGGATCTCTATTAATTTCGCCGCTCCATCCATGTGCTTTAACCATCGGTCAATGTATGTGTTATCGGTACAGTTAATTACCTGCATTTTCAGAAGTTAACCGTCGGACCTGAAGGTTGGGAATACAACGATTACTTCATATGTACCAAGCAAAACCACCGCTGCCAGTGTATCATCCGTTTTGCACGTGATTGGATCTTTCAGTGCCCGATTTACGTGGGATATTGCGGCAGTGTACTTGCGTTGTGCATTCCACATAGTTCTGGGAGATAGTCGAATGTTGGAAAAGGCGGCTAAAGCGACAGCATCGAGAGCTGCGCTGACGGCCGTATTCCTAGGATCTTCAATGAGTGACACTAGATATGACATGCGGCCAGAACGAGAGCTTCCAGTCATGTAGTTGGCGAAGGTATACCGCTGTGCCAAGTTTAGTACCGAGCGAACAAGAATATCCTCAGATATAATAGTTGGCATTTCTACTACTGGCATGTTGTTACAGCGTGGTGTTGGGGTCGATGTCGTCTGGCGCTTCTTGCGTAGTGGCAATTTATAATTGCGGGCAATTTCTTCGCTCTGGTCCCGGAAATTCAAATCCCGCAGATTTCGATAGCCAGAACAGCCAACTTGGGCTCGTATACATTGGGCACATGAAGGTAGGCCAAGATTGCACTATTTTGCCTCACTATTAGCGAACACCCTCAGGGCACCATGTCGCGCCATTCAAATTAGTGAGCAGTCTTGAAGATCGCCTGCGGGCTCTTGGCAGGTTTGACGCCTTAACGTCAGGGCTCTCGTTGAAACGGAGGCGTACCTTCAAGCGTCGAGATCGACAGCGCTCACACGCGGGGCTCGGCTTCCCGCGATACGCCATTCTACCTACCCCACGAATGGATACCTAAGTAGGTAGTGTATACTCTTGGCCGCCCTTCTGTAATTACTAAAAGGGGAAATGAATGCGTTGTTCGTCGGCTCGACTCTTCCTGAGTGCAGATGTTGCGCGCAGTAATGGATGGTGGACGGAGTGCGAATGTGTAGAGGGTTTCTTGGCTTTGAGATCCAATCCATTTATGGCAAGCAATTCGATCTACAGAGTGCTGCAGAACTGATGCCTACCAGTCGAAGGACGATAGAGTCATCTGTATGCTTACGCACGATACTATGCCGTAGATGGTTTAGGTTGGCGCCCTACAGGTAAGCTGACGATCGCTCTCTACTGCCCTGTCGAAGTGGTGTCCTTCTTGGGGCATACCATTCGGAGCTCAGCCAATCAGACCCATGCCATACCTAGCCACATTGTAGGTAAGACAAGTCATCTACAAGGAGTGGGAAAGGTATCGCTCACGAAATGGAGACCTCATCCTTGCACAACAAGTGAACATCATTGTCGACTCAGGGCTCGAGAGCCCTGGATTGCCCCATCAGGGGATCTGTGAGTAGCATCAGTATGCTAGAAAGTCTCTAAGGAAGATGGCATATTATCACCATAGAGTCTCAAATGGTCAATCAAAACAGGATAAGATACAACAAGACAACGGCGAGACGAAAAGATGAAAGAGGTGGCCCGTAAAGAGGAAGAGGCAGCCCGCAGAGATAGAGACTTGCGTAAGGTTCAACAAGAGAGGGTGGGTTGGGGGGGAGGGGGGGTTGGTTTAAAAGGGATTTCGACTAGGAGTTGGCAAAGTTGGGTAAACAGAGTAGTATGGTTAAGAAAGAGATGGAGAGGATCGCGCTCTTGATAAATATTGACTAATTAGAATATTCAGACAGGAGCCAAGCTGGAAACTCCTCTAAGCAGATTCAGCGCAATATAACATTGCTAATAATGGTAGAAGACGTAAATAAGATTTGAGCAAGACGATCCCTCTCTTAACAAATGAAACAGTATTCGCAACCAGAGCTGGGGTATAGCGTTTGCTAGAGCTGTCCATAGGCAATTGTAAACACCTACAAGAGTGGCTTGCAAGTCTCACTTCATTCGATGCGTGCTTGCCGTCTAACATGCAGGCCGCCGGGCGTCCCTGCGAATAATCTAGGCTCGCTCGTAGTAATAGTCACGGTGAATGAGCAAGTACTTACTGCAGTGTGACTTCCAAGGCCATTATGAAGACAGTGGCGAATCTTGTACGTTCACACCCTCCTTTAAATCCTAGACTAAGTGTCCTTCTCTTCCGCTTACGCGTCTTTTCTTCCATGATTCATCATCAACACATTATTACTTCTTGGATCACACAGTCTTCCTCCTTTATCAACATAGGTAGTCTAGTTACATTTCGTTGCTCTCGGTCTGTCCCATCGTCACTATGCAGAGTCCAAGGCGAGAGTCTCGATACTCTGGCGAAATCCCGATGCCACAGCGAGTGAGCAGGAAGACGGTCATTCTCAAGTCAGACGAAGAAAAATATACGAAAGTTGAAAAAAAAAGTAAATGAGAGCGGCCGGTAAGCAGATAGCACAAATCTCCGAAGCTCTCTTTGATCATACAGAAGATCCAAGGAGTCCTCAGGCCACCTTCGCTTCCATCATGGATTCCATGAATACATTTACGGGTGCATATTGCCCCTGTAATTATATGTTACAATGTCTTCCGTTAATTTTATGTCACCACAGACAAGGCTTCTAACGCGAGGCCAACCAGCGAGAATAATAGTATTGCACGAATGTAAAACTACAACGAGATTGGTGGGACTTATCGGCTCGTGCCTCTCTATGCCTTCCCTACAAACACTGAGATTGAGAACTTCCCTCGCACAGTAGGCGACATTGAAAGGCTTGAAGGTAAGAGCATGCCTATCCTCTATCAGCGGCTGTCGTGGGGGCATGCATTAATTTTATTATAATACAGTATCTGAATTAGATCGCATTCTCCATCTACTCGGACACCAAAGTCCTCCCGAATTGGCTACCGAACGACTGCACTTGAAGAAGCTTGCGAGTGTCCTTTATTGGGTACATCTTCACGCTGTTGGCCTCGGAAAGATCCTTTGTTTGGTTAACGTAAACATCCGGGTCCAGCCCCGCAGAGCATCGAGGGTACAGGTAGCATAGAGTCGTGATGGCAGGTATCAGTCTCAGCACCCTTCCTCCTCTCCGTATACAAAATATGCCTTATGGTCCCCTTCCATCATGTCCTATGAACGCCTCAAGGTCCGTTCAAACCTGATTCAACTGAAACAGCAATCTTCTCCTTGAAAGGGACTGTTGCTTCGTAGGTTGCTGTATAGGGCTGTTCTTTTCTCAGATCCATCGTTGGCACCGATATTAAGAAATGTTCTACCCTGTGTTAGTAGTAATGAGCGCTAGCTAGCTTTCTGAAGAGGATATCCCTGCTATCTAAATAGGTATTGTTATTAATATCACGTGGAAAGTTGACGAAGGGATACACCACTCATCAGTCTGTTTCAAGTTTGGACATACGAATGTGGCTGTCCAGGGCAACATACTTGAGGCAAACACAACAACCTAGCTGCCGTCAGGGATATGGCAGAACGACTGGCTAAACTTGCTATTTCTGCGCAAACTTAGGACACGTATTCATTTTCCATGGATTCGGAAGCAATCAAACGAAACAGATGTCAGTGACATAACACGTTTATTGAACCGTGAGCTAGACGATCCCTCATCAGTGTTGTTCTATGACCAGTAAAATTCTCTCCCTATCAGAGTATGACTGGTCTTAGGAGATCCCTTCTGTTACCGAGTCACTGTAAATTTTAATTTGTCTTTTGAAATAGCAAACCCTTCCATGTTTACACTACAGGCTCACAAAACAGACACTGCATATAAGTAGTAGTCAGCCTCCAGCTCAAATCTGCTTTGCCCGTCGAGAAACGATCATCACTCAATACCTGCACCAGAATATATTTTTTCGATTTATCGCCTTCTCAAAACTACACATTGCAACTTTTCATACGAAAAGAAGAGAGCACCATGAGTTCCAGCAGCCAAGCCCACCATGCATACGCCCATCCCAGTCCCGAAGCCCAAGACGAAGAAATCCGCAGGAGAGAAATAGACACAGTGTACAACTTCGTGGCAGGCTACATTCCTGAATTTCCAAGCTCCAGCCTTGATTACATTCTAGGCCCGCCCCAACTGAATTTCAATGGGCGGAAAAAGCAGGTTGAAAATTTCCTTGGGGATCTCATATGGGTTTTCATGGAGAGCTGCCGTGACCGATTGTCCTGGCTACTAGTAGCCATAGTGCGGAGGGGCGCGCCAGACAACGCGATTATTTCTGATACAGTACGTATTCTAAATGCAATACTTTTCAGAACCCATGGTAAGTTTAACGACATTTCCAGCCTCTCCTGTCTTTTTCACAAGTGTTGATTTCGCCGCTATAATCCTCTAACGCTCTGCCAGACCATATAGGGCGCAATGTACCTGCAAGCTGGATACCCTATTGTAGCTTTGTCGGGAAATTCATTCACGATGATTCCATGTCCGAAGGGGGAGCCATTTTCCCCCGATCCCCCGTCATCGGAATTCTGTGGGATGTTTTCGGATCCAGGGACCTGCTGAATACGTGCGGGTACGTAGTTAGTGTGGTCGGCGCGGCCACATGTTTGTGCGAGCTAGGCGCGGTCGTAGCGCCATGGTTAGTATCCTGTCCGGTATTGAGTAATAGCGACATTTGGAACATTAAAAGACAAAGGATAACGACTAGAGACCATGATCATTGGATCACGAGCCTCCGTGGCTTTGAGTATAATGATTCGCAGGCGCTTGAGTACAGGCACCTTGCTGGTATGGCAGCGGGTTTACTCGATACGGCAAAGGAGGCAAAGGAGGCGGCCATAAAAGCGGCCAGGAAAGCGGCCTGGAAAGCGGCCAAGGACGCGAAAAACCGAGCAGGTTAACATGGAAGCCAGACGGTGGTCCCTTCAGCGCCCAAGGTCATCAGAATCGAAAGGGTCTTTCACTGTTTTGCCCCGAACAACAGTATTCACCCCTTCATTTTGGCTGAAGCCACTCATCCGGAATCAGCCTTCTTTGACTTATCTTATCTGAACTTTATTATTCCTAATCATCCCCCTTCTATAACCAAACCCCTCATGTACTTTATTAAGCAATTTCGCAACATTCCTCATGCGACGAGTTCAAGAGCATAAGTGGCAGTTTAGCCACTCCCTTCAAAATAAAGCCAAAGTATTCCAATGGTGTATAGGATTAAGAAACTCAACGAGATCTGTCAACCGTAGTTCACCCTCATCCTCATGTCTATACAGTGAAAGACCCGCTTGCCAAACACCCCAGCTGGATTTTGCAAGACTCATTAAAATGAACCTTTGAGACAGAATGGAACAAATCTTCAATTCCCATCTCCGGATTCAAATCAGGGGGTTCCAGTTCGAACTTGGGTACGCTCTTGTAGACTATTAGTCAGAGGACCCAGAAGCCATGAGGTGCGGTGCAGCATACGATAATAGCAAATACTTTCAAATAGTCAGATTGCCATATCCCTTTTCATATACGTCTGTCCATCCCAAATCAATCGGCCCTATTACTGTCCATAAGGTATCCCACAACCTATGGAGACGGTATATCTTCCGCAGTCGGCTCAGCAAACCGAACCCGAGGCGCCAACGCAACCGGCCGCTCTATCTCAGGCGTGAACACAGGGATAATCGGAGAAGGACCCCCGTCGTCGTCGTCGCCGTCGTTGTCATCGCTTCCATCGACCTCTTCATCTTCATCCTCGTCGTAGTCAATAGCGGCGCGAGCTTGGCGGAGGATAAACCAGAAGGCGACGAAGGCGCCGACGACCAAAAAGATGACGACGATAGCCACGACGTCGTTTGGTTTCGTCATTGGACGGGGTTTTCTAATCGCATTGATCGCTAGAGTTTGGAGGGTTTGTCCTAGGATAATCGAAAGGGGGAATTCGCAGATCTTGAGATTCAATGATTCTATAAGTGGGAGATGGGTGTTTCTTGTGTCGCGCAACCTAGTAACTGATAATTATGTTTAACGAAGACGGATAGCCGCTGCTATGATAAAGCAAGGATAATAGCGAGAAGAAAAAAAGGAGATGGGGTAGGAAAATAATCGGGAAAAAGGGGGAAATAAAACTTAACAATGAATATATTTCATCCTCCGCCGGCCTCCAGCACGTGTACGGATAATATCCCTGCGACGGGAGCCTCTGTACTCCATTCTTGCCTCACCTCTCAGCCCGGGAATCAGCATACAGTGACACGGCGAGGAGAACATTCTCAGGCTGCGAGTCCCGATTCGCTAACCTCTGGGCGCGCGCACGTTGTCGTGTAACATTACCAGAGCTGCGTTCCGCGACTATCAAGTTTGTCAGGAGTTGGTGTACCATGTTCACGATACACCGTGTCGCACGAGAGGGGAGCGACGTTGAACAAACTATTTAGTACCTCCCGTAACTGTTGATTGACTTGAATGATCAAATTTATCTATCAAAAGAGCGACCCATATTCATGACCAAACAGAGCACTTCATGTTTCACTTTTGGTACGAGATGCAAGGGAGAGTAGTTGAGTATGTGTGAAGGACAGAGCAGAGAGAGAGAATGAGAGCCTTGAGCAACGGGTCATAACTATTACCGCGATTGATAGAGATTGATGCGCAATGGGCCTCTCCAAGAGCAGGAAGGGATAGAGTACATGTCATGAGATGAGATGAGAAGTGCATCCCTATCCGATGCACATAGAATGATTAAGTGGTGCGCCCAATTGACTCTATCAAAATTGAACTGACGGGCAACCACATCACGAATATAAGCTGCTGTGCGAATTCAAGATTTATCTATAAATAGTCCCTTCCAGCGAAATACGCAATGCTTTCTCTGCTCTAAATGCACAGAAGGCCGCACGCGACAATATATGACATCTTAAAGGTAATGCTCATCGAGGCGTAGCGCATCAAAGTCATAAACATCAACGAAGCAAAGCTCAATAGTGGCAAATACCACCAACATCTTCATCCATGCTCCAAGTCCCGGCAAGTCCATGTTCAACAATAGGCTCGTCCGTGGGGATCTGCTCCTCGGCTTTCCCAAGGAAGAAATCGCCCTGACCCGAGACCTTCGTCTGTCGACTCATGAACCTCTTAGCCCAATCCTCCACGGCGGGCTCGCCCGTCTCGTCCCGCGCCTGCTTGAGGAAAGGGATCAGCGCCGTGCCGCCGGTGCCCTTGACATTCTTGTGCTTCTCGTGACGAGACGCAGTAGCTAAATTCTGGCGGGTTCGCACGGCCTCGGGGCTGCGCGAGCGGCTCCGGGCCCGGTTCTCGCGGGACGGGAGGACGATGTAGCGCGTGACGATGGCGATGTGGATGTCCCGGAAGGCGCGCAACATGGCCAGGCAAGCGTCGTACGCGATGCTAAGAGGCTGGTCCATACCACGGCGCGCCTCGACGAATTCGCGGATGTTCGCGACTGAACTGACGTCGTTTAGGAAGCGCGCGTGTGGGCCCGGCATATATCGCCGCATGTCGCGGATGAAGTTGTGCTTGGGCGCAGTGCTTCGACCTTCGCGCTCCGATTCAGGAGCGGGGTTAGCCTTTTCGCCCGTGGGACGATGCTCGATGCCAAGAATGATATCGAAGAATTGGATGAGACTACTCTGGGCGTTGCTAGGGCCACTATATTGAACGTATTCAGAGTGGCCGCTTCCGTCGTCGTAGATGACGCCATGGGGGAGGCCGGCTTCAGCCATGTTCTTGCTGCCAGCCAGAAACGTGCGAATGCGACGATAGAAAAACCCAGGGTCGCAGTTCTCATGCATGCGACGCAGCAGCGCGCCCAAGTCATCAAGGCGCTCGGCAAAGGCACGCAGGCAACGTGTCACGGTTGCGCTGTCGCCTTCGCGCGCGGCGGCCACGGCGGTCAGCATGAGAGTGATGATGGGACCACCTCGGGCCTCGATGGCGACGGACACCAGATAGAACCAGGACTCATCGAGGGACCCGGTGAAGGTGAGCAGGGTGGCGAGGTTGTCGAGGTCGTCGATGCCCTCGTCGATGAAGAGCGGCTTGAAGTTCCAGAGCACCGAGGCGGCGTAGGTCGACACGGGCGGGATCTCCAGGTGGTCGCAGATCTTCAGCAGCGGGACCGAGATGCTCGGCGGCACGCGATCGCAGGGGGTGTCACCCCCCCAGATGTAGCCGTGGGCAAAGAAGGTGAGGAGCATGTACGCCCGTCTCCATTCCGCGTCATGTTCCAGACCGATGGTGGAGAACACGGGCAGGCGGTCGATGACTCCTCGGAGGCGCTTGCTCAGGATCAAGCCCTGCAAGTTGGAGGCGATGGACTCCCACTTGTTGTAGTAGGGATCAGGGAGCCTCGTCAACGGCAAGACATCGGGCAGAAAGCCATGCGTCGGCGAGATTCCATAGTCGGACAAGAGTGGAACACGTTGTTTCATGACGACACTGTTGATTGGTGTCGAGCGAAGGTGGCGCTTCTCTGGGCTCGGGTTGTTGTAGTTGTCCCGTCCGGCGTGGCTGTTAACTCGTGTATTGTCTTGTTATATAGACTGTACAACAGTCGACAAATAGAATTGAGTGATTGATTGATTGATTAATTAGTTTGTTGTATCTTTAGGTTGTTAAGTCCTGACGCAAGGAGTATACAGTAGATAACCTGTAATACTCCTCAGCCGTGCGGAATCTCTTGAATGGCGCTCATGCGATGGCCAATATGTCTAAGAATTCTGTGGCGTTCTAGATAAAATCTATAAGTAGTAGCCTAAGAAAGAGAAAGAGAAAGAAGAAGGGCAGACTTAAAAAGGTGGATTGTGGTGGGTTTAAAAGCAAAAAGGTTAAGGCAAGTCTCGGCGGTTACGGCGGGCAAATATATTACATTACTAATGGGCTGTGTTTCCATCACATAGAATGTTTTCTAATTCTCCTTTTTCTTTGTATCGCTCCTGTCCTGTGTTATTCGAAGTTTACCAATTAGGAATTAAAATGGTGTAAGTCGCATGATCATATGGCTCGTCCAATGATGGCGGTTCAGTTGCCCTTTCGTGGTCTGGCAAATGGAGTACCTCCATATTGGTCTGAACCTGGTGCTATTCCATGTACACTGGGTGCACTATAATGACATGCATGGCAGATTCATGCTGCTCGCTAACCACATTCGGCTTTGCGCTCTTGTGATATAATAGTTTTCTTGAAAGTTTGCCCGCATCAGAATATCTGGGTTGCTGGGCAAATGGCGAGATTTGGACGAACATATTTCCGATGAGTTATTGACTGATGATAAATCTTGAAGCAACAGCATATTTGGTTGGGGAGAATTGAATTCCCGTCGGCTTGGCTTATTAAAGTGGAATATGGTGCAAGATTCCAAGGTATATCGGACCAAAGGCCCAATACAACAGAAAAGTCTGGAGCGATGTCGGCTTAGCGCCGCATGGTCCTTTACGCACGTGTCCAGGTAGGAACACCTGCAACATGCACCTGTATAGAGATCTTCCAGATTACCGCTCGAGGCGGTTTGAAAAAAAAAAAAACCTCCGGACTCTTCGGTGGTTATTTGGGTGGTGCGGAGTTCGGAGTTTTCAGATCGCCTCGCCGCGCTCTCTCTTTTCTGCTGAGAGCTTGTTTTAAATGTTAAAACAATGTATTACAGAGAGGACAAAGTAATGCATACTTTTGCCAGGTTATAAGCCCTGTTAGCTTAGTAGATAAAGCGCCGAAGTTATCTTGGCAATTAGCTATAGCATATAATACTCTCCGGTGCCCTCGGTAAGACTGTACTGGCTAAGCGGTCATATAGTAGTTCGAGACCAAGTAGCGACAAAAACTAACAGCGCAAGAAGACGTTCTATCTCTACACACGAAATCGCGAGTACAACTAGCGGGAAACGTTAAATAATATATTACAGGGAGAACGGAGTAACACAAGTACATACTTTTGCCATTAAAACCCAGTTACTTAGATACCAAGTAGATAGGTAGTATTTTTATAACATCGCTACAACAACTATACACTTATACTTATAAAATATATATCTTCACCACACCCTTCTTTGCCTGCTTACGTAGGTTGGCGAGAAATTCGAAAAGACCGCAATGGTGTATTTCTTATGGTACTACATAGGTAGGCATACCAATGGCAACCCTCAAAACGGAATCCTCCGCACCCCGGAAATGCCACTCGTCCGTAGTGCAAAAGTATCCTTCAAGCTGCCCAGGTGCGGGGTCGAGATATCTTGGTCAGAACGCTGAACGTGGGGTTAACTATCTATAAATGCATAGATTTCAGTAAATACATGTGGACTATATAAAATGCATTAGCCGATGCGTTCACCCAATGAGCAGTTCCCCCGTCCCCCTCAGCCTTGGCAGCATCACAAGGCTTCCCCCCGGACCTTGATGTCTTAAAGAACCCAAAAAAGCAATTGACGTGATACCTTCTCCACATCTCCGCTCTCCCGGACCACGATGCTCCCTTCACCAAGGTAGCTACTGGCTAGCTGCCTGCTCCAACTCCATATTCATCCCGCACCGACGCCTACACCATGGTCGTCCAGCAGCATGTCCTCAACTGGCTTTATAGCGTCCTGACCAGCGAATATCACGATGTCAATCGCACCTACAACGATGTAGCCCAGGCTCTCTCGCAATACCCGTCCTTGTCGCCGAGGACGGATGTACATAGTACGTCAAAGAGATATCGCATCATCGTCTACTTTCTCCTTTCCCCCCTTCCCCTTCCCACTGTCCTCGTCCAAATGCTACTACGAATCACCATTAGAACTGACAGAAAGCTTCCCCCAAAAGCATTCGACAGTGGCGTCTCGGCCCTCCTCCTCCATCTGTCGGGCACGATACCGGTCGTCTTCCGTGGCACGACGTATCGATTCCCCGTCTCGATATGGGTGCCTCACGCCTATCCGCGAGAGCCCCCGCTAGGCTATGTCACGCCTACCGAGACCATGGTGGTCCGCCCTGGCCAGCATGTTGATCCCCAGGGGAGGATATATCACCCCTATCTAGTTCGATGGGCCGAGTTTTGGGATGTGAGTGTCGGTCAAGCTTGAGCTACGTGCTCGAGCTATGTCCGGATTGATCGGTGCCCATGCTAATATCATCCTGGTCTTGTGCTCAACAGAAGTCGTCCATAATAGACTTTCTAGCTATCTTGCGAGACATTTTCGCCAAAGAACCTCCGGTCGTCGCACGACAACAGCTCCGCCCAACCCAGCAACAGTCGGTGCCATCACTAACACCACCTCCTGTTCCCCCTCTCCCGCCCGACATGGCGCGGCCTAGTCCCCAGCCAACCCAATCACCTCATACGAGTCAACCGAGACCACCGCCTCCCCCACCCAAGGGTCAAGATCCCCTTCAAGTGGCGCCGACTCCAGCTACCCGTGCTGACGGACCTCCTCTTCCTCCACTACCCCAGCAAGGGGCGTTTCGCCAACCTAACCAGTACACTGCGGTCCTACCAGGGCGGCAGGCCGCGCCGTCTGTAAATCGTCTTTCGCGGTACGATACGGCGCCCCCTCTACCACTACAAGGACCTCAGCCGCAAGCGCCACCACTAGCAAATCAGCAAATGCAAGCACCACCGCACACATACACGCAAGCTCCTCCAAATGTCCCATATCACAATCAGCCACAGCGGCCTGGTTATCCTCAGGAGGTGCCATCAGCCAGCCCACAGCAGATACACGAGCACCGGCGGCAGTCATATGCCTCGGGAACCACTGAGCCGCCGTCATATACAGGCCCTCCGCCAAATTGGCAGCAGCCACCTCCTCAGCAGCCTCCGCCCCAGCCCGTCGCCAAACCTCCACCACCCCCGGATCTTATGGACGAACCCCTGACGCTCGCTCTGCCGTCTCCGTCAAATCTTCCAGCACCCCCGATACCACCCAACCCTGAGAAGGATGCTCTCTTACGCCAACTCGCCTCTACACTATATGCAATGCGCCAACGCGCTCGGCAGCAGAACGAATCGTCTCTGGCTGGCTTGAGCGCTCAACGCGCCGCTATGCTTACTGCCCTACAGAACATTCAGAATGATTCAGCAGCACTAACGCCCTTATCCAACCTCCTAGCCTCCAATATGGCCGTACTACAGTCCTCCCTGAAGGAGGCAGACGCCGTTATCAACAATAGTAAGACGCATCAGCCGCCCGCCATCGACGACCTGTTAGTCGCACCGACCGTAGTCGGCAACCAACTGTACGATGTGGTGGCCGAGGAGCGCGCACTCGGTGACGCCATCTTCGTACTCGGCCGCGCCGTCGAACGCGGGCGCATCTCGCCTGCTGTGTTCGCGAAGACGACTCGCAGCTTAGCGCGTGAATGGTACCTGAAAAAGGCGCTCGCGCGGAAAATCGGCCGGGGCATGGGTCTCAGCGGATGAGGGAGATCTTTGCATACCCCTGGCGATTAAGAGCCCACGTATTATTTCAGTGAGAGTTGTTCTACAGTAAATGAATCTCAGAGAGCACGCTCAGAAGTGGATTTACAGCTTAGTGTCTATAGATGTTCAGCGACGAAATACCCGTACTCGCAATTTAATCTAATGAAGATAAGTAAATACGAGCATGAATCAATGGAGGAATTAATATCAATGGTTTTAGTGAGCTAGAAACTCACTTCGTCTCATCATGAAGCGGTAGAAATACATGATAGGAGACTTAGAAACCGAGTCACCATCATTCATTGCACCTCATTTCACACACTATGTGCTACAGAAATTAATGGCAACTATATGTTGAAATGTTGATATTCCCACTAATCTTGACTTTTAGACTATGACTGTCGACTACACTCAATGATCGGTGTAACTAGTTACTTACTACTTACTCCTTACTACTCCTATTTCCTTCCCAATTTCATGATCTAGAGCTTCCTCCTAGTACAACAGCAAGGAACTTTTCCCTAGGCATTGATGACAAAGGTTCGAAGCGCCCATTCGACATCCCATTTTCAATTCTCAACCAGTACTACCCTCGCCTCTACGACCCCTCAGTCCCAGGGCACTGCTCGCTTTCTGCCTAAAGCTCTGACGGCCCTCCTTGAGCGTAGCGCCACTGCTCGCCTTAGTATTGACGCTGGCACCACTGCTTCCCTTCTCTTTGTACATGTTAGCCACCTTGCGGACCTGCCCCGGCCGCCGCGGCTTCGGATGGCGGAGTTTGACGTCCTTGGACTCGAAAATAACGAAGCCCGATTCCGTCTTCTTGTTTGGCTCATTATCTTGCCCTTCTTGCCCTTTAGAGGATTGTCCCTCGCTCTCTTTCGGTTCTCTCCGCAAGACTTCCTTTTCCTTGCCCTTCCATTTTCCTCTCTCGTGCTTCTTATTAGCTTCTTCACTAGGGCCAGCGCTGCCCGCCGGGCGGTAGCCCGCTTCTGCCTTGCTCTTCCCTTTGAATATAGCCTTTAGTCTTTTGTCGCGACGCAGGTGCTTCCTGTCTTCTCTGCGGCGATTGCGCTTAGCTGCCGACTGCTTCTGCATGACTTTGAGAAGCGCTTCGGGATCACCTTGAGGCGAGCTAGGTCCTGACGTTGTTACTTCTGACGGCCGAAACTCCTCCTCTGGTACAGGTTTCGACGGAACGTGTCCGTCTAGTCCAAACCCACCAGGGTGGCGGAATCCTTTAGATACACGGGCGATAACAGGGATGGTCTTGCGAATAACGAGGGGTGGGGGAGAGTCCAGAGACGGAGATGAGCGGCTAAAGCTAACATTCAATTTTCTTCTCGACACATTATTCGGTGCATCTTTGTCGCCCAGCTGAATGCTGGACGTTGTATGCGAGGGAGTCATAAAGTGGCCACTCGTGTGCGCTATGCGATGCATACTGTATCCGAACGGGCTGAAACGACCAAGACCGCGTCTGAGATTGTTTGCTGGAGCTGTTGGACGATCGGTACCTGTGTTCGAGCTTGGGCCCTCAATGGGATCGATCTGCTCATGGTAGCTGTTGCAGTCTTTCCAACTTTCCAATGAATGGCTAAGGGAGCTGGAAATCTTTCTCCAGGTCGCAACTCCTTTCTGGTGAATAGGTTTCCAACTGCCAACCATGCCACGTTTTCCGCCTAGTCTATTGCCGTTCTCAAAAGTGGGCTGTAGGTCAGAATCGTTGTGCCTTCCATGCTGTTCTGTCCCAGTTTTCAAGGAATCACGGCTCAAGTGTTCGAATTGTTGGATTCGACTCTTTACAGGTGATTCGTGCTTCCTCGGAGAGGCCCCCTTGATTGCAGGCTCATTCGGCGATGTAGCGGCCGGGCTTCCTTCATACCTGGGGCTACCAACAAAGTCACAAAAAAAGTCATTAACAGATATTTCAGTAGTCAGTGACGGGACGATGGATATTCTCCGGGAAAGAGTGTGCGTAGATCTTAGAGATTCAGATTCGCTCCAAGACGACGACGAATAATCCCCCATCAGCGCACTACTCGCCTCGTCGTCATCTTCCAGTATTGCTGAATGCGAAGTCATGATGGATAGTGGAGAGGATAATATCTTCGATGACCGCTCGAAGAATCTTCGGAGTTGTGATACTTTCCCAACCCCTTGTGTCGGTCGGCTATCTGGCGACAAGATGATCGGTATTTCGATAATCTCTGGCTGTCTCCTAACCGGTGTGTCATCTGCAATTGGCTGCTCGCATTGAGATTTTGGGGTCGCCGCTAATGCTCCGTCGGTCTGTTGTGCACCAAATGGTACACTCCCCGAACCGTCCATTAAAGCATCAAGACTGATGTTCTTTTCTGATTCTCGAGGCATCTTATCGCCTTCAGTTTGAGACACAGGTTTCGACATATTCATCTTCCTTTGCCGGGCTCCATATAAACTAGACCGAATGCTAGGTGACAAAGATATACTTGAATCGTGTTTTATTGAGCCCTTTACAGGGTATTGAGGCGAAGGAAGCTCAGTCTCGTTGGCAGTTGGTCTCGCGTGAATAGTTTGACCCATACCAGACAAGGGCATGTGTGAACATGCGCTCTGAGCTACGGAGAGCGTCTCCTGAAGCTTGTCTGGATGGAGTGAGGAAGTCGAAGGTGACATATCTTGATTTTTTCGCATACTATGACGTGAAGGCTTCGATTTTAAGTCAGGCTTATTCTTTTCTGCTGGTGCCGGCTGTGAGAACTTCTCAAATGATTGTCGAAGATCGGCTACGCTTGGTCTCTGGTGAGGTAGTAAGATGCCTGGCCCTGCGGGTGACTTAGGATCTTTTCTTAGCCTCCGTGGTGTTCCTTCTTTTCGGAGTGATGCTGTCTTAGGGGAAGACCGCGCTGCAGCTTGCGACGAGCTCACGGAAGTGGTTGAAGACTGCAGAAATGATGAGTTGTTCTTTCGAGATAATTTGGATTTCGGAAGACGACTTGGAGGGGTTTCTTTCGATGTTGTGAATGTCTTAGAGTGTTTTAAAACTGGAATGGTTGACATAGCAAAAGGAGAGCGCGCTAGAGACCGTGTCAGCACATTCCTAAGACAGGTTCAAGAAGCCAACAACGCTCACTTACACTTGTTTCCCTCGAATAACTTTCGACGATCCGCCACGAGACTTGGATCCTACCCAGGCCGCTGGCTACTTGATGAAGCAATACTTTGCGATGTAAAATAAGATGAAGAATGACCTGAAGTCTGGCCCTCATTCGTATCCATGCCCTTCTTACCTACAGTCTCCAGGCGTGCAGAAACGATATTCATTCCAGAGCCATCACGTTCTGGAACATCGGGTACTTTGGTGGTGTGTTGTGCTCTCATGGGAAGCATCGACTTATGACCGCAAGCGCTAGGGGGTCGGGTTTGAATAGGGGATAATTCTGCGGAGGTTGGACTCATTGATTCTATAGGTGAATGAATGACTAGATCCTGATGAGGAAGAGTTCGCTTAGACCCCGTGGCTCGCGGTGTCGTACTCGAACAAGTCTTGTAGGAATTATTGGGACGAGGAAGCACACGAGGATCGACAGTGTCCACCGTATCGAGGATCTCGAAACGGGATACTAAGGACTCGAGCTTGGAACGAGGTTCGCGTCGCTCTAGCAGAGAACTAGAAACATCACGCTGAGAGTGCCGGTTTGTCTCTCTCGGATATGATGACCACGTCAATGTATCTCGCGCTTTGCCCTTGTCCTTGGTTACAGCCGTTTCAAGGTCGTCATCAAAGCTAGCCACTGATTTACGATGTGGTATGCGAAGCGGTGCCGGCCTCAAGTCAGCTGGCGGGGAACTGAGGGAAGGGGTCTGAACTGAATGAGCCATTCTTCAGGGTCTAATACTAGTATACTTGTCATGTACATCGGGAAGAATGACAGAGAGTGTTTGTTTCATGTGTATCATGTTTTGACATGATGTACTACTTTGGATGCGTAAAGAGCAGCCTTGTGAGTACTGGGTATTCGCGAACACTAGGTACCTTCTTGATCTCAGACCGGGCTCTAGTTTTGGCTTAGAATAAGAAGTCCAGCGTCAGAAGGTAGGCGTCTTGGGGGTACTGAAACTACAAGCGAAAGTAGAATGAAGCCTACACCTTCCCACTACTCTGCGCATGCAGGTGATGACCCACAGCCACGAGGCAGCCATCTGTTTCACCTTGAGTTTGTGCTACCTTTTGAGGCAGGCTATTGCTCTACTGCTTGAAGAAGAAGGCGCGGACAGGAGCCATCGTGATTGTCGGACGCACCAGTAGATCGCTGCTGCTCGACCGGAGCTTATGTTTCTAAGACAGGAGGTGTCCTGTCTCACCAGCCATCAGTCGGTCGTCGCCGGCTCGTACTTCATCCTCTCATTTGTAAGGAATATCTTTTCTTGATTCGATACATCCAGCTTGCAGGACAACAGACAAGCCCCCGCCCTGCTACGGTGCCATGGCGTAGAGAGAAATGCGAATATGCCATCAACGAGTATTCAGTATTCCAGTCTAATGAAGCTTTGAGGGCTTATCATTGCGTTGCATCAGCTGAATCTCAGAACCCCCGCTCCATTGTTGCTCTGATTGAACTACTATTAACACATGGCAAACACCAACAAGACTTACTTTCTGGTACCGTCATGGGACTTCCCCGTAGGATCCATCTGCCTGGGAAGCCTCACGTCCAGTCCAGCCCAGCCTCACATTCCCTTATATAAACCCGGCGATGGCGACATCGACACACCCACGCATTCCACTACAAAGCATGACTTCACTCGCGTCGTAAGCTCGGAGCGAGACGACAAGGCCGGGCTATTTGTTCGATTTCTCGACCTATTCGGCCTCGGTGCAGGAGCCAATGTCAAGCGCGGTCGAAAGACTTTACTCGAATATGGGTTCAAACATAAAATAAAGACGCTATACGGCTTTTTTTTTTTTTTTTTTTTTTCACCTCCCTGCTCAGGGTAACTACCACGTAAACAACATAGAAAACGTTGCTTCATCAGTGGGGGCTCAGGCGCAGTAGGGGGTAGCCTTCGCAAACCGCTACAACGGTCAGACCACAGATTAGGCAGGTTGTAAGGCAAGCAGTACTTAGTTTCAATAAGCTTGCCGTACCAAGTCATTACAGTATTTATAGGTAATGCCATAACGGACTTAAGTCGACAACCACCCCAGCAATTTCGCATGGAAAGTATCAGGATCCTGTATCTGCGGGGCATGCCCCAAGTCTGGGAATTCGATCAGGTCCGCGTTTGGCATCGCTGCGGCCGCCTGCTTGCCCAACACATCATAGTGGCCCAGCTTTTCCCGCACCTCGGGCGGGCTCCATTGCGTCCCCAAGGCCGTGTTATCCCGGTCGCCGATCATTAGCAGCGTGCGGGGTTGGAGAGACCCAAACTCGTAGACGACGGGAGCGCTGAGCGCCATGTCCGTAGTCAGCGCCTGGTCCAACGCGAAGGCGGCGGCCTCGGTCCCGGCGTAGATATCGGCGAGCATGTTCACCCACACGTCGTAAGATGGGTCCCACGTGTTCACGTAATAGGTTGCTTGCTGGTACGCGCGGATCGTCGTGTAATTGCTCGCCGTCTCGGCGGCATACAACGTCTCGATATCTTGGTACGGCACGCCGAGGGCTTTCCAGTCTTCCAGTCCGAGCGGATTGACAAGCACAAGTTCGTCGATGGTGTTGGGGTACATGAGGCCGTAGCGGATGCTCGTCATGCCGCCCAGGGAATGTCCGATCAAGGTGACGTTCGCAATGCCCAGCGCACGCAGGAGGCTGTTCGTGTTGTACGACAGCTGTTGTAGTGTGTATTGGTAAGACTTGGGTTTCGTGGACTTGCAGAAGCCGATCTGATCGACCAGAATAACCCGGTATCCCTGCTCGAGGAGGATACGTGCCGTAGACCCCCATGTCGGCGCGCAGAAATTCTTGCCGTGTAAGCATACGGCCACCCTTCCATTGGGTTCACCAGCTGGATTGACATCCATGAATGCCATTTCAACATCTTGCAGCTGCGACGAGAATTGAAACAGCTTTACAGGCCACGGATATGTGAAATTGGAACCGTTGAGATCGCCGTCTTGGGGTGCATCCGTGATCGTTCCAATGACCTGGGCGAATACCTGAAATGGGGCAAGAACACAGGTTGCGACGACAATCGCCGTCGTCATAAGCTTCATCTTGGACACAGAGTAAAGATCGAAGAGTTGGAGCCAAGAATAGCGTTGTGCTAGAGGTACTTGCCTTCACCCGGCCTCGACTTCGTCTCCTCGTGAGCAATGCTTACGCATAGAGTGATCATCGAGACAGTAGAGATAAGCGCAACGAGTAGGTATCGAGCGACTGTTGGAGTTGGAGTCAACTTACCCCTTAAAGCAACTGCTACCTACACTAGCACGAGGGGTGTCAGAATTAAGCGAGTCCAGATTATTCAATTGAGTATATGAGTACTAGTTATATTAAATAGCTATAACTATTTTTTCCGCTTAATTGTTTTGTCTGCTTAACATGTCTCTCTTTTAAACTTGGCCCGCTCTTCTCCTTTAAGCTGTGCAAGCCCCGCCTCTCGTAGTTGAGAAAGAGCCTGACCGCGTCATCATAAGTCTCGTGCGAGGTCCAGCCGTCTCTCTACACTAAAGATGAGATCGAATCCCAAAAGTCGGCCGTCTCGATCTACGTACATGAGAGATAAATCGGAGGAGAAATTAGTAGTATTCATTGCCTTTAATTGGCAGGCAAGGTGTAAAAGCTGTCCCCATTTCCATCTGATGTAGGCAGAGGATGCATCTGAGTAAAGCATTCACAAGCCTTGCTGAATCGCGGTGCCGCCGGAGGCGCGCTAGGATACGCGCAAAGGCTCGAACCCATAGCTAGTTGCGGGAACTTGTCGTACGAGCTAAAGATACCTTCCGGGTGTTCCTCCGTACACGTGGGACCCCCGAGATACCGCTTACACCAGTCTACCATCGGCGCAGGCGTCTCTTTAGCCGCAAACACGGCCGAAGCGCATTTATCATCATGGGCCTCCTTGCAGACGTCGTGAGGTTCATGGTGCGGGTTGTGATGATGCCCTGTTTCCTTTGGAGGCGGAGGTGGTACATCAACAGAGCGAAATGGCGTTTTGTCTTCGGCAATGCCTACTAGTTGTCAGCCAGAACAGTCATGTAGGGTTAGAAGTTAGAGAAATAAGAGAACACGTGAAATAGAGAAATCAGGTTCTCACTCTTACCAGAACAGTAATAATAGCCAGACCAGAGGTTATGAACACAGTCATGTTTTAGCTGGGGATTCAAGAGCTGCAACGTGATCAAGTCCATGTTGAGCGATTGTGCGAGATCGTAGCATGTCGTGCCCGGGGCGGCGAGAGCCCACCCACCGCATCTGTCGACCGGAGCGCCATCTTGAACAGGCCCTGGCGGCGGCACAACACCGCCATCTGCGGATGCGAGTTGGATTGTGGAAGCGGCAAAAACCGCCGTCAGGATTTCGATGGTTCTCATTCTATTAGAGTAAGTGGGTTTGGCAGTCCGTATTCTCATGGGCTTCTGTCCTTACACATGGGTTATAATTAAAGGGTAGCTCCTGTGACTTAAAGACTCGCTTCGATGTTGCTAATATAAGTTCTGTGGCAAAGTCTATAAATAGCACAAAGGACTTGCCTCTGTGGAAGGCAAAGCGTAGTCTTTCACTGAGATCTTTCGTTGTTCTTTGATATCCAATATGGCCACAAAGCAATTTTCATCACTACTGCGAAAGCTCTGGTTCCTGTTAAGAACAGTCACAGAACTGTGCCTTGCACATTGGTATAAGTGTACAGTATATATGGAGTGATCTCTTACATCTAGCTAGGAGGAAGAATTGGAAGTGACATGAGGAGGCTATCAAGGAACATAATATATCCCTTTCTGGCGCAAGGGCAAGAATCCTCGATAGCAGTTGTATAGCATTAGATGGCGAGTGGTGTACAAAAAGAATTAAAGGACAAAGATAAACATAAGGTTCATTGCGGTAGGTTTTCATGAATGAGGTTGAGTTGAGCTTCTGTTCATCGCTAAGTCCCCAATCAGTTCACTGTTCATCTGTTCTACGCCATGCAGGTTTTAGCTTATCGCCTAGGATGCGTTTGTGAGGTGTGTTGAAGTGATCTCCATGGGGGTAGTCCTATTCTTAGGGGGTCAGTATTCAGGAGATAGATTACTCTACACTTCCTGGATCCTTCATTTCCTTCACATTCTCTCATTAATAACGGGGGACTTAGTGATCTTGATGAAATAAAACGCCGTGTTCATAAAATTCGTGAAAAGAATCGCTACTTTGTCTCCATTTCTCGCGTAGTTGACTGCCTATGACCCCCTTTTTATACCACCCTTGCTAGCCAAGCCTATGTCCCTCAAGCAAGAAGGCTTGCTTTCCGTTTTACTAACTACGAGCCTCAAGCACCAAACTCACGGAAGCCACGTGAATTACAAGACTTAAAGAGATAAAGAAAGGATCACGCATATAGTTACATAGCTGCAGGAAGGCTTAAGAAACATTCGCGCAACGACATATGTCATATTACACGCCTACCTGCAGCCCGTTGCTGACAGCTTGGGTTTTGAGTGTACGGTCTGTGTGGTTGCGTTGGTCTCTGTGCGTGTCACTTGACCTGGGCCGCAGTCAAAACTACCTAGGTAGGTACCTATGCTAATAACATAGGCCCCTACAGGAAAGGTTGTATAGCCGGCCCCGAGGGTGACTTATTCTCCAAGCCCTAGATTCAGCCCTTGTGAGACCACCATACTAATGCCCATCGCCGAGTCTTACATAAAGTTAAGGATTTGAAAGGGCGAATTACTTGTACGTGATGAGTGTCACGATTCCAACGCCTCCGCCGAGGGGTTCTCTCTCCACGGCAGTATGCAATCTCTCTTCATCGTCAATGAATCAAGCTATTCTACCACAATTCCTGCAGTACGGAACCTTCAATTAATTAAGTGCTCTGTGCTCTGTGCTCTGTGCTCTGGGCGCTTCGTCAGAACTGACGAGAATTATCAGGGCGATCCCATCCGCTTACGAAGGAAAACCGTCTAATACTTATACGTCTCATCACACGCTGTATGCAGGTAAAATTTGCTGGGAGTCATCTCAGGCAATCAGGGAGTGTGACTGGAAAGAAAGCCGGGCCTATTGGAATGGAATTGGCTGAGAAACTGTTGGTGGAAGGGTTGTGGGATGAGGTTGATGCAACTTTACTTATCCACTATTTAGATGAGCTTAAAAGTCTTCTCCCCACCCGTCCTGAAAAGCAAACCGCTTCCACGGTATGAATGAACAATGAAGAAACCTAACCGCCGGTATACATCGTCAGCACCAGAAATGCGTTCCAGTATGAGACCTCGAGTAGCAGGGTAGGCGTCCTCTCCCCTAAGCACCTCGTCTACAGAACGCTGTAGTGACAAGAACAAACATTGCTTGTTGCCGTCCAAGGCTCTGTCAAAACGAAGCATGGAGTTACCCCCGACACCATCTTCGTCGAGGATCTGATTTTCTAAGATCCGGACGTTCTCCGAGCCCATATACAAGTCGATGCCCATGCCTGCCGCCCGCACAGTGACCTCGGTAATGTGGCCCCGGAGAATAATGTGAGCGTCAGCGAGGTCTCCACCGATACCATCACCATCGGGTAATATATGGCATCCTAACACTGCCAGTGATGTGTTGTTGTCCTCCTCTCTATATGAATAGGTGATTTTGCGATCGGTAGATGCCCAAGACCAGGATGGCGCACGGTATTTTGGTGCATCATTATTGGGGGCGTCTTCTTTAGAGATGTACCAGCACAAGGATTGACAAAACCGCGAGCGCCAAAGCCCGACGATGTACTCGTCCCCGGTGGTTCGGCGAAGTTCATGTGCCACCCCGCATATGGCGATCATCTTATCTTTCGAGAAACTTAGCTGGCACCCGGAATACTCTGACACGATGTGAGTCCAGAGTTCGAAGATCTCCGGAGCCATTTTAACCTCCTTCGTGGGGGTTATTTCATCCAAGAGTCGTAAATCTGGGTAAAACTGTCCCAACAACGTGTCTCGTGGGAAGTTCTCTGAAGCGCTAAGCTCTCGACATTGCCAAAATATCTGGTTTTTTGTAAAATGGAGTGAACGGAGGGCCAAAACCCGTTCTTGAAGCACCCATCCACGCTGAACGAGTGGGGCGTTGAAGAGATTGTGAGAAGCCGCAGTCTTGTCACAAACGAGGTAGTCCGTAGGAGGGCAATCTTCCCACTGCGGGCGTATGATGAATGATTCCACGTATCTGGGGTCTCGCGCGCGAAATATCCCCTCTTCAGCACCAGTAGCGTCTGAAGCAGCAATATTGCAAAGAGAACTCGCGTAAACCATTTGCATTTTGGATGCCTCTTTACGCCAATCATCGTCGGAGTCTTGCATGATACACAAGGAGTCGATCCAAATATACCGGACTGAACATCGCCGGGCAACCTCTATAGCATCGCGGAAAGTTTGTGGTAAAGCGGACACCGGCATACCCTTGCAAAAGGCGTCTAGGGTGGACTGCTCAAGCTTCAGGAACTGCGATTTGCCCCAACAGTGGCTTAAAGTCATGTAAGGGGTAGTCTGCTCTTCTTTCGCGGACAAATGGAGTTTCCATTGCTGATCGCTCTCGAGGCCGACATCAAGCAATCGTGTGGGCGTGAACTTTGAACTTTGAGCACGCCGCTTGCAGACATCGTGGTGATCCAGACAAGTTCGCAGCCACTCAGAGGCAACCTCTAAGGTCTGCGGTGACGCAGTGTTCGCCGAAAGAGGAGCCAGCTGCAAGTTCTGCCAGTTCTCTATGAGGCGGAATTTAGTATTGAGATCGTAGCTGCGAAGGCGACAACGGGATTTATGTATACCTTGCCATGGAATCAACTTAAACCGAATATCCTCGGTAAGCCACATCTTAATTTGCTCAGTGTGGATGATGACCTCGACGACGTCGTGACTATGCTTGATCCAGTACCTCGTCCCTCGAAGCCGTGATTTCTCTTCAGGATTCTTGAGCTCTTGGCTTTTGATGTTCTCCCATAACAGCACACATATGCTGCATCGCTGCTGCACAGCTTCCAGAAGGCTCTCATACGACTCATGGTGAGACCTCCAACCTCCAGCTACGATATCTTCGTAATATTCGCGCGGTGAGATACCACTGAAAATTGTCTGGCATCTCCCACACAACACGGCACGTCGTATTGTGTCCATTGAAATTGATTCGGTCTCTACTCGTTGGGGGAATATAGAAGATCCTGTAGAGAGAAATATACGCTTAGTGATGGTCGTTTCTCGGCCTTGGATGCGCAAGAAAACAACGGTTAGTGGACCGAAAAGCTCGCTTCTTGGATCGAGTGGGTGCAAAAAGTTTTTCTTGATAGCCGATACTTCTCCCTGGTTATCCTGTAGATGATGGCATATTAAGTAGCAAAGGAAAGTTTGAGCTCTAGAAAGCTGATGGGAATCTTGGACCCGAAGGTGCAAACCAGCCTAATCGCAGTTGCGTAATCAGTGTGGCGCATTTACGAGTCAATTGGACAGTAATTGGTTGGAAAACTTTGAGGGCTTGTCATTCACATATGTATACTGACAATGATATGGCTACCCCAGTGGATAGATGCGACCACGCTGGATTGATAAAAAACAAGTCAGACTCCATGTCCCTGTACTTGGCCCTTTATTGGTTCGCAAAAAGGATAATCAAAGCATGAGAGGCTGAGTTATCGGGCAGAAAACCACAGTGTCAAGTGCCGTAGCCCCCAAACTGTCGCTGACATTCCGGATACCGGATTCAGCCCGACAGTCTGCCTAAAGCCCTGCCAAAATACCAACGCTGACGCATACGCTACGACGTGCCATTGAATATACTAAACACTGTATGAGCTCTTGGCTGAGAAGTCCGCTTGTAGCTGGCTATAATGCATGCTGCTGCGAATATATACAAGTATACCAAAACAGTAACAAAGCATGAATAGCTAAAAGCACCTGCATAAAGCGTTTGCGATTTATTTACCAGACTTATATGCGATTCGGTTCGAATGATAGGCTTGAGTAGCTCGATATTTCGTAGACAAGAGGATCGGCGGACATTGAGGGCTTAGCCCCTGCGGCTGAGGCCTATCCATCCAGCACAGCTACTACTAGCATACTAGGAAAGGAAAGAACTTCGATCTGCATCAAGCCCCTTTGACAATTCTCGTTCAAAGAGGGAAAGAAGTATGAGTAGTCTCAAGCTGTTCACCGGCACTTTGGAGACGCCCGGGTAGTCAGGCAAATAGTGAGTTGATATGCGATGGGGTTGGTGATCAACGTTGTGTCCATGACATCATGGGCAGAGATCGCAGGTCGGTAACAAGCTTGGCCGTGTCTCAATATAAATACCAATATCATGTCGAATAATGGCAGATAAAATCATGGTTCACATGATTGTTGAGAATTCCTTCTAACCACCTTCATAGTATAGTCTATACTTGGTTGTATCATTCTTATGAACCCATCTTCATCATGCCAACTGCCGCTGGGCACTTTACATTATCCTGCTGGAACAGCACCCTAAACCCGTCCACAGTACAACGCGGCAAACTGATGTGGCAATGCCATAGGCTAATCCAGGCCGTCAAAGCCCGTCTCACCGGAGAGCAGATCGTCGTTCCCTCCCGAGATGCGAAGGACACGCGAAAGGGCATAGAGATCTGCGTCATGTACCGAGCAGGTACAGACGATTCCTCTGCCAACGTCACGAACGTGCTCAATCAAGAATCAGCCAAGCTCCATCTCGACTACAAGAACTTCGTAGAGCAAGAGGAGAGCTTGACGCGATACTTCACCACCACCGAGCTCGCGAACCTCAACGAGCTCGACAAGCCCATCACCGAGCGGCTATGCGAGAAGGATTTCGAACAGCTCGAACGGGCCGCAAATGAATTTAAGGGCTTCACGGCGATGGAATCTTGGTCCCAGGGCGTCCCGAAGGAAAAGAATTGCCAGCCTATAACGATTATGCGCAATACCTTGTCCCGACTTCGGAAGGCCGAGGGCGAAGATCTCAAGAATGAGCTTCTGGGGATATCTAATGCCCTCAATGCCGCCGCAAATGCTCCCAAGACATCGTGGCAGACCATCGTGGGCATTGGAGGAGGCGCTATTGCCATCGGTGGCTTCATTGCCAAGTTGACAGGCGTCTGGGCAAAGGTGGGACTTGTGCTCGAAGTAGTGACATCCGTCGCCGCCTCTCTGACAACACTTGGTATTGCGGCCGCTCTCGCTATTGTTATCGTAGCATTGGCCGCGATTGGTGGTAAGTCAGGCACCAAATCTACCTAGGTACGCAGAGCGGGAGAAATGCTCAACCATTATTCTATACAGGTGGCCTATACCTTGTCTTCAAAGATGCGAGAAACATGCTTCTCGTCGTCAACAACACCCACTCCGACATACAGCCCGTCTCTCACGACATATACTCAGGCGAAGTCACGGCGGGAACCGATTTCATTCCCAAAACCTCGGAGAAAAGCCCTTGCTGCTACGCGGGCTGGTACATCTACGGCAGAAAGACTGGGTTCTACGGCACAACCGTCGGACTCGTGTTCAAGCGGGCTCTGCGCGTATCGCAAGCAACTGGGGTAATGTTAATATGGCTCGTCTGATATTTGATGGACAATGATAAGTCTGAAGATCATAAAGATTCTGTGAAACCGGTAATCGTGCCACGCCCCACCATGACTTGCACATTGTTGGAGGTAGCATTTAGCAAACAGTTATTAACGCAATTGCTCGTGAATGTTGCTGCAGTTCACCTGTGATACCTGCGTCCGTTAAGGCGCGCCATTGTGGTGGCCGTACGCAGACAAAGTACGCTAGCCCTTTCAGGCAAGCTTTGCTAGCTTACTGATTTCGGTAAGGTATAATGCATTGTACATACCTAGGTAGCTCCCGTCTACCTCAGTTAGCAACGGCCTCAGCTTAATTTAACCGATTGTGATTGTGAAAAGATGAAAACAGCTGTCTATACCCATTCACTTCAACCGGTCGTTAGCCGTTGTCAGTCATTATATGTCTGAGTAGGTAGACACATGATTACAGGCAAGGGATTGCGGAAGCGCGCTTTCGACACACAAACACGGGTGTTGATCGCCACAGTGAAGAGTAGCGCGAAACGCGATAGCTGGCGCTCACAAGCCAGCGTTGTTGTTTTCATCGATTCTCTACTATAACCGTCCGGAATCTGTGCGATTCATCTAGGCAGAGCTTGATTGATACTAAGAATGGCGGAAGGTGATGTATCGGGCATGCACGCTCCAACCGCCGTCGAGGGCGCCTCGGCAGGTTGGTACGCGCATCGAGCACCAACCCCGGACTCGGGGCACTCATCCTCGATTTGCAGTAAGAGATGGGCTTAAGCATGCAGGAACTTGTTTCAATCTTGTGCTGATTATTCTATAGCTCAAGACAGTCCGCGGGATCCTGGATCACCTTCGATATCAGCATCAGCATCAGCACCAGCAGCGTCGCCAGCGCCGCCACCTTCAACTTCAATTCATCCTGCTGCAACATTGGAATCTGATGAGTCAGCAACATCCACCTCGAGTCTCGAAGGTGATGAACCCCAAGCTCCTAGGGATGTTAGCATGATCAGTGGCGCGACCGCCTGGGAGGCCGCTCTGAAGAGCTTACCTGAAGAGTTCGCCAACGCGTCAGTTCCCCTACATCCACTGGCTCAAGCTCTCATCGATCAGCCCGCATTACGATCTGTTGAGTGGAATCAGTTCCGGGTTGCTGGCAGCTTTGTGCCACGAACAGCTCATGACTTTAGTTCGCTCATGATCTATCTATCGGGCCAGGTGAGCCCAAACCCGTGCCGCAACTGTCTGCTGAGAAACGGCCCGTTCGCGCACTGCGTGGTATCGCCGCCCATCGTCTTAGCAAACAGCACACTCAGGCATGCTTGTGCGAATTGCACGTACCAGAATCAATACAAGAAGTGCACCAACGAGCCCATATCCGAGCAGGAGAAGGTCCGAGCTGAGTTGCAAAGATCTATGATGAGGACCAAGAATCCCGTGCCCAGACCACCCATGGCGAGGAAGCCTAAGAGCGACGGCCCGCCTAGGAGTGTTCAGGCAACGCAATCGGATCGGCAGTACGAACTGGAGTTTCAGCGGAGATATTGGGCAAAGGACCGCCAGCGGAAACGCAAGCGGGATGAGCGAGGAACCATGTCCACGAACCAGTCACCCGCCGGCCTGAGTGCAGGCCTAGGCAGTAATCCGCAGTCGTTTGACGAAAAGCTCCGTCAAATTCGCGCTTGTTCGCCTCGAACCCGCCGTCGATTCGCGGCCGAGACTTTACAATGGCAAGCTGCTATCGCGACAGTAGATGCAGAAGAAGCCACCGCTGCTACTAACGCCTCCCTGCAGAGCCCGCTGCCTGCGGCTACACCTGTTCACCACCACCACTACATACCGGCTCCACCGAACAGCTACACGCCTTCGCAGTTCGTTCCACCATCGTCTGCTCCGGCCGCGGTGCGTGGTTTCGCGGTGGATACCCCTGTCAGAACCGGGTCCGCTAGCTACGGTGCCGGGCATATGTACGAAGCTACGCGCGATGACAGGAGCGAAGACGAACAAGACAGCTATGAAGGCACACCATGGGTCGGGCCTTCGCATATAGGGTCTACCATCAAGCCGGCACGGTGAGGGGACATAAGACTCAAGATATGTGAAAAAAATTACTGTATATACTATAAAGTTGTCGCGTGATACCCTCCAAATATAGTGAGATTTATATGATACTGAAAAGACCTAGTGCCGGATACTATCTTTGCCAACCTCGTCATCCTCTTCCGGCCATTCAGGTTTATGCGTACCTCGCATACAGCTACCAGAGTCGTATTTCAGCACGGTGGTATCGTAAGTGACAGCCGGCCCAAGGAATACCATGTCCTCATCCGGGACTCCCAGGTCCGCCTTCGTCGTCCGAAAATTCTTCGTCTGGAACAACTCGGGCGCGACCTTGGGTAAGGAGCTCACTAGCTACTCGATAATCACGGTCAGCATCGCCATATCACGCTGATAGAAAGAAGTTCGTGATATCACATACCACCCGCATCTGACGATGTAAATCATCGTAATATCGAAAGTGCTGCATATCCGGCCACCTCTCGCGCAAACTCTGCTGTATATCAGGGGATTGCGTGCCTAGCGAAATCAGGAAGCTATTCAGCTGATTCAGCGAAGTCGAGACGAGGTAATTCCCGCCCTTCTTGCTCCTCCTATCCAGCGCGTTCATGATCCCAATGCATCCAACGATGCCCGTCTGGAAGTCAGAGTTAGGCAGGAAAGGCATGACCGGCTCATCTCGACCCCACATGCGCCCGAACAACCAGCCGATGCCCGTGACGGCGTCGCTGATCTGCTGCCATCCGCTGCGATGTTTCCACGGTCCTTTCCAGCCATAGCAGTTCTCGCGTGCGTAGACGATGCCTTTACCCCTTCTTTTCGCGAGTTCGTGAACATATGTCGGGCCAAAACCCAGTCTCTCAAGCACACCCGGTCGGTACCCATCAAGCACCACATCAGCGTCCTGAATCAAGTCTCGTAGCGCCTTCCGCCCATCCTCCGTCTTCAGATTCAGATGCGCATCTCTTTTCCCCAGATTACTCTCAAACAGCACGATCCCCAGATCCGGCAACTCCATATTCGACACGCGCACAACAGTAGCCCCGAACAACGCCGCAAGTCGCGCGATAGTAGGTCCAGCAATAGCCCTCGTGAGATCAACAAGCTTAACACCTTCCAGCGGCCGAAACGTCTTGGTCCGGACTTCAGGCCAAGGCATAGGCGACAACTTTTCACTCAGGAATTCCTCCACGGTATACAGCGGCTCATCCTTAATCGCCCTCCCCTGCTCGCTAGCAGCATATTCCTCATGCGTAAGACAGATACTCCCAGCCTGTCTCCAGTACTCATTGGCCTCAACATCCAACCACTCCGCATCGCACCGCACCACTTTCTCCTCAATCCTCCTAATAGCCTCCATCTCATCCGTAACCCCCTCCTCACGCACCGGCAAGCCCAGCATACGCAGACTCCTATCGGAATCCAACCCCCCGTGCAAATGGAACCACCGCCCGTCGCACGTCGGGTACACGTTCGTCACGAGCCGGCGCCACGGCGTCATCTGCGCCGTGAGGTCGTAGACGGAGTAGCGCGCGGCGACCCGCGGGTCCGCCACGACGGACTTCCCGCCCACGCGCAGCAGCAGGAAGGAGAAGAGGAAGAGGCTCGCCACGTCGCTGCTCACGACGCAGGATTGTTGCTGCGCTATTATGCCGTAGCGCTGCGTTGCGATGGCGTTGCCGAAGGTGCCTAGGAGCGCCCACTTTGATACTCTCGGATGTCAGTATGTCAGTCAGTGTGTAAGGGAGTCGGTCATTCTTCGTGCCAATGGATAATGCGTAAAAGAGCATGCAAATGCGCAGATCGCTAGTTGAATATCTAGGCAGGAGAGATAGAGCCTCCCGCTCTCGCCAATTTCGAGGATGAGAAAGGAAGGGTTGTTTCACGACTTACCAAGGCCGCGCTTGACTCGGTACACTTCACGGGCGCAGGCAGAAAGGGCTTCGAGAGCGCCGAGGGGTCAAAGGAGGTTCTCTCCGCGAGTACGCGGACCTCGTCCGGTATCTCCAACCGCTCATCGGTCAATAAGACCGAGCGAAAGATCCGCTCCGCCTCCTCTTGTATCGTATAAGTGTCCATGGTGTCAGTTCTCCTGTCATAAGCTTAGAGACAGCAAAGCAATAAGTCCGCAGAGACAGCAAATATGAAGGTATGAAGACGCTTCGCATTTGACTATTGCAGGACACTCTCGCTCGACGTCAGACACTTGGCGGTAAATGAGCAATCTGCGGGGAAACCTTTTCATAGAACGGAATATTATCCAAAGGTTGTAATCTACCTGATCTTCCGTATGTATGAACATATTATATTAATCCTGCTGCAGATGAGGTCAATGTCTTTGTAACCGCCGGCTATATACGAAGATGCCTGTCCCATAACTGGTAAGCATGATATTGGAGAATCTAGTGAAAACCACGTAGAACTAAGAGTGCAGTTGAAAGCCTGTAATGGCCATGTAGAAAAAAAATCCGAGAAGAAGCAATAAGGAATAACGCTTGCTGAGGACAGCTTCGTCTCTGTTACATGAAAAGTATCGCCGGTTCCAGATATGTGCCGACCTAGAGCAAAAGGAGGTCAGTCCCGGGTAGGTGCTCTAGTGACGGAGTAACAGAGTGACAGACCCCGCTATACGCCACTAAAGAGCATGCAGGTAGTGGAATCGCGGGGTCCGGTAGCTAAGACGCGTCAAGCTCCAGCGAGTTTCAATGTTCACGATCCTCATACTCCTAACCTCTGTTTAACTTGCTATTACATCTCACATCCTATCTCTTGGCCCAGCAACCACAGAAAACCCACGATCATAGAGCACACCCACCCTCCCTCCTCAGCGCATCACACCCAACCCCCCAAAGCCACAATGGCACCCCCCACCATAATCGCGCACAAATCCGCCTTCCTCGCAACCCAAACCCTCCACCTCTCGCAAACCCTCGCCCCCTCAGCATCCTGGCGCGCCTCCAACGAGCGCGCAGAAGACGGAGGGGGGCTCTCGGCGCGCGCCGTCGACGACGCCCTCTACCGCCTGAACCACACGCTAACCCAACATGCGCGCCGCGTGTACGCGCCGCAGGCCTCGCGGCACGTCGCCGAGCAGATCGAGGGGCTCTTCTACGAGGAGGCGGAGAGGGCGTTGCGAGGCGACGATGATGTCGAAAACAACGATGGGGATATGGGAATGGGAATGGGGGTGGAGAGAGCGCGATTGAGGGTTGGGGCTGATTTCAGTACGTGTTTCCTCGCCTAACTATAAAAAAAAAAAAAAAAAAAAGAAGTGATTCCAAGCACGATTATCTTCGCTGGCCAATCCCCATCAACCTAAGCTAACACCCATCCCACGCACAGCAACAGACGAAGCCATAGCGTCTCTCCCCCCAACCTGGGACACCCACAAACCGCGCGAAGCCGAAGCGCACCCCCTCGAAGCGCGGCGCTACGCCGAACAAATAACGATTCTGACATCTCTATCCGCGCGACGCCAAGAATTGCGCTCGCGCGTCGAGCGGTTGCGTCGCATGGCGGCGCTCCTGGCACCCTTCTCGCCTCTCGAATCAAAAAACCAAAACCAAAACGAAAACGACAACAATGACGACAACAATGACGATACTACACAATCCACGCGATCTACGCAAACACCGGCCGATACGCGCACGACCTCTGTGCAAGAGAACCTAATAACGCGGAACGGCGAGATCGAGCGCGAGCTAGAGCGCATGCGGCTCCTCCTCGCGCGGGTCGCGGGCCGTATTGCGCAGCTGCCGAATAAGACCACGGCAGCGGACGGTGAGGAAGCAGCAGAAGACTTCATGGATCTCGACTCGCTTGAGCGAGATAAAGTGGACAGACTACTTGATGGATTATGAAGGTTTGGTATACGGAGACTTCATACTTGGTTACTCTATGCCAGGTCTTGGTTATCGTTGGAGAGAGATGACCTAGGTTAGACAGTCGTTTGCATATCAAGCATTGGCGTTTAGGAAAGAAAGGCGCATTCTAATGTGTTGGGGTTTACATTGGCATTATTGTCACCAGGCTAAGATTATAGTCAAGATACCCAGATCAAATGAATAACGAATCAATTTGATAATGCCCGTGTAAACTGAATGCTAAGAGCCAGACATATCAACTTTTAGGGGTATCGTGAGATTCCAAATTTATTACTGTTTTAAATATACTACCTAATCAATGTCTATAACAATGACATCTATCTCAATCTTTCCGAACATTAGGTGAGTGAATGAGTAGTGAGGATTTAGGTAAAGTAAACAAACCATCCGCGAGGTAGACGAAGGCAGGCATAAGAGGGGTGATTTCCACAACATTTCCAAGCACAATTTCAATCAAACCCACTCTTTAGGCAGTTAAGGAGGTATTGAGCGAAGTCGAGTTTAATCCATGCATGACCACGTCGGCATATAGCCAATCAATGAAAGAAGATCAGGTTCCTGGAGGCACAAGCGACAGGATGCTCTTTTTCCTCTGTTCCCTGTCACCTTCGAGCGTGGCACTGGAGAGAAGCGAGGAGAATTAGCAAAACACTCTCGGGAGAAAAGGGGTAAATCTGAAATGGTGAAAAGGAAAACTCACTCCTTGGCACTGTCATCGACATCAAGCCCCATAGCAACATGCTCTTTCTCTTTTTCCTTCTCTTCCCCCTTCTCACCCTCACCTTCACCTTCACCATCTTTCCCATCCTCCTCCCCATTCTCTTCAGCATCATCCTCGTCCTTTCGGGCATAAGGATTAGGCCGAACAACACGTAACTTGACAATCTCCTCCGCCTTATCGTCACCCTCGGCGGTGGCAGCAGCGACCTTATAATACACGCGCAAGCCGACCGTGGCGACGGCGTTCCAGGGATTGCTCTCGAACTCATCCTCTTCCTCGGAGGGAGGTCCAGGTGGCGGTCCCGGAGGTGGCGGGGGCCGGGGCGCATCTGCGCGCTCGCGGAGGCGGATGTCGAGTTCTCGTGCGCTGATCTCGGATACAGAGGACACTTCGGACTCGTCGGAGGATGAGGGATCGTCTTCTTCCTCTTGATGCTGTCTGGGTGGTTCAGGTGGGGAAGGGTGAGCTTCGTCTGGTGCCTTTTGTTGGGTTTCTGGAATTGAAGTTTGAGCTGGGACTTCGGGTGCAGGAGGAGCGTCTTGCTTCTCTTGACTAGGCAGGTCTTCTTTGGTCTCTGATTCCTCGGACTTCACGACTGGAGCATCGTCGCTCTTCGTCTCAGGCTTGACAGATTCCGAGGCTGGCTCAGGGGGTGACGCATCAGTCACGGCCCCCTTCGCCTCCTCGAGCTCCTTAGCCTTAGCAGCCTTAGCAGCTTTCTTCGCCTGGAGCTTAGCCTTGGCCTTGTCTTTCTTCTCCTTGCGCTTTTCCCACTGCTTGACCTCGACGTAATATCGGTCCCGCCGCGCCTCCATAATCTGCTTCTTAAGCTCTTCCCGCTCTTTGTCTTTCTTGCGCTTCTCGGCGGCCTTCTTAGCGCGCTTCTCCTCCTCCGTCTCGATCGTCTTCCCCTTGCTGTGCGCGAGGTCGTACGACATGCCCACGGCGACGAGCTTGTCGCGTCGATCCCGCGCGTACTTACGGATGACTTCTTCGACGGGCAGGATGTCGAGGTCCCGCGTGGCGTTGATCTTCATCAGCACCGTGTACTCGCCGGCCTCGAGCTCCAGCTCGACGTTGACGGACCGCGTCTGCCGGTACGGCGCGATGCTGCGCACGACGTAGTCCTCCTGCCCCTTCTTGTGCAGGCGGAAGTTGAGCTCGAAGCGGTACTGCCCCTCGAGGCCGCGGTAGTAGCGGTCGTCGAGCTGCGAGAGCACAAGCACAACGGGTCCCGACTTCGCCAGCGAAAGGGCAAAGTACGTGTCGTGGTAGTCGAGGGTCCAGGGCACGGAGACGGTGGTCCACGCCGATGTGACCTTCCAGTCTGGGCCGAAGAGACGCGTGCGGTCGAAGGCCTGGTACTTGCGCAGCAGGTCGTCGTACGAGATCCAGAAGTTGCCGTCGTCGCCGAAGCGGTGGTCGAGCTTGGTCAGCCACTCGGCGGTCCACTCCTTGGAGCCGTCGCTCCAGGGACCCGTCCATTCCCCTTTGCCCCAGGGGTTCTTGAGTAGCACGAGACGCTGGCCGTCCATCTCGACAGCGCGCATGACCGAGTACGCGTGCAGCTCGACGATGCCTTTGCGTTCGCCCCAGACGGCACCCCACATGCCCGTCGAGCAGCCGAAGAGGAACTCGTCGTTGACCTTCATCAGCTCCTCGCGCCAGAAGTACTCCTTGTCGAGGATGTCGGTGGTGTAGAGCTCCGTCGTAACGCCGCCCGTGAGGTCCTCGATGCCTTCCCCCGTGAAACCGCCTTCGATTGCCTGGTAATCCCCGTGGGCCTTGGCATAGGCCTTCTCGAGCAGCGGCAGCCATGTCTCGTTGGTGTCCTCGCACTGCGCGAAGTAGAGGGCTCCTGAGCCGCTCTGGTACGCCTTGCGGTACTGCTCCTCCGAGTCGACGCGCTCGCGGTCCTCCCAGAGCAGCCGCTCGAGCACGCTCTCGTCGAAGTCGGGCTTGGTCAGGAACAGCTTGTCGTCGATGATCTCCGAGATCCACTCGCCATCGCGGTGGAAGACGAAGCCGTAGACGCCGACCTGCTCGTCGCGCGCCACGCACACCCGCTCGATCAGGCTGGGCTTGTTGCTGAGCGTGCACAGCGCCGCGAGCAGCCAGCAGTCGCCGTCCCGGCCCTGGCGCACGTCGTTGGCGGTAGGCCCGTCGATGTAGAACTTGGGCTGGTCGAACACGTCGAGCACGCGCTTGACGCTCTTGGGGTGGAAAGACGACGGCGGCGGCTCGTCCGTCTTGTTGCCGCTGCTCTTGGTGTTCCGCAGCGACTCAAGCGTGTCGCGGTCCCCCCATTTCAGGTCCAGCTCGAGATCGAAGTGCGGGTCCCGGTACTTCTGGTTGACCCGCCGGCACTCTTTGACGATCTTGGCGACCTTGGCCTTACACACGGCCGCCGCCTCGTCGTAGGACGCCTGGGTCGTCGTACCCTCGCCGGCTTTCTTGGATCGTCGTGCTGCTCGTTCGGCATATTCGTTGGACGGGATGACGGTCGTTGCTGTAACGAGGCAAGACAATTATGTCAGTATTATTTCGAGGGAGGGAAATACATAGAACACATATTCAAGCACGCCTTCCCATCTCTCCGAAGTGTGCTTTTATTTCATCAGGGGGCACCATGACATGGCATAGTACAACGTAAACACAGCTTTACGAACCTTTTCCAGGCGCCTTAGTAGTGAACTTGGTCCAGAACTCATCAATAGCTTGCTGGGGCGTCTGGTGCTTGTTCTTCTTCGAATGTAAAGATACTGTAACGGGAACTTCGGCCATGATGGTTCGTGCTACTATGTCGTCTCGTTCTAGGAAATATTCTGCCTCTGAGGCGGCGTCGGGTGGGAGGATGGACATGACGGGCAACTGTCTTCAGGACGCAGGCAGATCTATACTCGACTGTAAATCAAGCAAGCACGGCGAGGGAAGGTCAGACCACACGAGCGCAGGAATGACTCTTATGGGGAAAGTCCACTTCCCGCGTGTGTAGCGAGGAGACTGCTCAGTGTCGGTAGCTCCTGGTATGATGTTCCACCTGAACTCAAACACGCGACAGGCAACTTCCCAATGTTGAAGAACGTCAACTATGACAGCAACCACGACGTGTGTAAGACGAAGTAGAACCAGCAGCTTCCGTCAGATGAGAGAATACGCTGGCACGAGAAGTGAGTCATTCGCTCTCGCCTATTCCAGCCTTTGAGGTGAAGTTAAAGACACCAAACACACCACGTTGGGGGCTATTTCCCCTTCAGCCTTCCGCATGCTCACGTTGATCTGACATGCAGAGAAAAGCGTGAGATGCGCGTAATGCAGCCAATTGGCGAGGGGTTTGACTCCAACAAGTGAGGGCAATGTCACCAGGCCAAGCTAGTCCAGGGTATTGTACCCCCATACCGCTTAGTTAGCTAATTGCGTTTGAGTTACTAGTAGTCCCTGACTCTTTGAACGAGGAAAAGCGCCTGATTCCCATCGCCTTCGTCCTACGGAAGCGGATACTGCTATTTGTTGCCTGTAGGGCTGCGTCACCCGCAAGTCGCAGATGATAGGTCAATGAGGGTTGGCGGGGGATCTGGAGCAACGCGGGGGCCAAAAACCAAGGATCTATACTAGTTCTATATTTGAAGTAGTCTAGACTGAGGTAGGAAGTTATCGCGAGATCTTACAGCGGTCTAGACCGAGCATACAGATTAACTGAGGGTATCTCCCCCTAGCTTACCTGAGGGTAGCTCCACTTTTTACAGCTGCTAGCTAAGTTACTTTATGTACTATAAGCGGCTACGCCGCAGCGGCTGCGCCGCGGGAATCCAAAGTTCTACTATCTTTTAAATTGTTTAACCTCCGGGGGGTATGCGCTCCGCGCCGGCCCCCACTCCGGAAAAAGTGCAATAAACTCGATCTTAATCCGCCGCTCGCCTTACAGGCTCACGAGGCTCCTGTCGGCCCTTAAGTACTCTAAAGTACTCTTTTTCAGCTGGCGACAGATGTGTGCCACCTGGTGGCAGCTGAAAAAGTGGAGTTACCCTCAGGTAAGCTAGGGGGGGATACCCTCAGCTTGTCGCATTGCTCGTCTAGACCACGCATCCTGAATAGCTTAATGAGAACTTGCTCAAATTTCTAAGAGACAACATTTGAAAATGCAGCTCTCATTCAGTCATAGCAACATGTCAAGTATGCTACTTCATAAAGAGTCATGAAGATTGAGTATAACGTTAAACGCGATGAGCTTGTGAGTCCTATACGCGGCCCTAGAGCGTATTTGGCAATGTGACCCCATCTTCTGCCTGGGTGTAGCCCGAGCTCTCTCCGTTGAACAAATAGCTGCTCGACGATCGCAACGGGTCTATATTCGCCGTTAGCTGTGTGGCTGTGTCGTCTTCTCTTCGGTTTTATTATATTGATGAATTGCAAAACTACGGCTCCAGCGCCATTTGACACTAAAGCAGCATCTCACCATATGTAAGGTAAGCACATGTGGTTTTGTGTGTGTGTGTGTGTGTGTGTGTGTGAGAGAGAGAGAGAGAGAGAGAGAGAGAGATAAGAAGAGATATACTGTTCAATGCCATTTTCACCGTAGTATCTCACATCTCATGCTCGGGAGATAGTTCATATTATATTAAATATGAATAAGAATGATAACACCTTCAAGATGTCTAATTTCATCGTGAAATGTTCAGGCGCTTTGCCGCCAAGTGAAAGTATGAGAGACTTTGGCAAGCCAAAAATGTGTTCGACACTCTCAGTTCAATAAACAACACTAAGAGAAGCTCGTCAGAGCCTCACTGAGTAGTCGGTTCTCGTGGGTACAGGTATGAGTGATGTCGGTCTCGAGCAAAATTGCCTGGCCTTCTCGACGGGCTACTCCTTATTCATATGTGTGGTGTCTTAATCGCTGAGATGGCATCGCAACAAAACTGGTGCATAGATTCTATTGAGGGGTCAGCTTTTGGCTCATAGACCTTTAATCTACGAGTAGATGGTTTAGATCATGACTTATAGACGCAACTGACAGGTGAGATAACATCTAGTGGAATATGGCGCTGGAAACGACACTCAGTATTATACCACGCAAGTAAAGGTAGACGAATATCTTTGGTTCCGTGCTTCGACGTTTCTCATGAAGTATTTTTATTTACGCATTCTTCATATGAGGCTCCAGAGGTTCATTATTCGATATAGTGGTCCGTCTTCAATTTCATGTACAGGTGTGTAACAAAGGCATTTATGATAGGGGTTCGATATCACTCACCAAACATGAATTCGGCATAGAAACTTGAGTGCTTCCTTCCTTTTTCTTAGTGATAATAAAAAGAAAGAGGTGAGAGGCCTCAATTGAGTTAGCAGCTCAGATAGCTCATGTTCACCGTCTGTGACCAACAGTTGGCAGCGCTATGGAACATGAAAGTGACTGATTAGCCATGGGCCAGTGAAAGATATTCCATTTTAGGCTGCCATTCTGATAGACACTATTGTCTGTTGAGGCGGGAAGAGAATAATTGAATAGAATGCAAGAAATGTGAGTTTCTCGTGAGGAACTATTTAGCGATGTATGCAGAGGTTGTTACCAGAAACGAAAAAGCAAGTTTCTCGTGGTAAGCATGCGTCGGTCACAGCCCCGGTTGGCTGCGGCAGTAACGTCAGGCGAGCTTGTCTACCTCCAAGTTTATGTAATATTTATGAAATTATTCTGATCTGGCGTGAGCCCAGTTCCAATGAATTCAGCCCGAATGAGTGATCTTCTTAGTCTCAATTACCCCGCGTCACCAATTGACATACCAAACACGAGGTTGGCAAAACGCCAGGTCTTGTTGGCTTGCAAGTTACTGGCCAGCATCAATGCCACGAGACCTGGGGATGACCGGCATGCAATATTCACCGACATAAGATCGAATGTGACGGGATTTGTTTTGGCTGGGCATGCACACCAAATTAATCGCCCACCGCGCCGCGACTACAGTAGTGAATGGACACAGCAGCAGTTCAGTAGCAATTCATCAGGTTGCGCATCACCGTGAATCACAGCAGCTCATAGCGCGTTCACATGGCGTGGTGGGTGGTATAATCCAGTCGCGCTCCTCTTCCCAATGTTTCTGTTTCAGCATTATACTACGTCTGGTTCGTGACAGCGGCCGGGTGGCAACTATACGTGCTATCCTCGAGCGAGGCCACATTGACCTATAAACTCTGCTATAGCCTAAAATCTGGTTGTGTCATCTATCCCTTTAACTGCCGCGAAAACACCGGGACAAAAAGAACTGGGTCACCCGGCCCACAGCACCCCTGCTAACAGAATTACATATAAAGTATAAAAGGCTGACCTAAAATATAATTTTTTTATAGACAGTTGCTTAAAAATTTTAAGTTGCGCAGATAAAACTGTTAATAAAAACTTGCAGAAATAATATATTTAAATAAAGCGAGCAGAACGTAAAACAAAGGTCGTCAAAAGCCGTGTATTTCTTTGTAGTAGCTGTTAGTGCAGCGACTTCTAGGACGGGCAAATTTAGGTGAGAGTACCGGTACCTTAATTTCAGATAATCTAATTGGCTTATATTCGCTGTCCATGTGGGACCTCCGGTCACGGTGTTTTCGCGGCAGTTAAAGGGATAGCGTTTCGAGTTTGATGATTCGTTGACGACCATCAGGAGTCACAGCATCTCGAATACCTGATACGCCAGCAGAACGCGGAGTAGTTGGAGTGTGCAAGCACAGCAGACCCGGCCTACAGCTGTACGCTCCGCCTCCAAATACAACCCAAGAAAAAGGGGCAGGGTCAGACTGCACTCCTCTTGTACCCAATCCTATCCTATCACCCTATCCAGCGAAAAGATCTCGCCTTAGTGATACGTGTACCTGCGTGGTTTCGGCGAACGATGCATCATTCGGAGAGATTTATCCTCGGTTGACCATAGAATGAAGCAATCTATAGATGTCAAAACCGACCAAGACGGCCCATTTCAGACCCAATATAATGCACAAAGAGTTGGCATCAGCGAAAAAGGCAGACGGAGATGTTAATACTGCTTAGACATCTCCCGGAAAATTTCGAGGCGATTGTTTAACAATGGCTCGGAGGAGCGGCGTTCGAGTCAGAACTCGATCGGTGAACGATCAGCGCAAGCCTAGGCTGTTATTCAACAAACGGCAAGAAGCCTAGGCCGCGAGATCGACAAGATCGTCGCCTAGAAGACGCCCTCCTTCTCCTCTCGGTATCCTGCCCGGAACATTACAATGTAGTAACACCATAGGTGCTGACAAGAACAACAACACAACAATAATAATACAGAAACTTAAGACGTTCTTAAAGCCTAATGGGCGCCAGCTTATGCTATCAAGATAGCAACTTCCTTCCCTGGGAGCGTCCTCTTCTTAAGTGAGCGGTGTGTATTACCTACCGTGCATCACTTATCAGGCGCGGTATTACTAGGAGAATGCATAATGTGGGTGCCTGGTGATCTGATCGAACTACTTATTCAGTTCACGCAGCATAGATACATCTTCAGAATTTTGAAGCTCACTTACGGCTCGCCTAAGCGCGCTATCGCTTGCTGTCGGGGAATTCGAGAGCTTGTTCGCGCGAACAGCCCTTTGACATTTGTAAACATGCGCGAATATAGAAAGCAAGGCTCCCAAGATAAGAACCAAGCGGCAGATCAAAACTGAAACAAGCCTGTCGAAGCCCCTGTTGGATGTTCATCCCATCACAGGTGCTTTCGTAGATTAGTCTCGTAGTAGCCTAACCAGATCAAGATAGATAAGGCCTGTCAAGCTTAGATAGCAAGGTTAATGCTGTCTGACTGAATCTTAGTCGTGATGCTCTTCAGCGCGGCCATTGGCCCAGCTACAGGGTAACGAGGACCCCTGAACTAACAGATCACAGCTTTAGCGTCTGAGTAGTCGGGTTTCACGGGGCCTGTCTGGCTGCGTGCAAAAGACTAATACCTACACTATTTTAACTCCCGCAATCCGACGCTCCCGAAAAACATCGGAGAATCGGAAAATATTCTGCAGGTACGCATAGTAAGAAGACCGAAATATTGGAAAAGAAGAGTCCAATGGATTGTATTGAACGCTTGTAGAAGACGGAGAAACAAGAGCCAAAAGCAAAAAAAAAAAAAACGCGCTTGAGTATGGGGTAGCATGTAAACGCCCGCCCGTCGGCCGCCTAAACCCAGAAATGCAACTTTGACAACACAGCGCTTATTATTAAGAACCGTCAAGCATCACCGCCACTTGTCAACCTGTGTCTGGAGAAACGGGGGCCGTTACTAGTGAATATCTTCACATTGAGGAATTCATAGGCTGTTGGCATCTGACAGAGAACCCTCTCGTAAGCGCATTACTACGACGCCAACAATTACCTATAGAATCACCTAGTATACGGTAGTATAGCTCTAAGTAACGCTGTCAGTCCCATCTGTATGGTAGTTGCGACCCATTCAGTGAATCGACAAGAACTATCTTTTCACCACTCAATTGAGTCTTGGCAATCCATCACCAGAATCAAGCGCGCGCGCTTGCTAGAGCTTAACATCCAACGGCTCGTCTACCATATCCCAGACCCACGGCCATAGACGCCTCGACTTTGCCTTTTTGGAAGAAGCAATTCCTAAAATAAGCGATCAATCTGTATCTAGAGAAGAGACCTGCAGCCCGACATACACATACAATACCGTACTTAGGTAAGTACCGGTCGGTCTCGATGAGTGGTTGGCTTTGACCATCCCACGCCGCTCGCGTACCTGAACACTATCTCGACACTAGGGCTTAGTAGGGTCGCTTGGGTTCTGCGTTGGGCATAAGGCCAAATCTAAAATCCATCTGCGCAGTGTTTCAGGATCCTTGCAGAGGTGTGCTCCGGTGGCAACGCTTCGCTGCAATGTTCCTTGCATGAAGATAGCCAAGCCGCCAAAATGGACCAAAGGGAACTAAGCCTCGTCCCCTTTCTTACCCCTTTTGGGCGAGTTCGTCGAGGGGCAAGCGAATAATTCTTTCCCAGTACGGCCTTCGTCCGATGTTCGAGCGAGGAATCAGGCTTTTGGGATACGGCAGCAAATGGCGATCATAGCCAGAACCCACACGGCGGCATGGACCGGCTATTTTCACCTCTGAAGCTAGGTAGGTGCCCAGTAAATGAAGCATGAACGGCTCTGAATGGCTTATCGGCACAACACCGCTTCTTACTGTCAAAGAGAGACGCTATATCGCTACTCTTATGCTTGACAAGATCCGGCGGTTTAGCATATTTGTGCCAATTATACCCTCCTTGTCACGACACCTCGACGGACTCGACCTGAAAAGAAAACGAAGAAAGAAAAGTAGAGGAATGACCTGGACCGCGATCGGTGACCAATGTCTAACTAGCTAGAAGACATTGGCATTCCTGTCAACAACAACCACTTGTGTTCTTTCAGCAACTCTGACTCTCAATCGGGGTTCATACTAGCGCTAATACTAGCAAAGAATCGACTTGCTATTGATTTCTTTTAGTCTAAGCAGTCTAAAAGGCGCGTTCGTTGTCCACTGCTACCCCTGCACCCTAAACAAAGTTTCACCTTTTATCTCCCAACCAGGCCATTATGGCCACCTCTCAAAGGTTCTCTTTGGCTCCCGTGTCTTGCATCCCGGCCACCCCCCTGTTCGCCAGCGTGGCGCGGTCCCATGCTCGGCAGTGGAGAGAGGCAGCTTAGTCTCGATGCCATGCATTTGCTCCTTTTTTCCTTTGTCCAAGATATGCGAGGTGGAGCTCCTGGTGTTGTGTAAGCTATCTGCTTCCATCCTGCCCGCCGGGGTCTTGTCCGAATTCCCATAAGTCAGGTAGGCGAGGTTAGGGACTCAATATATATCCTTTCCTCTGGACATGCCAGCTCCGAGGTTGCTTTTCTTTTCCTCTTCTTGGTCCCGCTCCCTTCTCTTTCAAGAATTATCTTGATATCCGTTCACTCCGTCTTGCTAGTCGAGCTTTCTATATATCCACGTTCTTTTCTTCCTCCTTCACCGGTTGCTATACGCATACCCGAGTTGACATAAACCTCCTTTTGACATTTGTCTCTCCTTCTTCCTTTATACACGCTCCCTGCCAGTCAGGTATTCACTATACATCACCAGAACGCCCGGCCCTGCGTTCAGTTTCTCTCAGTATATTCTCCACTAGATCTTTGAAGGATCATATCTTACAACCCTCACGGTAGAACACATCGACACCTTTTATATAAGTCCGAAACTACTTGTCAAAATGCGCTTTCAAAAAGCAATTATACCTCTTCTCCCCAGCCTTGCTGCTGCGATCAGGCCCCCCAATGTCAACGGTATGACGCTGTCATGGTTTGAGGCTTTCGAGGGCCCCGCCGGCTCTTCTCCGAACACAGATGTCTGGAATATAATGGACGCCATCGACACCAACCACGAAGTGGAGGTATACACCCACTCGAACAACAACCTGCAGATCAGCGGCGGTGGCACAGTCCAGTTCGTGCCTCGGAAGTCGAGCACAGGCCAGTGGACCTCGGGTCGTATCGAGTCGAAGCAGTCATGGACGCCCACGCCCGGCAAAGTCATGATGGTATCGGCCAACATCCTCGTGGGCAACAACGCGGTCGCAAACAAGCAGGGCGTGTGGCCGGCGTTCTGGCTCCTCGGCGACGCCGTAAGACACGGGACGCAGTGGCCCCAGTGCGGCGAGATCGACATCTTCGAGCAGGTGAACGGCATCCCCACGGGCCACGGCACGCTGCACTGCGGCACCAACCCGGGCGGTCCGTGCCAGGAGACGAACGGGCGCTCCGGCACCGTGCCGATGGTGCTCGAGGGCTTCCACACCTGGTCGGTGAAGATCGATCTCACCAACTCAGACTGGCGCGCGCAGACCATCTCGTTCCAGGTCGATGGCAACAACTACTACACCGTCAGCGGCGCCGATCTGAACGACGCCCCTGTCTGGTCCACGCTGGCTCACAGCCCCATGTACATGATTCTCAACGTCGCCGTGGGCGGCGACTGGCCCGGCCCGCCCAATGCTGTAAGTTTTTCCCAGTTGCACGACGCACTACACTTACACAGAAAAATGCATACTGACGTGCTAAAACAGGCTACCCTCGATGGCTACGGCGCGATGATGGAAGTACAATGGGCTGCCGTATACAGCTCGTAGACTCCAAGACTCCGAGCTGGTAGGCACAACCAGAAATAGATCGGGATTTGGCCGTAATAAAAAATATTGCGGGTGGCGTTTTCATTTAGATGGAAAGATTCTGGGGAACTATATCCGGGAATTCTTTTTCTTGATTTACTTTTTTAGTTCATGATACCTCTTTGCCTTCAAATTTGGGATTACCCTCACACATATATATACATGCATCTTGAGCGGATCATTTTGGAAAAGCGCGTCCGCAGAGCTGCTGCGGAAGGAAATGAAAATAAGGGCCTGACCATTTCTCCTGACCTGACGTGTCTGTGATTGCAATGCATTCGAGTCTCGTGTGATACCGTTTACGTTGGTATGGTCCAGTTGTGCATACTGAATAACTGACACAACCCTTTGAAGCCTCCTTTGATCATCCATTGTGAGTGTCTTTGTATTGGCCTTATCAACTACGATGAGATTAATACTTGCTATAACGGTGCCAAACCGACGTTAACAAGACTTGTACGGCAAGCAGATCGGCAGCACGCACGCATAATACAATTTGAAAATTTTGTGTAGAGCTTTAAATCTTTCTATCATTTGGAAATAGCTGTCCTCGCCATATAACTTAGAGCTAATTGGCTTGTATCGTTAGTGAGCGCAACCAGGCTATAGCAATAATACCAATCAGGCTATGCGGACATCATCGAACACCGGGGACATGCAACATACTCAGTCGATCACCCCAAGCTCAGCGCACCTTCGATAAACGCCTTACATGGTGTACCGGAACTAAACAGTCAGTTCAGATGTAGCGGCCCAAAGGCAATCAAGTCGTTGAGAAAACCCAATGATGGGGATGGGGGGGGTGAACTCACATAAACATTTTCAAAGTCAGTATAATCCTGCTCGCCCAACAATTTGGCCTTGGCGATCCTATCTTCTTCCGTGAGGCCCTGTTCACGCAGGAGCTTATTCCGCCGCCGATTGCGCAGAACAAGAGTAAGGCGCCAGAGCGCGATGACTAAGAATTCGATAGCGAAAGACGTGGCGCAACCTATCGTGCCGGGGATATATCGCGGCTAAATTGCGTGCGGTCAGAGGTTTGACACAAACGGAAGAAGGCGTGCATCCAATTTCAAGTAGTATGAAGTAGTCAAGTGACACACTTACGGCATCTTTGTAGTTGAAGATCTGCGATCCGACAATATTGCCGACGCAGTACCCGACGAAGGTAAATGACGAAGTAAGCGTGCGCTTCGTCCGACCCGCGACGTTCGAGGGGATGAGCGTCCACGCTAGAAATAGCGAGACCACAGAGGTCACCGTCATGACATAGCTAGGTGAGTCTTTTGTCAACAAGTGCCCAGTAGCTGTTATATCATCACATTGAAGACTAACCCGCCCCATTTGGTCCATTTATTCTGTGGTTCATTCGGTAGTAACGAGAGGATGATGAAGCCCGTAAAAGGCGGGATCACGGAGAACATCATGAAGTACCTTCACTTGTCAGTCTCATCTTCAAGAGCGCTGCGTTATGGGAACTGGAATAACTTACATGCGCAGGTTCTTCCATCTACTACAGACAAGGCCGATGATGACGAAGTAACCGATGGAAATAAGGCTTCGAGGGATATCCAGCAGGATGAACTGCAGGTTCGCTTCTCAGGGGTCAGCGTGCGGTACGACCTACGAGGTTGAAACCCGCGGAGCATAGACACTCACTAAAACCGAACCCGGTATTTATGATTGCATTGAAAGTCGTCAGACCGCCATTAGAAATCGACGACAAGAAGGCATTGATGCCAGCGAACCAAAACTGCGATACAATTACATTTGTTAACGGAGAGCGCCAGCCGGGTCAAGATCTCTCACTCACACATGGATCAACTAGGCATTCTCTGACCTGTTTCCACTTCCAAGTCTTTATCCCGGTCCTGTCGTGTCCGGTGTTATTGGCCATGATGCGGGCGTGGGCCATCTTCTTTTCCTCGGGCGACAACCACCGAACCTCCGACGGTGTCCCGAGCAAGAAAAGGCATGTTGTCCCAGTGAGAATAGTCAGGGCACCAAGGTACTAGGACCGAGACATTAGAACTCTATATTCTGAATCTTCAGATCGGCCGTACCACCAACTTACGTAGGACATGTATCGCCAGGGCTGGAACTCAGGACCGTGTGAAGATGCCGAAGACCCAATCCCGTATAGGATGAGGTTTGAAATGATACCGAATCCTGCATTGGCGCTTTGGAATACAAGGGCTCTAGATGCGTGCTCTCGAGTGGTGTACCTTGCCGGGTATATCAGCACCGTCTTCGTTGATGCGAGGGACGATAGGGTTACCATGATCCTATGATGAGGATGAAACCAGGTGAGATACAGCACTAAGTCGACATTCAGCCTCCCAGTACGTTATCGAGAGCAATATATCTTGCTCACCTCAAACAGACCCTGAAGCGCACGTAATGTGATCAGTTGAGTGAAATTCTGCGCGAACCCAATACTGAGAACCACAATGCCCCATATGATCATGTAGCAAGATAGCGTCCGTCCCATCAAGTATCGCTGAAGTATGAAATTGGATGGGAGTTCGAACAAGACATAAGTAATGTAGAAGATAGTGGTCAGCCACGGGTACTGTTGCCCGACGAGTCCAGTGTCCTATCGACAGACGACAACAAAGTCAGTGAACCTATCCTGTTGTGGAGGGTACAAGGTTATGTCATTTGTTGTAAAAGAATGTCTTACCTCCCTCAGGCCAAATGTAGCCTGGGTTCCGAGTGATGTTTTGTCGGTCTGCTGAATGCCGTAGCAAAGCCACATCAATGGGAGCAGGTAACGGTCGATCTTCCTCCTGAGCTTCTTATACTCTGCCTCAGAGTACACCGGCACTGGTGTATGATCAGTAACATACCGCATACTTGTCATCCTAGCTACACACCAGCTAATTCTTGTATTTCGCATTCTGCAATACTCGCTTTCTCGCTGGCCCCAAAGACCTGGCCCTTCTCAGAGTCGTTTTTCTCATCTTGGGCAATCTCTAGTGCGGGCTCTGATTTGTTTACCATTTTCGTGCTGTCGGACTCTCGCGTCATCGCATGCGGGTGTCTTCCAGTGCCTACCGATGCAGTGTCTCATCGTGCCTAGATGTAAAGTTGCGAGATGCAGGATAGCCATTCTATATACTGCCCTATACACATGCCAGTATCAACTCTCGCACATGAAATGGTATGGCCGGGAGATAGCTTATCACTGGACCGCTTTAAGGTAGATGATAAGATTGCTCTGGTAGGCCAATCATAGCAGATGTAGTTGCGTTCTACTCTCTGTATTGTACCTTGTTCTCCTCATTCACTGCAGCGATGGTCATGATCATGCCAGATGATCTTGCTTCGTAAGTAGCTCTCATGTGGGGGAATGCATATATAAGCATGGGTCCTTATCTCTGAACGTCCAACATGCATGGGTACCAAGACTTCTTCAGTGAGATTTCCCCAAACTCTTTGCATATCGACATATCGAGCCTGCAGTTTTCCAATCATTCTATTTGGAATGTGTGGATTGGGCAGGTGTATAGACATCGAGGTGGAGAAGAAAGCATATGTATGTGGTATATATATAAAGGGTAGCGATTACACGTACTACGTACAAGACATGTCCCAGTAGATGGCCAATCTTCCATGCTGGCAAGACCAATGACGAAAATAAAGAACACTTGAAAATACGGAGAAGCAGGAGATGGCAAAAAGGAAGAAAAGAGAAAAGAGAAAGCTAATATTTGTCATTGAGGCAATCGGATCTCCAGAGCCTAGAGAGGCAGAGTGAAGAAGTTGACGACGTTCAGTAGGGATGTTGAGTGGGAGATGCTTGGTAGGCCATATCAACATTGCCAAGAACTAAGCAGCTTGCCTCGAATGAGTCTCGATTGGGCCATCGTTCAATACAGGGTTACTGGCGGGGATATTCACCTCCCGAACCCTGCAACGCTTAGGTATCGCACTCATCGTCCAACCTCCATACCTACATGGGCTTACCGCCGCCAATTCTCATGAACTTCTAGCTACGCTGTCTATGTCATTTGAAACATGTTAGGTCTTCTGGGACTGTTATCGTCAGCCTACTGGCGTTCTTCCTCGACCGGCCCCAAAGGCCTCGACCTACGATAAGGTCCGAGTCGGGATACGGCTGGGCATATTTATATCTGATCTAGAAGGGAGAGGTATAAGAGTCTTAATCCAATGGCATATGAATGTGCCCCCGGGAATGAGGGATTCTAGATGTGAGTGACCTACCTACATGGCCAGATACTCTGGCCTTGAATTCAGGCAAGTACCTGGGGTAACGCATTTCTAGAATTCGGTGTCTGATATCGTTCATACCGAAAAGATTTGCCAGGTCAATTGTATTCTTTGATATCGTCATAATTACGGGCGAGTACAAGAACGACTTGAATCATTTGAGCTTCAAGCTCGAATAAGAATAGTGATCTTTGTATTCGCCACAGTCGTCAGGCACTGTGCTCAGACTACCAGTGCTTGACTAACTAGCACACTGGGTACTTCACACTGTATGCAGCGAAACCTCACCTGTTTCACAGTAACATCTGTGGCTACTGTACTGTACAGCGTTACCAGCTCGCCCAGCACAGAGCAACGCTGTATGTCGACGATCATGTCTACCGCTCGTGACACTGCAATCACCATGCTCCGACCCATCATGGCATTCATGACATCGGACAAGAACCCCGACGCAGTCGCCGCTACTCTGGCAAGGGCGAAAGCGTATTACGATGAAAAGCAATATCCTAAAGCTGCAGCCATCTTCAAGCAGGTCCGGCTATCTCCAATGTTTTGTGTCATTCGCGCGCCTTACCAACGTCATTGCGACACAGCATTCTCATTTTTTTCCTTCTTAGTAATTATTCATTCGTAAACTAAGAGTCTTCGACTAACGCTATCTTCAGATTGCGAACTCTTGTGCCTGCGGCGTGCAGGTCAGGACATCGCCCTGCTGTTGCAAGTCCCTTGTCGCAGCAATTACAAACGGCACCGTCGACGCCGAGCTGAGGAAGAAATGCATCTGCTCTGCCAAATCTGACGTCCGCTGCAAGAGCGCTGAACATCTCGACGCGTTAGACGGGCTGGCAGCTGTTCATGAGGCTAAGCGTCTCGTGGACATGGCCATCGTCATCGCCGAAGCCATGATCAATCTAGCACCTCGTGAACCCAAGGTATGCTACCTCTTCTCCTGATGAGGGAAGATAGCGAACCTCACGCATCTGTCTAACCGAGAATATGGAAGGGCTTTCTTCGTCTTGGGAGAGTCTTGCGTCTGCAGCGCTCGTATCGCCAGGCACTCCAGACATACCAGCAAGGGATCGAGCTGGTGGGCAAGAAGAACCCGTCTCATCCCCTTCTCCCCGTGAGTACTATTGATGGGCAATATCAATCTTAGCCTACTAAAATACTCTGTAGATACTACACCAAATGAGGGATAAGGTCAAATACGCGGCTGTGGCTACGGATCCCCTCCCCGTCTTGCCCCTGGAACTTGTCACCCTCATCTTTAAGAACTTAGATTTTCGATCTTTGTGGTAAGCATAATCAACCTCTCTGGATCAAGACTCATTCTTTACTGAACATTGGAATTTCTAGTCGTTGTTTGAGAGTATCCAAAAGCTGGAAAAACTTATTGACCTCGCAAAATGCCACGATCCAATCACTTTGGCGCGTCCAACATTTTGACCGCTGCACGAAGCATGTTCGCCCGGCTGCAATCCAAAAATACGCGGCATACTCGGGATTTCGGGTCACTGAACTCGTCATCGGGAATTGCCGTACATTCGGAAACTGGAACGTGCTTCGGTGGATTGCTGGTTCGTGTCGAAGTCTCCAGGTCCTCAAGCTCCGAGGGCCAAGAGAAGTAGACCAGTTCCCCGCATCTTTCCCCCTTGCTGACCTTTGCGTACCTCGACTGACCAGCCTGTACCTTGGCTTCTATGCGCCGTTTGTACTTGAGTTTATCACCAAGATAGTCGCCTCGTCGGCCACGACGCTCCAAGAAGTGACCATTTTGAATTTCCCGAGCCGACTGACCAAGCGAGTTGAGGCGGCAGAGACTGTAGACTGGCCGGTGCTGGATCGCCTTCGGGTCCTCCGCCTTGGTGGCCCTCCCCACCTGGGCGCGGGGACAATTCTTGAAATTGTAAGTTTATCTTATTTTGAGGTTAGGACAATCAGCTCATAAACACCAGCTATCATTTGCGTCCAGTACTCCCAACGTGGAGGAAGTTTGGCTGGAAGGTCTTTTTGTCCCTTTGTGGAACCTCCCTGAACCCCTAGGCACTCCCTGGCCGCACTTGAAGAGGCTATTCGTAGGACAGCATGTCGCCTGGCAATGGAGTTTCCATATGCCCCGTCTCCTACCATTTCTCCTACCTTCAGGACTCGAAGAGCTGCATGTGATGTGCTATGGCTGCGGCCATACATCGCCCTTTTCATGGGCTGTGTTTGCCGAGAGTGACGAAATGTCTTCAGAACCCAAGAATCTCCGACGATTCACTCTTCGCGACCGGATTCCTGGACCGAGCGGCACGGGTTGGCCCGAACATCTGCAGAACTGCGTGCGACCCAGTCTTGAGTCAGGCTCGCTGAAAGAACTAGGCATGGTTTTCCCCAGACCCCATCCATCCTGGCTTCGGAGTGACGAACTCAGATTCCTCAGCCTCAAAGGTCTTTCGATGGAGTTCGGCACCGACCCGTTCGCAATCGACGAGGCTCTTTCCGACTTTCTCGACCGCTTTCCCAATCTTGAGGGCCTAGATATTGCAGAGGAGCCCTTCAGCAACGCGGCGCTGGCCAGAGCGGTTCAAAAGGGCGTCAAGCTCATCTACCATCGCGGCGAGAACAACATGAGAACAGAAGTCCGCGAATGGGCTCTTGAAAAGCACAACGCGCGGATCGTCAAGGGCGACTACGTCACCAACCTGCCGATATACCCGCGTGATGAGAAATATAAAGATTTTTATTGAGAGCTACTGTCCATGTCTATCTGGCACCGAAAACCTATTTGTTCCGACTAGCTATATATATATAAGGGCTCTTTTGTGTACGGCCTACGAGGTGCTTCTATAATGAAGCAGCCGATCTGGGACCCGAAATTGACGCTTCCCTAGTCTAGAGCATGCTGAGAGCATGGATGGAGAAACGGCCTGTCCCATCTCGTCGCTGCGGCTCGGCTCTCTGCGTTTCGGCTCAGGCCTCCTCGTCGCCCACCTACCTGATGGCATCTCAACCGGTCAACCCCTTCTGTTCTTGTCAGTCACTGCCAGCGTTGGACTTCGGCTTTAAACTGACAGCCTCTAGCCTTTCGTCGTTAATAACACCAGCCACGCCATAACCTAACAGCGAGTAAGGCCCCCATCATTCGCGGAAAGGCTTCAATAACGGCGGGCCAATTTGCTAACGCGGAATTAACACAGTATATGGCGCACGATCTTAGGAAGGCGAAAAGAGCCGAAGACAGAAAGGGATGGTCGGTCGTAGGATGGAAGGCATCTGATGAATGCATCAGCGGGCTTGGTTCGTTCTACATTACTCCATTCCTACTCAGTAACGCCGGCGCAGAAAATTTTCTGGACAGAGTTCAAGATGCCCAATCAGTCACTCTATCTACTATATAGATAATATCCCCCCATCACCTAGCACCATCCCTAACCACTTCCGCTGTGCTATCAGGAGATTATCCAAAGAAATCAATCACTCTGTAATCGAAGAAGGGAAGGAGGAAACAGCAGTAAAGTAAAAATAAGATTCTTCTTATTTCAAACAAAGAAAAAGAAGCAATGCCATTAAGTAGGTACTAAATGAACTAAGACTCTCGCTCGCCCGCGTAGATGCGTATGTGCATGTATATCTGTATGTAACATGTGTGTAAAAAAATGTATATATGTGTGGTGTGTGGTGTGTGTGTGTAACCGAAACGGAATACTGAACCCAATAAACCAAGTAAATAACCCAAACACCCAAATGAAGACACCCAGAAACCTCCGGTTCCAGTTCCATTTCCAGGTCCAGTTTGATGAATCAATCAAACCTTCCATGCTGATATCCCCCTTCGCCGACTTCCACTTATGCACTCGCCTTGCCTTCCACCTCTCCACCCATCCATCTCCCATTCATCCACTCCCTCCGTTCACTTATCCCTCCATCCTCCATCCTCCATGCATCACCTACCCCTCATCATCACCTACTACTCATCGGCCCCTCCCCTACTACCCATCTCATCTATCATGAACCGCACCTCACCGCGCAGGACTAGACACATCACCCACATGCCCCGAGATCAACCCCCGCAACTCCCAAGGCGAAAGCGTGCTCCGTCGCCTGGAGGCCACTTTATCAGAGCGTTTGAGAACACGCTTGCGGTTCTTGAGGACTTCCAACCCGTTCCCACTCTCTCCGCACTCCTCCTCTACTCTTCTCGCTGCGTTTGCCCCTAACTTCCCATCTGCGTCTTCCCCATTTCCTAGTTCTCCCTCATCGTACATATCCCCTTGCGCATCTCCCCCAAGTTCATCAGCGTCATCGCCCACAGGGGCACAACTAAGTCTCCTCCTCGGAGCTCTCTTCTTCCTCTGCTTGTTCTCTACCACAGTCACGCCTATACCTGCACCTCCGGCGGCGCTATCGAGACCGGTGTTATCCACGTCCCGCTTGATAGGGTCTACGTCTTCTTTAGCCTCTAGAGTATGATGGCGATGAGGACGAGGACTAGGACGAGGACTAGGGCGGGCTTCTGTCTGAGCAACGTCACCTATATCCTTCTTGTTATCCTCTGTTGATATCTCCCTTTTCGCCGGCGATTTCGCCTGCGCTTGCGTACCCGTCTGTTCCTCGGGGCCCGCACCACTGATCCTCCGACTCCGTCTCACAGCCCTGAGCTTAGCGCGCACGCGCGCCGCGTCAGCTTCGCGCTCGGACGCAGCGAGTTTCGCGGCGATGGTGGCCATGTTCAGCGGGCTCTGTTGCGCATGGGGCCGGGGAAGACGCGAGGAAGCGACAGCGGGCGAGCGGGTACGGGGTTGCGCACGGCCTGGTGAGAGGCCACGGGCTTGTTTGCGGTCTGATGCGGAGGAAGATGAAGAAGAAGAGTTGATCGAGGTATCCTGTTGCGTTATTTCCACGGCCGGTACTTGGAGACTTGTCGTAGTAGTAGATGTAGAAGAGGTAGACTTAGAGGTAGACGTAGGAGCAGCATTAGAAGTAGTAGAAGGAGCGTCGTCGGCACCTAAGCCGTTCTGCTTAGCCGTTTGTGCAGCCACCTGGCCGGCCGCCGGCGACGTCTCGCGAGACTTCTTCGCACTCGACCGCGTGGTCCGCGTAGACGCTGGGGATACCTTCTCCCGTTGACTTATACTGGTACCAACAGCAGTATTTCGCGGGCGCTGCTCCGGGGATGGTTTCGAGAACAATTTGCCGTTGAGCTGCGCCTGCGAAGGCTTTCCGCCCGACTTTCCAAACAAGGGACTATCGTACGAAGTAGTATAGCTAGGGAGACCATCCTCATCGATCTGTTGGGGCGACTTCTTCGACTTTTGAGTAGGAGATACCGGCTTAATGGTTAGCGAGGGAGGAGCCGGAGCCACTTTTTCCTCCGCCGCCGCGAGATCCCACGTATTCTCCTCAATGATAGTGGTGAAATCGCCGGGTCTCTTGCGGTACGGAGAATTATGCGCAGCGCCTCTGTTCCCTGAAGAATACGAGTCTTTTAGAGGGCTGAGTTGAGGCGGCTCGGGGAGAGGGGAAGAGTCCATGGGGTCGTTCGTGGACATCTGCAGTATCTGCACATTAGGCTCTTCCACGTCGAGATCATCGATATCGAGATCGTCTTGGAAGATACTGGACTCCGAGTCCGAATCGTCGCCGAGCTCCTCCGCGTCGTATTGAGGAGTAGGTACCAGGCGAAGCGACTCGGCGGGACTCCGTGATCCGAAACGGCGTGGCTCTGGTTTTAAATCTTGGTTGCTATCGTATTGGACAGCATCATCTTCATCCTCATCCTCGTCCTCTTCCTCCTCTTCTTCTTGGATATGTGATAACCGCATAGGCTCAATATTCGCGGTCTCCGCGACATCACGGACGCGGACGGGACTAAGCCTGAGGCCCATCTGTAGGTCCTCTATATCAACCGACTTGCCGCTGGAAGTCATTCGCCTGCGCCAGCCATCGATCATATGCACAGCATCTTTCCACCTGGCTTCCATAGTCTCCAGCCCCGCACGTAGACGGCCAATAGCCTCATCACGGACTTCGACTTCTTCGATGGGCACGAAAGAAGGGTTTGTGAGGATCGACCTTAGGTGCTCGACGATAGCTTCGAGCTCAGCCGCAAGTTCCTCGGCTGATTTATGTGGCATCTGTGTGACGAATTCGTCGCGGACGGTGCTATCCTGGCCCTGGTTGTTGTGGTGATTCGTACCTCGATTTAGCCCGCTCATCTCACGCAGTCCATCGACCGTACGTCGGACAAGCGCAAGCAGGCCCTCGTTCTCCTCACTCAGCCCCTTGGCCAGCTCCGTCAAAAACCCATTCGTCTCCATGCGGAGACTGTACCCTTCGTCCGCGGTCGCGCCGACGGGCATGCCCATGCCCTCGTCTTCTTCGTTGCTAAACTCACCCGTGACGTTAATAGTAATAACGTTGCGGCTCCTGCCGCCACCACGCACCCGTCCAGCGTCGGTGACGGCCTTCTTGAGGCTGTCGATGTGGCGATCGCGCTTCCGCACCTCGTTGGCGCATGCGCTGCGCGTCTGGGCGACGAGGGACTTCATCTTGGCCATCTCGTCCTTGAGCTTGTGGATGCCCTGTTCGGCCGTCTTGAGCTGTGCGCGCAGGGCACGCTCGGTTGCCTCGGCCGTGTCCAGCCGTCGCTGCGTGTCGTTCAGCTTCTCTGTCTGGCGAGCGAACTCGGTCGTCTGTCGCTGGGCGTCGGCGCGCAGCACGCGCAGTGCCGAGGAGAGGGATTCGCGGTGGTCGGCATCGCGCTGTGGCAGAGTTTTCGCCGTGTTAGCTTGCTTGCTATCCGAGACCAAATGCCACCCTGACATTGCATTGCAAGCCAAGCACACAGAGAAAGAGAGAGAGGACGAAGAGGAGAGTGATCACGTACATCTCGCCTCAAAATGAGGTCATTCACAACGCTGATGATGTGCCCCATGGCCACTTGGAGGCCGCCATCGCTGCTTTCGGGGTCCGCGAAGTCGATGTTCTGGCCATCGCGTAGGAGTCCGCGGGATAAGAGTTGGTTGTTGATATAGAGCGACGCCGTGCGTAGGTTTTCCGGGTCGATCATTTTCTTTCTTTTCTAGCGTAAATCGGCCCGGGATATCAAGAATTTTTTAGGACACCGCAATCCTTGGTTCACTGTTGAGATATTCACTGAGATGAATGCGTTTTTGTTGGCTTGCTTGCTTGATTCTATGTTTATTCGTTTGGCTGCTACTGATTGATAGGAGGTGATGATGATGACAAGTCGAGTTTATTTGTCGGGTTTCACGTCGTGCGATGCGCATTCCAGTGCTGCACTGTCGACAAATCAGGTAACTAACTAAGTAATCGGGGAGCTTGAGCAATCGACGGGAATATAGCAGCGGGAAGAAATAATTAGATATGACTGTTTTTGCTTAATAACTGAAAATGGAAGCGTAGATGCAAATGCGAGTCGCATGCGCGTTTGGCATATCGAGGGGTATAGCATGAGGAATATGTATTGTATGTTTGGAGAAGGAAAAGTCAACACATAGTTGGCGCAGGTAAAAGGTCTGTCTGTAATCGGCCGTTGCTATGCGGGGCAGAAAGTAAACAAAAATTTCCCAGGGTTTTGGGCCGGCCAGGGGATAACAGGGGATAACAGGGGGGTACAGGGGGTAACAGGGGCCCTTCCTCTCGCGTGCATGTGCCAACACGACCCTGCACCCCATACTGACAGCCACTGACAGCCACGTTTACTCCACGCCCGCCTTCACGTGTCGCCTCATAATTGATCAATCGCACAACTCTCCCCCAGACGCGCGAGGAGGGGCAGTCGACCTGCAGCAAGAACTGCCTCACGCATTCTCGTGACGTAGTATCACCATGGCAATTATCCTTAGCTTTACATACTGCAGTAGAATGTGGGCACTGGCCCATGCATGGGGTTTGCTTCAATGTGCAATCAAAATCAAATGCTAAGGTAGGTATTCACTCCTATTCTGACTTCCCATTTCACCCAAGCTTGACCTCATCAACTTCAGTGGAAAAATGAGTGGGAGTGAGGATACCCATACCAACTCTTTCGTACATGTCCTGGGACTGGCTGCCGGGTGACGGTCGTATCAAAAGGACGTAGTGAGAGAGATTCTCATCTTCGCTTTTTCCAGCCTCCTTCTTCTTCTTCCCAACCGTAATACATCTCCAACAACCCCCATCGAAATCAGATAATACATCCATATCAAGGGAACTCTACCGTCCATATCTTTGCGCTTGATGGTGAGTTTCCTCGCTCTGGCCGCCAGAACTCTTGTGCAAACACCGTTCTGGAGCTCGCCCACGAAGGGATTAGGGAGGTCTTCTGTCCAATCGACCTTGCCAAATGGTATATCAGGGTATTGGATTTCCCCCGAATACGCCATCCAAGACCAAGACGGCATGGGATTATCATTGTTCGCGTAGTCGATCCGCGATAGGCTCCTCGACACGCGGGCCCGCCAGAGTACGGATCTTCCGTGGAACTTCCAGAAGATGCCGTAGTCTACCCTCAGTCGAAAGGCGTCGGACAATCTCTTCAGTATACCATGAATGGCCACCGAGCGATCGCTCGCCTTTGTGAGTTTCAACCCGCAATACATTGTATACAAATACTGAACGAGACGAATCCGTTCGTCTTTGAAATAGCTCAGCCCCTGACGTGGGAAGTCGGGATCTCCTAGGAATTGAGACCGTGGACTATATTAAAATAAAGGTAGATGCGAAATTTAGCAGAGATAATCAAAATGCGCTGTCTTTTATGTGGTGTTGTGAGATATGTACTTACTTGCGCAGTTGTGTAAGGGTTTCGCAGTGGACGCCGTTGCCACACTCCCAGTACATCTGGGTCGAGGTAAAATGAATAATGCGACGCGACAAAGCCCGTTCCTGCAAGACCCAACCTCGGGTGTTTAGAACGCCATCCTCTACATCTTCCACGAAATTGTCAATAGCCTCGGCCAATCGAAGGGGTCCATTTGTTGTAGCAACCGTGGCGCAGCGTCTGTGTTTAGATCGTTCAAGGAATCCGCCCAGGGATGATGTAGCAGAACTCGCCGCAACGGTGAGATAGGCAAAGCTATAAACGTCTCCCATTTTCTTGGCTTCTGTTTCCCAGTCCTCTTTGTCATCCTGTATGATGCACAGTGAATCAATCCAAAGATAGCGAATCCCTAGGGCCTGAGCTGTCCTAACTGCTTCTTGGAATGTCTTGGGGAGCTCATCGACATTGAATCCGTCCTTGAGTCGGGTTACGTTACTCTTTTTAGTAACGAGGCTCAAGTGTTCAGGAGTTTTGCCCCAGCAGTGACTCAACGCAATATACTCTTCCATCCAGGATTTGGAAGGTTCAATCAGACGTAATCCTGGATTATGTATTAAACCAACGTCTATCACCCTTGTAGGCATTTTCGCCGAAGTTATTGTTTCCTTTTGGATACTGGTGCACTCGTGAGTTTCATCGCAGAGACGAACCCACTCTTTCAATAATTGAAATCGTTGTGGACTAGTAGCCTCGAATAAGTCGGCTAGTCCAATCCGGACATGTGGTGAGGTTGTACTGTTACCATCTAGAACAAAGACAGTATCAGTGTTACCGAAACTGATCAGGGCAGGTAAAGTAGTACACAAACCTGAGTTCGAGTATATAGTGACAAGAGGCGGACCCGTCGCGGAAGCATAAAGTATCGGACCCTTTCGGATCAATCGCAATGGCCTCGTACAAATCACTTGAGGTTGCGACAGGCAGTGACTCAGGAGCTTGCAACAATCACATTTACCAGCGCTGTCCACAACGTCGTCGATGGTGCGATGAAGATTGATGATGGATGATTTTAGATCGAGACTTTCGCACAATGAGCACAGGTTTGCTGAGGGACTTTTCCCAGAGATGGAAAGTTTCCCAAGGATTCTGCGTGCCAGATTGTTATCCGTCACATCCTCCCATGCGTCACGAAGTTTGCTTGGTCTCTTTGAGCAATTAAGTATATGAACCTATGATTTAACTGTGGAAATATGTGGGTATGGGACTGAACTTACTGGCTATACAGTTTTAGTATTTATCATCAGTAGCATCTCGGGACTTTACATTCTTTGTTTTCGGCTGTGGTCAGTCTTTGTGGAAGCAAACTGTAGAATATTGTCGTCTCCTTACGTACTAATTACATCTTGCTCAGCATTTGGCCCAATGTAGCGGTGACTTAGATGTGTGGGTGGTACTTACGTTCTCAGAAAGTAAAAGATTTATACTGTTTACTGGCGATGTGTGAAGTTGTCGCCTGTTTCTAAGCTCAATTAGAGTGTTATCGGATGGAATTGGGGAGTCGGATTCACTAATCGCCCTCATTCTCTCGAGTACAAAATCAGACCCTGCTCGTTTGTCAACATCAAAAATCAGGAGATTGTTTTTAATCAGGACCATGATAGCATGCCATGGATGTTCAGACGAAAGATCACGAAATAACTTCTCCATCCAAGTCTCAACGACCTCAGATAGTAAGTAATTGTTGTGGTAGCGATCATTGCTACGTCCATTCTGACTGGCATCGAAGAAAACTTTGAAGTCTTCCGGTCCATATTTGAGCCATATGAGGAACTCAAAAAGGGTACACCCCAACGACCACATGTCATACTTCCGAGAAAGTCCGCGTCCTGTTGTACCGATTCCAGCTTCTTCCATTACCTCTGGTGGTTCGTATCTTCTAGTATGGTGCTTCGTGGTCGTAGGATTCAATCGCTTGGATGTGTCGAGGGGGTGGAATTTAGCAAGGCCGACATCTGCGATTACCAATGTACCCAGATAATTCTCTTCATCCTTGAAGATAAGAATGTTTGCTGGCTTTATATCTCCATGGCGAATATTCTCACTGTGCAGCCGCTCGATTCCTTCCACGAGGCCGCAAATCTGTTCCAAGGCCCAAGAACGTAGATTCTCGTCTGTGTGGTCTATTCCTGGCTTCATCCAGAACTCCAAGAGATTTCCGCCGTCAGCCCATGGGAACACAAAACCCCTATCCGTCCCCCTCTCGTACGCCGCAAGAGCTTGGATGAGATGAGGATGTCTCAACTGCCGCATTGTTTCCAGAGTCACTTTCTCTCTGTTATAAAATTTCTTGATCTCGTCAGTATCACCTGTCTCCGCCTTCAAACACTTCAGCGCAACCTCGAAGCCACCCGAGCCTGAATGAGTGGACGTATTTGGGATTTTGTAATCGTGATGCCCTTCGGGAATTGAGACTTTACAGACGAGTCCGAAGCCTCCCCCGCCCTGATGATCACAAAGCATAAATGGAAGTGGTTCCATCGCATGGAAAGTATAGGTAAATTTGCCTTCATTGAAAGACGGAGCAAGAAACTTCCACTGCTCTCCGATGAATCGTTCCCATTGTCCAAGATTCAACAATCCGGAGCACTCCCCGTTGAGGTTGCTGCTTCCCAGCGTATGAATGCGTGGCGGGGTGGGGTCTTCGTTCACAGGTGAATTGTTGTCGGTGCAGTCCATAACCACAGGTAGATTGTTGTCGGCGAAGCCATTTTTGCGGAAGCAATGAATCTTGACGGGTTCCCCCATTTTGCAAAGGATAAGGAACACCTTTCTGGCTTTCTTTTGCACGTAACGGACTAAATTCTCATCCCCTCCAAGTGCCTTTTTAATGATCGCTTTGTCAGAGAAAAAGACTTTGACTCTAGTGGAAGGTATAAAAGAGGTTTTGAAAGGAGTATCTCCTTCCACCGTGAGGATCATCTGCCCGACTTTGCGATAAAGCCCATTAGGATCAGACATAGTGAGTCGATGTAGGGTATGAGGCTTGTGGGATAAAGCAAATAATAGACTTAATTGATTCGTGTTCTTAGAATACTTGTTTGTATGTGCTTAGGATAGGAGTCTAGAACAGCAAGTCACAGAAAAGAGAGACAAGCATGAGAATAAGTACTCAAATTACATGCCTATTGTCGAGGTGCCTCGATGGAAAAGCCTCATCTTCTGCTTCTCGACTCGTTGGGGGCTGGAACTTGTTTAGCTTTGGTCGCGGACTTGATGTGCTCAGGCGGAGAACAGAACTGCCGCAAAAATAGGCAGCTAATTATCATGATTCAAAAGTGCAGAAGCACAGCCTGATTGCCTTGTAAACCTCTGGATCTATGAGAACACGTATCTCACTGCCACCGCCACCGACAACGGCACTTCCTGCAATGCTACCCCAAGTTGCAGCCAGGCCGGTCGTAAGATGACAATTTCGGCAAGGCTCCAGCTATGCATACTTCTATATTGAAGTGATGTGTGTGGACTGAAAGGAACTTAGTCAGCTAGGAGAAATGGGCTTGGCTAGCAAGGGTGGCATAAGGGGGTCATAGGCAGTCGACCACAGAAAATAGAGGCGGGCAAGGGGAATCTTTTCATGAATTTTACGAATACAGCGTTTTATTTCATGTTGATCACCGAGTTCCCCGTTATTAATGAGAGATTGTAGAAGGAATGAAGGGTTCAGGAAGTGTAGAGTAATCTATCTCCTGACCACCGGTCCCCCCCAACTCCCCCAAAAGAATGGGACTATCCCCATGGGGGTCACTTCAATATACACTTGATAATCGTTAGAACTGCATGAAGTCCTAATAACTTTACGCATGCAGTCATACGGAATCACGCCGATGAATAGCACTTCGCAATATAATACCTAAGTTGCAGTCAGGCTGCTCGTAAAATAATAATTCCGGCAAGGCTTCAGCTATCCCTTTGGTTACCATTTCGGCACCGTGACATTTTGCAAGGGTAACCCAGTCAATTATATTCGATATTTCTGAGGCATCTGAGGCATCATATATTTTATATAAGAAAAAAGGTCACTACATAAACAGTAGCTACATAGCGCTATAGCCGAGTGGTTGTTGACCCTTCGCTAATACTATTGATTTCACTTAACGCAACCCATTTACTAATATAATAATAATAATACATACCTTTTATCACAAGGGCTAAATATAAGGCTTAAAGAATAACTTAATACGATAATAATATTTTATGAGCGCAATAACCCCTTGGCCATCTAAAAGACTCTCTGTCCCTTGGAGAGCTAATAAATCTATATATATAAAAGTCCTGCGGACTTAAACCTCCTTCATGAGAAGGTTTAGCCGCATGTCTCAGTCTGAATAGCTTCGTCCGAGACATCCTGCAGTTCGGCTACATGCCTATACGAAGGGTCATGAAGTTCGCGGGGCCTCGCATAGGTGACCTCCCGTCAGCGCGTAGGCTTCCGTACAACACCACTATATACACTTAATAGTCGTTAGAACTGCATAGAGTCTTGATAATCTTACACATACAGTCATACGAAACCACGCCGATGAACAAATACGCCTTCGTACAGTACCTAGATAGTCGAGACATCGTTTGCTACTTCTGATAGGTAAAAGTGAGTTACCTAAGGAAAGGCGGTATGATGTCGTCAGAAAATTCCTTGCTTCTATTAAAATCTTTCTTCTCTTCCTTTTCCTTAGGTACTTTTACAAGCCAGGTCCTACTCTGGCGTTTCTTCTCCACCGCGAATGCGGCGATTTGCATCCCTCTTGTCAGCTTCCGTCACCTGGGAGGCATCTTTGCGCATATCTGGCGTGAATTGCCCTATGTGTGGCGAATGTCCAACCGACATGCCAGCGCGGATCTATGACTCTCATTAGCATACGAGCTCTGAAATGAAATAATGAGTAAACACGTACCAAGGTCTCCAGGGCACCATTAGAATTGTCAACGAGGTCGTCGTCCCAGACCATCCTGCCTGGCTCGAACAAGACCACAATAGTGCTGCCACCAAACTTGAAGTACCCGAGCTCTTCGGCACGCTTCACGTGTTCTCCCTCTTGGCGTGTGATCACGGTACTGCCCACCATCATGGCCCCTACGCATATCACCATCACTCGCCCGTGTTGCTCCGAGTCGATCGGGCAGATGACCCGGACGTTCTCTCCGTAGACATCGAGCGCTGATCGAATGGCCATGGGGTTGACCGTATAGTATTCGCCTTCGATGAGCTTTGATTTGCGGAGAATGCCATCTACTGGAACATGGAATCGATGATAGTCTTGAGGAGCGAGCCGGAAAATGCCTAAAGCTCCATTCTCGTACCTCGGGGCATCTTCAGGGTACGCATCACCAAGCAGTCGCTTGATCGAGAACTCTCGGCCTTTGATCCAAATCTTGGTCGCCGACTCGATAGTGTTGAAGACGACTGAACGACAATCGGCAGGTGACACGATGACGTGGGGGTTATCTGGCGCTGAGCACGGCCGGGCAGTTGGTTTCAACGCGCGGTAGAAGAATTCGTTGAAGTTCTTAAACTCCTCTACGGGAAGCAGAACCTCAGACATGTCTAGCCGATGGAAGTTGATAAAAGGTTCAATCTGAGATTTAGACGCCGGATCGTCATACTTCTTGCCCTGCTTGATGCTCAACCCTTTAAGGAGCTTGCGAACTGCATTACGTTAGCATGAAAGATGAATAAAACCTCAAACAAGCTTTGGGAGGGGCATCGTACTCCTCTTGTTCTCCATATCTCTCGACTTCAGGCCTTTGTATAAAAGACGAATGCCTAATCGGACATAGACACTCATCTTTTCCTCATTGATTTGCCCTGTAAGACGATCTTGCACCAAAATGTTGGCTGAATTAGCCCCGAGCTTATACCCGCCGTACGAGATCTTCGTAATAACTTTGGAGTACCATTTCCGTTGCGCCTGGCTAGCCGTAACGAAACCGCCCATCACAAGGGAGTTGACCTGGCGCCAATCCTGGCTAGCGCATGTGGCGATGTGCGTGACAATATCGGCATCTTTGCGCTTGTTGAGCCTTGGCTGGTGGCAGATTGGGCACTCCCGGATCTCTACCACATGCTCCTCCCCACGGTCGACATTCAGGTCGTCTTTATCTAACACATCCCCTTCCTCGCCGGCTTTGTCGAGATCAGGAACTACGATGGTTGAGGTGTTTACTGGCGTGGCATTGCCACTTGACTCTTCGGTGCCGAGGGTAGACGAGCTATCCTCAGAGGGAGTAGCTTGGTCGTCGCCGTGGCCTGAGATGTTGAGCATCCTTTTGGCCTTCTCGGTATCAGGGAGCATACTCTTGACCTTGTCACCAAAAGAAGACATCGTGCTCTTTGCCTGCAGCTGGTCTTCCAAGCAGATGACAGCCTCGTCCATCGTTAGTTCGGCCTCGCCATTCGCGGCCTTGTGAGGAAATCTTTGGAAAAACGAATCAATAGTTGATTCTCGCAGCGTAGACCCCAGCGTATCCAGCATCGTTGTTAGCTCGACTTTGCTGATTTCACCACTTTCATCAGTGTCGTATTGTTTCAGCATGGCCCGCCAAAACTGCTGCCGCAGAGCGGGATACGGCATATATTTCGCACGGATGGTGAGGACTGGATTGTGCTTCGCTTCCCACTTCTCCAGATTCTTCATTTTCAACGGCAGTGTATATGTGGTGAAATCGCTACCTTCCATCTCACCAGTCTCGGATTCGTTATTTGTGTTCAAGTTTGGCAATTGATCCGGTGGCAGCAAGCCCGATTTCGGTACGGAAGTAGACGTCAACTTGGATTCATAAGTGGCATCGGCTTGTGAGAGTGCTGAGGCTGTGCTAGGATTTTTGGACAGAGCCGGCCGTCCCTTAGCTAAACTCTGAGCCGAAGCAGATCGTGATAATCCTAACCTCGCCAATCGTGACTTTTGGGCCGGCACGTACTCAGCCGGCTCCTGTAGGTCGTATAGCCCGGTTTCGGGATCCGCCTTTGGGCTTCTCTCGATGAGATCGGGAACCGCAAAAGAAGTCGAAGCGATGAAGTCATTGCCTGAGATTTTGTCACGGTCGATGACGGTGAAAGCAAAGGAGTACGCCTGCTCATGGTTCTGTACTGGGAATAACATCTTTTCATTGAATACGGGGTTTAGGTTGTGACGAACGACCCTGGTCCGATAGGTCTTTTTGCCGAGGGACGCTACAACGAAGGGGTCCATGTCGAACCCGGTCTTGGTGAAGTTTGACTCCGGAGGTAGGTCCGTGATGTTGCAAATTTCGAGGAAGATCAGGCCGACGACATCGCTACCACCGTTCGAGAACTCATACGGATTTCTCCTCTTCTTGCGCTTTAGTCCCTTGATTCTCAACCTTCTCTTCCTCTTCTCAATTGCTTCCGGTTTAGTTGGGTCCTCCTCCTCGGGTGTTTCGTCGTCGTCCATGATATCTTCGTCATCGTCATCGTCGTCTTGAGAGTTGTCTGTAGTGTTTCGACTGAACGACGGGGGCGTCGTGGACCCGGACTTGGACGACGACGCCGGGCCTAGAACCGGTGTCATGAGAGGGGTGGGGTTCCGCGACACGGCTTCGGGCAATGATGAAGCGAGCGCCCTTAGCTTCTCTAACACCTGGGCGTCCGTCGCATCCTTGTTCGACGCGTCGTACAAGTTAAACTGTAGAAGGACTTCGCCAGAGACATTATTCGACTTCTTGTCTTTCTTCTTGTTCTTCAAGGGATACCACCGGGGTTCTTGTTCTGTCTGGTCGTTGGCGAAGATCTCCTCCAGTGCCAGGTCGAATTCGCCCAGATAATCCTTGCCGAAACGATCCTTGTCCCAGCAGTGGCAGTCGAGGAGCAGGTTATCGACGCTGGTAATCGGGAAGGTGCAGACGACGTTCCATTCTGGGTTGAGTGTCTTCTGTACGCAGTGGGTCGTGAACTTGGTTTCGCCGCAGCTCAATTGAAGGTACTACTCGTCGTCGGGATGGTCAGCCTGAGCTTGTGCAAGCTTAGAGACGGGTGCCGGGTGTTAGGTGTCACAGAGCTACTTACAGGATCTGAAGTACCTCCACGATCTTTGGCAGCCAGGCCTCGCGCCTAATAACAAGGGACAGTTAGCTAGCTGCGAACTCTCGATCCCTATAGACCAGCCCTTGCTGACGGGCTGTTGATCGCCGTCACAGTCGGACCAAGGGCGCTTACACGCAATACAACAATCTTCAGCACCAAGCCCGCATCCTTCCCGTTGGTGGAATCTCCTTTTACTGAACGCATGGGGCTTGAGGCGCGACTGCTGTCGGAGGTTTTGAGGCGTGATGGTATAAGACGGACCATATTGAATAGTAGGAAGGCGGGGGGATTTATAGGAGGACTAGGTCAATGATGTAAGGAGAAATAGAGGTGTGGGGGGTGCAGCGATTCGGGTCGTGCCGGCGGCCCAGTGGCCAAGAAGATTAATAGGTCGGCTGCAATGACGTTTCAGCCTTTGTTTCGAGCTGTAGGCGCTGCTTTAGGTGGTGATGTCAAGACGGGAAGGTAGCGTCTGCAATCCAAGCGAGAGTCTTGGGGGCCAGTTGAGCTGGCTGAGGAAGAGGCAGGCAGGCAGGCAGGCAGCGGTGAACAATTGGAATCAGACGATATGAAAATACAACAAGAGAGGGAACAGCTAATAATCCCAATCCGTCCAGCCAATATTGGAAAACGACCTGATATCAGCGGAAGAGCGAGGACTCGAATCGAAAGGGGAGTGAGTATTGGGAGCTTGACAGGTTTGGGACCGTGGGACGAAGCTAGTTAGATCGTAGATCTTGGCCTGCTTGGCTCTAATTCAGGAGGTATGTTGTACTGCACCACTAGTTATACCAGGTCCTCAAGGCAACAGGGCAACAGGAGAGCAAATGCAGCGGAATACGATAGATAGGTAGAATAGGTTATAAACATGTAGAGGTAGGACGTAACGCAGTAACCGAATAGTAGAGTGTCAAGCTGTTGAAGGCTGAAGACAAACAAACGTGAATGAAGCAGGCAAACGGAAAGCAATGCAGATAGGCACGAGCAGGTAAAAGAATTGGCTAGGAGATAGTAGGTAGAATCAGTTGAAAGCCAAGCATCAAGTTTTAAAACCTGCTAGAGCTGAAGCTGTAGAACACAAGAGGTCGCCAATTGAATCAGTTTATGCCGGGTATGCAGAACACAGGTGCATGCAACGTCAGGGCCAATGCAAAATGATGCTGCTGATGAGAGGTGTTAACGCCAAGTCGAAGGTCCTGAAGATTTGGCGGGGGCGGCAGCAGCACAGCCCATCGTCACAAGCTGAGGTTACCGACCTGAACCCCCCGGCCCTGGAAGCAAGCTTGTAGTGTACTAACCTGGCAGGTACCTGGTAATATGTGGGTAAAGCGGGTGAAACACCTGGACTGGCCTGGGCAGTGCCTGGATTGAGTTGAGAAAGCTTTGGCTGATTCAATTCCATCACCGATCGGAAAATCGGGGGTGTTTGGAGAGAGGACTAATGCGGAATAGGTATAGAGGGGTTTTATCCAGGTGTTACTGTCGTAACGCTGTGTGCCTCGGCAATAGCTTGGGTAGACTGCTTTATTGATAAATAACAAACTTATAATAGCAATCAATTATCAGTAAAAGCGTTTATTTGACAATATGATTTGTATAAGTAGCATAAAGCCCTGGATACTGCCCTGGAGTGTGAATGAGTGAGTTTCCTAATAAGGAAGTACCTAATATTGGGACTACTAGTAGAAGAGGCAATGATGCCGTTACATCCTTAGCGGTCAAGATCGTAGAGTACACTGAGACCTATCGTACTCTGTCCTACCACACCCAACACCCAACACCAACACCCCGTGCCACACCAAAACGTCAGAGAGTGATAGGTCTGTCCGTTTCAAGCTCCCCGCAAGGAGGATCTGTCCTTTCTGGACGTTATTGCTCAGGATGTGGCTTTTACCCCATGCAGAGCTGACAGACACTTCCAAGTTCATCCCCAGTAGTCACCCTGGATTCTATCACTTATAACATAACCCAAAAAGAACTAGAAACCCGGAAAACTTATATGGTTTATAAAGACAAAGATTCTGAACATAGCTATATACATCTAATTATGCAAAGCCTTGTCTTTGGCGAGTTGATGTACCTTTAGAGCGTTAGTGGAAAGCGAGTGTGTGGTCTTTATTTGGAGTGACTAGTACTGCCCAGTCCTGCACCATGAGTAAGTACTCAGCAGGCCTATTAGTTACAGAAAGTACGTGTAAGACTTGGACCGACAGCCAGCTTCTTCTACAGGCATGCCGACAGCCGTCTCATGAACCTATGCAGTTCCGGTCTACTTTATGATGAGGAATCGGAATATTGTTATACTTCCATATACACGTGTGCATGTCTTTTACCGATCGACCGATGGCAATATGCCGCACACTCTTCTCCCCGGCTCGCCAAAACCGAACCCCAAATTGCGCTACGAGACATGCCGAAAATACTATACCTACTAGTACGGCGTACACCGTAAACCTCCAGTAGTCCGAGATATCCGCTGGAGGTCCTCTGCTCCACGCTGCTATCTATCTAGTAGCTTTCGGCATTTGGGGAACTGAAGATGAGTAAGGTGCACAGCTGATCTAACGTTGGGGAGACAGTACTACAATAGTAACAAATCGATGACACCCACTCCTCGTTATCAGCCCTGTAGGTTGGTTGGTTGGTTGCATCCGAAATTTCCGGCGATGTGGCTCCCCGGCAAACCCGGCTCTCGCGGCTACGTTCAAGATCGTCGCCAGGATAGGTGCAGTAGATCAGCCTGCTTGCTTCCATCCGCCAAGACGGGATCGGAAATTCACTTGCGCATGGAAAAAGATACGAAATAAAGTATCAACGATACTCCGTATTCATTGTTCAATGGGTATCTTCTAAACCAGATACCCCCTTTTCTATGGCGCCGTCTAGGTGTAGTCTAGATACCTAACTGCGTAGATGCCTCATCTATTTAGCCATTCGCCTACTAATTACTCCAGGTATCCATTTGTATGATCATATATCCGCCATCACATCATAAACATTAGTTAAACCCAACCAACGCCATTCTCATGCATGTATGTAGGAGTCGAAATGAAAACATTCTTCACGGCGCAAATTAAGCAAGCGCCTCCGCGACGGGGGCCTCCGCAACAGCTGGCTTGGTAGCATAAAGGGGCACCGCATTCTTGCTGGAGACGCGCCGCCAAAGGTTCGCCCGCGGGTTGAAGAGCGCCGGGAGGCCCTTGCCAGCAGTCTTCTCCTCATCTTCCTTGCGGATACGCTCGATCTCGCGCTGGATGTCTGCGAATGTATCGAATGGGATGTAAGAGATGTTGTTCTCAATGCAGTACTCCTCGAGCCGGAGGCCACGGCGGGCGAACAGCACGTCGGCTTCTCGTGCGGCAGGGAGATCGGACACGCCGTCGCCGATGAAAACGATGAGAGGGATCGTGCCGTTGTCACATTGCAGCTCGGCCTGCTTGCGTGCCTCTTGAACCGACAACGCCTTGTCGTGGCCCAGCTCGGTATCATGTCGCCAGATGGGCTTCCATTCGGACCCATCTTCGGCGATCTGGGCGTCGTTGGCGACGATGTTGATCTGGGCGGACTGCTCTTCGCCGAGGAAGGTGTCGAGCACCCTCCTGAGGACCGGCTTCAGACCGGCTGAGATGACGTTGAAGGGTATGCTGTTGCTGATGCAGTATTCGTGGAACTTCTGGAAGTCGGGATCTATGTCGAGCGACTTCTCCATGACCTTGAAGCCGTCTTCGAACGGCACGTGGAGAGATCCCCACATCTCTTCCGAGACATCACGGAATGAGCGCTCGCCGGTCTTTATCTGCTCGTCCAGCTCCTGTCTCCGCTCGGCGCCGCATCCGTGGCTATCGAAGAGGACGTGGCCGGTGTCTTGCATGAAGATCGTCCCGTCGAAGTCGGAGAAGCAGATGACCTTCCGTTTCTTGTTTGCCTGTTCATTGACAAAGCTGGCAAGGGCCTGTGCCGCAGTAACAGACGGTGCGCCGGAGGTGTGCATCTTGACAAGATGTATATTTGAAGATGGTATGTAAGTGGTATTGAAGAGGGTGTGCGATATTGCTCTATGCTCTATCGAAATTGTTTCGTCTCGTCATGACAAACCGGGTGACGGTTGACACTTATAGACGAGTCGTGGCATAGGGAAGCCATCAAAGTGGCATCGAGACTAGTCCCAATCGCCAGTGGGGCCTGGCAGTGCTATGATATAATTTTTCATGGCTGCATTGACGAGAGCCTAGGAACGAATGCGTGAGAAAATTATCGTGACCTTCACAAGGTGAAGCGTGACTGCACTGATAGGGGGGCTAAGCACTCCTCGATAAGTCAGTCCTCGGTCCACAAAGCAGCACGCAATGTAAGCCCCGCAATACTGTTCCCCTCAGATCCTCAGATGGCGACGGCGTCCGACCATCGTTCCGCTATTCCCACAATTACCGTAGTAGCGGTAACGGGGTAGGAATGTTATCCACGCATATGCCTCTCAGTCTAAGCGCGCAAGCTAAATGGTTAACACATGGGCAGCATGAAGAAGATTGTTGGCCAGATGTCGAATCCAGGAACATGAGATTTGCCTGCCAAGTTTTGACCCCTGAGTCATGTCCCTTGCTTAGGCGGGTCGTCTAGACTGGCCTAGGGCTTCGGGTTTTGAGGATTCCAGGACGTTCCAATATTATGGGGGGCCATTGATGCAGATATCAGAAGTAGATACACCATTATCTTATGTATATGGTGAGTTTCTAGACCTCTTACTGCTTCAAAATTGCATACGGAACGGGCCAGATCTTCGCGATCGACAGGGCACGCCAGAATTTTTAGTATCGTGGCGGCTCAAGTGAATTCGATTTCGATCTCTCCATAGTAAAAAAGAGGATAATTACCCCTCTTTGGTGTGAACAGCGCTCGGTAGCGATTCTGCAACAATGCATACCAGTTCAATATAACCCGAATTAATGCTCAGGTGAGAGTGCACACCGCGGTAAACTAAAGCGCAATGACGACGTTTTATTTTAAAGGTGGTAAGGTAGCATCGTGTAAGCCGCAGATAGCCTCATGCAGAGTCAAACGAGGGGAGAAAAAAAAAAAAGAGGCTATTGAAAAGGGCCGAAGGAACCAGTGACGTCACAGGTTCGACCCCGCGGGTCCAGGTTCTTATCGTCAAACTACAGAAATGGCTTACCGCTATCGACGCTTACGATGATGTAATTCTCCTCACTTTGGTCAGATAGGTAAGCAATGACCACATCGTCGTACTAGCTGTCCACATTTTGCGAAGGATACGTTGCTCTTGCATCGTGAGTCAATACCTACACATTTCTACTTGCGCTTCTGCAACTATTTCCCCTCCTTTTCTAGATTAGCCCCGCACGAACCACTTACACGATGCTGACTGAGGGGCACTCTGCCTTTCTTTAAGCGCGCTCGATAGTAGCGCTTCTATCGAGCTCATCAATGTCATCACCGATTTCCGTGGCTGTTTGCCTAAGATCCTCTGCCAACCGAAGGCGGTGACCTAATTAATGCGCGACTTTCACGGTCCACGCCTGAGTTTATCTGTGTTATCCATTCGATGAGGCCGGGTATATATTCTTCCTCGTAATGACAGGCGTTACTCAGCAAGACGAGAATCTAGAAGCTTGTCAGATACTTAAGAGTACTGTAGCTGATAGTGGTTGAGAAGTAGGCAGGTTCCCAACAAAATGGGTTATTCTTGGTAGTTCTATTCGAATAAAATATTTGCGGCTCTTGAACTCCTGTAGCGTCTGTCTTGTTTTAGCTACATATGAATAACCTACCCAGGTAGCTGAGTTTCGCAGCGGCTCGAAACATGTAGGTAGTATGTACGCCCTCTTCCGGACTCCCATTGCATAGAATGTTGAAGAGTACGGCCACGTCAGTGTTTAGACTCTTGTTGCACTATGGCTCATAGCTCTCTTGACCACTACCATTTGTGTGTATATATACTACTTGTTCGTGCGTGGCAGCTAAATTCCGACTGAATGCAGCCAAACCGCCTGATGACGAAAGAAGCCTAATATTCAAGCCCTACCGAAGTGAGTGCAGCTTAGGTCCCAGGGACATCAATATCGACCTTTTCTGTGAAGTCTAACCCTCCTTTAATGACTACGAGATCTTCGTTCCGAGCAACAATAACCTCTTGTTTGGAAACAGTGATTGCTATCGATGTCGAGCCTGAAAGCCAGTCGGGAGGCACGAAGAAGTGCCTGAAGTAAGATATTGCGCTTGTGGTAAGAGCTCCCAAGTCCGCTGATGAGACCCAGGATTCGTTATCCAGGAATAGAATACGGCCATCATGACCGAGTTGAATAACATGGGCTACGCTAGCTTCTAAAGCCGATATTTGAGGCCTAGCACCCTGAGGCCTTGCGATCGCATTCCTCGCAATTTTGTGCGCTGCTTCGTTGCCGGGAACTTTGGCGTGTCCAGGTGTCCAGGGACCCAACGGAGCTGCACCCTGTGGCCGGCTTTCTCGATCGCCCATATTGATTTCATAGCCCCTTCTACCATTGATGAGCTATCCTATTGGCGTGGTTTTCCAAAGATCCTTAGTGCACTCCGGCCGTCCCAGAAGATATTAAACACCTTGGATGACCGAGGCATTCGCATCACCTCCCATTCAATAAACCTGATTGCCCTCTCGATGGCGGCTAGTTCCGCGCGGTGGTGTTGACATCGCTGTATCGCAATGCTGAAGAGCGGTTGGCCTTCCCCGGTTGTAGCACCAATTCCAGATTTCTCTTCTCGCGTTAACCCGTCCGTAAAGATCGACGTGGACACGTTCGTGATTGCCGACTTCGCGAGTACCTCCTCTAATGCTTCCTCTTTCAATTTAATGGTGATGTCTGCCCTGGGCTGGCGTGCTAACGTGCTGATATAAATTGTTACTAAAATATATAGTTCACATTAGAACGACATGCTTTACCTTAACTATCTACCTCTGCCATCCCAACCAACCAGCCATCCAGCCGCAATAGCTGGCCACGACGTATTCGGCCGAAATCTGTCTTGACGACTATTGCGTTTACGAACACCACCACTATATCTCCCGCGTCTACCCGACACTCACGGATATTAACGAGCCCATTTACGTCCCCAGCGTCTAAACTCATTATTTTGCCGTTGCTAGCTAACTAGATCGCTGTGACTACGTAGATGGAAAATGTCGGCAACTTGCCCCTTCGTCGGAAGCCGCTGCTAACCATCCTCCCCAGCAAGCTTGGCACTCATGGTTATCCGAGCGAAGACAAACAACTGGAAATTACTGGAATGTAATCATAAAACTGATATATTTGCATGGCCTCCTAAGCCCTCTAGTTAAAGACAAATTCAAATGAACATAAGGACGGTGGTCCATTTATTCTGAAATAAAGTCTATATGTTTGAAAGCGGGTGTGGCCTAAATAACAGGCGTAGTACGACTGGCATGATTTCGTAGCAGCCGTACAACAGCCTTGTGCTTATTCTTGGCAGCCCACGATAGCGGCGTCTGGTCGTACTTATCCATTGCCTCAGTATCAGCGCCTTTGTCGAGTAACAGCTGTACAACAAACCAGTGCCCATTCCAAGCGGCCCACCATAGCGGCGTCCGGCCGTCCCCATCCTTTGCCTCAGTATTAGCGCCTTTATCGAGTAACAGCTGTACAACAGCCTCGTGCCCATTCACAGCAGCCCACGATAGCGGCGTCCGGCCGCCCTCATCCTTTGCCTCAATATCAGCGCCTTTATCGAGTAACAGCTGTACAACAGCCTCGTGCCCATTCCAAGCGGCCCACCATAGCGGCGTCCGGCCGTACTTATCCTTTCCCCTAATATCAGCGCCTTTGTCGAGTAACAGCTGTATAACAGCCTCGTGCCCATTCCCAGCGGCCCACGATAGCGGCGTCTTGCCGTACTTATCCTTTGCCTCAGTATTAGCGCCTTTGTCGAGTAACAGCTGTATAACAGCCTCGTGCCCATTCCCAGCGGCCCACGACAGCGGCGGCTGGCCGTACGTCTTATAATCTGCCTCCATATCCGCGAGATTGTCTTGGGTAAGCAGAACATCCATTACCCTTAGTGACTCCTCAAACGCGCCTTTCCAAGGGCAGTGGTCAGTGTCCACGCTTTTCAATGCCGCTTTATAAACCTTCAAGGCTTTTCGGATATTGTCAATCGCCTCTCCGTATGTTTCCATTGCATTCAGTAACAGTCCGAAACTCCATAACCTGGTAAGCTTGTATATATAGTAATCTCGGCGCTCACACTCTGTCTTTGGACACATAGGTACCTGTTTATTGCTTATGAGGTCTTCATAGCCTCTTCCTTGCGATTTGCTCCAATCCCACACAAGTAGCATATCATTCGGAAATGTTGTGATTGATTGGAAAGCAGGGTTTAGATCGTCCAAGGGAGCTGCGATCATGATAATAGTCAAATAGCCGTTGCATGGACGGACGATTGTAGGCTTCGATGCCCCTTCTAGAAGACAGATAGCGTCCCCTGCCTCGACAGTTTTGGCTGAAACTAGGAAGAAGAGAGAGCTCCGTTTCCCTTTTATGCCGAAATTACTCCTCCAAGTAACGCCCACCTCCTGTCTGTCAGCTCGAGTACCATCTCTTTTAGAGGCGGATACTGTGCCAAGAAAGTAGCCGTTGCCTTTAATTACCGCCACCTCCTTCAGCACATCCTTGTCACCCCAGGTATGCACATGCATCCGATCAGACAGGGAGAATTTGACTAGTTTCTCAAAGAGAAGCTGCCATTTGGTGGTACCGTCGTAGTTAACCGATGATAACTCTGTCGGAATATAATAATCAGAGCTCATACCGAGCAAGGCATACACCTTGTCGAGAATGTTTGAAGCGTCGCGGGTGTGGTACATATCCACCAGCTCGCTTAGAGGGCGGATATGTAGGGAAAACCTGCCCAGTCGATTTAGTTCCTCTGTTTCATGTCTAGGCCGGAAGATTGCGCCACGTATGAGGTAGAGTACCGAAGGGATTAAATGCTTTAGGTTTTGGTGTGTTTCGTAAGATTGTGTCAATTTGCTTAGGCCCAAGTAGAAGGCATATCCATCGAGCTCTATATAGCCGCATTTGATCAGAATGTGTCGAGCTGCGGCAATCTCTTGAAGGACCTGAATCAACAGTATTAACTTTGGTCTAGACCATCGATTGTCCGCCACCTACCCAGAAGCGCTGAAACCAGAGCCGTCCAAGCAGTTGGGAGATCGGATCTTGGATCGCTTCGTGGATTGTAGAATTCGTGGGCTGCTGGTCTGGTAGTGTGAGGGCCGCTTGTTGGCTTGCTGTGTCAGGGGAATTCGTGTCTTGCCCTTCCGCAGTCTTGCGTATTAGTTCGAGTGCTTCGTCGCTGTGGTCCGCTGCTTCCCCAAGCCAAACTATTACGCCCCTTGCGTTAGCAAAGATCTTTGCCATAGACTGAACCTGCTGTCCCTTTTCGACATCGTCTTCTTGGTTGATGCAAATAGCATCTACCCAGATAGTACGATCAGTAGCGTGATTACGAAGATGTAATAGCGCCGCATGAAGGTTCGCCCTAACGTAATAGGCGCCATTGCCGCTCCTGTCATCCGACTGTATATAGATAGGCTTAGGGTTGTCCTTGGAGTCCCATGCGTACGACAAGGCTTCGTATAGGTGTGTGCCTTCGCCTAGAGCATACTCGAAGAGCTGGCATTGTATGTCGACCTCTTTATTTCCGTGTGGCATCAGGCGAAGCAAGCGAATAATGCCAGGTTCGGACAAAGGAGGAGAGGGGTACTGGTTCACAGGCTCATGGGGCTGTGTGGCATTGTTCTCGGGGGGCGTGCTTGACGGCTTCGCCTGAGGCGCTTCGGTCGGGGAAACTTGGTCTCTCGGCGGCCCGGTCTCTGAATTCGTAGAGGGAGAGAGAGGAGCCATCTGTAGCTTGTGTCGGCAGTTTAACTATTGGGCGGATAATGGCGATGAAGGTCGGCGTAGCCTGCTCGATTGCTTGGCCTTCGGTGGGCTAGACTGGCCACCTCCGACGGAGAGGCAGAGAGGTGCCGGGATGGATGCGAATGTCTAGGATGTCTCGCGTGCGATAAACTGCGGTACCGCTTTGGTTAGATTCCAAGTTGCTGTTTCCGGACGGTGCCGTATCCGATCTGTTAGTGTCAGGTGTATTCGTCCCAGAGTGAATGGAATAGCCCTACAGTCACGTAGCAGGTAGGTAAAGGGGTCAGTAGCCATGAAGGTGTATTGGTCCAATGGCCCCTAGCCCTTCCAACTGGTAGTTGGGGGGGATAGCCCGTATATATAGACCCAGCCTTATAGGCACACACTAGGGTGTCACCTATCTATCTGACAGTTAGGGGTTGTCGCCTTGTCGCCTTCAACGGCTGTCGAAAAGTCGCTGGCGGGACAGTAGGGACACGACCGTCTTTGGCAGCGACTCTCGATGGCTCAGCCCTGGCGACGCTGACACGAAACCATGGCCCGCTTACAGCCAATCGTTCTTGAGTCTCGGTCGTCGTGCAGGTCGGTCGTTGTACCCGTGCCACGCCCCACTTTTGTCGGTCGCGCATTCGTTCCTCACGAGCTGATGTGCTGATGTGCTGACGTACTGACATAACTCGTTACCACCAAAAATATTCAAGTCACCTTGTGTCGAGACGACTGCAAAGTTCACCTTGGCCTGGCTAAGGGCGGAGACGGCTAGTGAGAGAAGAGAAGAGTGCGGAACAGAACTGCAAGGCAAACACGGTTCGATTATTCGGAAAGTATTTAGAGGTAGAAGGTCGTCGATAGAAGGTGTGGCTAGTATGAAGCCTAATTGTTGTGGGTAAATGTTTTGTAAAGTCGGAGTTACTGACTGCCTTACGACCAGTAACAAATACCACTCAATCTCTGGGTACAATATTCCAAGCCCCGTGGTTCTAGTCCCGAGGTTTACGGTTGCCGGTGCTGTAAGAGGAATTACCCAAGCAAGGAGAATAAAGGCGATCCATGCGGAGAGGCGACACTTCCCCTGCCCATACTGTGGCAAGGAATGCGACAACAAGAACCACAGGCATGGTCACAAGAAGAGATGCCCTCGGCGACCATGATACAATGAGAAGGCATGGACTCACGGCACCCGCCTGGTCAGGGCACCCGCCTGGTGAGGGTTTCCATGTTCGTCCAAAGCACCGCGGACAAAGTATATAGAGATAACCAGAAGGTAAATTTCAACTCTGACTTAAACAACCACGGCATTACCGGACTGTAGCGCAAGTGAATCGAACCCAATGAAATCCGCGCAAGCAGCAGATTCCGTGACTCACCTCAACGCTGACTGTCCAATGCCGTGCGCTCACTGCACCTCCTCCGCTCCCCAGTCCTCGTCGCCGTCCGTCGAAGGCTATGACTGGGAGTGTGCCGCGTCGGGCCCCGCTGGCCCCTACCTGGTTGAGCTCAGGCTGAAAGGGTTCGGCTGTAGCCTCGGTGGCGGTCTATCCGGCGGCGACAGCTCGACGCCCTTATGTCCATTCCAGGCGGCCCACTATGGTGTGCTCACACTGGGCCCCTGAATGCCGAGCCAAGGTAGCCTCCCAACCACGGGGCTAACCATGCCTGGATCGAGACAGTCCATCTAAGTCGCGCAAAATGGCCAGTGGCTAGACAAGTTATTCATCCCTAACCTTCGCGGAGTCGCAGTCAAGGGCAAGAGTCTTCAACGCACTGGCTTTGCACCTCGATTGCGCCTCTGGTCGTCGCGTGGGGTGCTAATCCGAATTCCCTCCACCCGCTTTCTTCGCAATCTCAACGAAGACTTCAGGCCGAGGCGCACCTCCAGCCGATCATCGCTGCGATGCAGCATTATCACGGCAGCGAAGGCCCCCTCGCGGCGAGCTCCGGTCGCCGCTGCGGGTTTCACGACTACGCCACAGCCCTTAGCATGCCTGTCATTTGGCACGAAGGGCCCGATTCCTCCATCTTGGTCGAGGCGTGACGGCTTCTAGAATCGCCGTAAGACAGCCGACAGCCCGCCTCCATTGATCGACGAGTCTGTTGGCAAGGCAGAGAACCCCCCCTAGGTACATAGCAAGGCCCGCATCACGCTCATGCGTCGAATCGGGTACTCTGCTTCTTTCTATTCCGCGGCAGTCACCCGACCAAGCTATCACCGGATGCTAGGTGCTCCAGGCAGCCACATCGTTGCGATGCTGCTTCAACCCAACGCGTCCTTCTGCGTCTTACGGATCCAGCGTTTCCCAGCTCTTCCATATCTAGGGAACTCGCTCTCTCGCACTGGTTGTCAAAACTTTTTGTCTTCCGGAACCAGATTAAGCGTTCCTCGCACTCGAAGCCCCTGGTGCTCGCCTCTCAGAAAAAGAGGAGTTGGGAGTCGAGTTCCTTGAAAATGCAGAGTGGTGAGGCGTCCCTCCCTTTCAGTCAGTTCATATTAGATGGGCTGCAGAAAAGGGCGCCTCGATTTACCTCGCCTCCAAGGGATTTGTTCCGGTCCAAATGAAAACGGCGATGACGCGTTGTGTGCCCGGGCTGGTGCGCGGCAATTTTGCCATTGGCTGGAATACATACAGCGAAACCGGAAGGAAACGAAAGGAATTGGAAAGGGCGGCCGAGGGTGAGGGCATGGAGTATTTATCAAGAACAGTGGACATCGTGGGTTGAGGAGCGGGTACGTGGAATCTCCGGTGGAGGAATAAAGTCGGCCCAAGGAGCAGGGTCTAAGCAAATCAAAAACAGACGCCCCGACAGCCGCACAGGAATTCCACGAGTGACAGAGTAATTTTATATTTTTCGCCGGCATATATAAATTTTTATATTAATTAATATATATAAGTTTAATAATACGCGCCTATAAGGGTAGCACTCCATATAGCTTGTGCAAAGCACTAGCCACATGGCCTGTAGCTTGTAGGTCGCCCACAGTTGGATTTGGTGATTCAGGGGTATAAGGAGCCTTTGGGCTATACGTAGGAAGAGCGCGAATAGCGCGAATGGCTAGCCGAAAAGGGCTAAAGTAGTGGATTCATGGGTTACCCACCAAAATTGTATGGTATAAAATGTACGCGTTACAGCGAAAATAACGCAGAACGAGATACAACAACAACACCAATACAGAGCCTCCCACCAGTGGTACAGAGAGCTGTTCGGGCTGGAAAACGCGAAATCCAACAAAATACGGAGGCAAAGAAGTCAGGTTGTCCTTTTTCGTTTAGCGTCGTAAAGATTCAGATAGGCACGGACCGGTGGGAAATAAACTACCCCCAAAAGAAAAGTCAACACATCCATAATCATGGACCAAGAGATGGCCCTGTTACACGCCCGAGGAGAGGCGAGCAGACATTGCAGAACGAGGATAAGGGACTAGCTAGGTTAGATCCGATAAGTCTATAAATATAAATCCATTCTAGAAAGCGGTCAAGCCTGACAAGTTGGGACTTCGGGGTGCCTCATTTCTGTGCACCTATAGAGAGGCGAGCAGACTGAAGGTAAGCAGTATGCAAAGCCAGAGGCATTCGTCTCAAGAGCAGACTAGAATCATTTGCACATTAGTAGAGAACCAGTATTTATAAGCGGGTGCCAGCCAAATGTAGATAGAGGTTAAGGATCACAAGGCAGAAGTTGGGGCCAGCTGGGTGTGGGTTGAATTTTCAGCACACAGCGAAGGGGGGCGGCACGGGTCAACATCCGGGCCGTGTCGGCTGGTTGACTGGCTCTGCCAGCCGGGCATAGCTGCGGATGAAAGAGCGGCTGAAACCGAGTAGGAATCAATCAATCAGACATTATAAAAAAACAAGAACGGATCAATATAGTGACAGACTAGTGTACGATAAACTCGAGAGAGGAAGGGAGAGATAGCAGCATGGATACGAGACAAGCTAGGTCAGATCCGGGTGTGGCGCGCGCGTGAGGCGCAGCTCTTCAATTTTTCTATGGTTGGAGGGCACGGAAGAAAGACCCTTAAGTTCCTCAAGGCATATCTAGAGAGATTATAGTGGGCGATAGCTCCTTTCCCTCTGGGAAAGGATCGGTACAAAAAAAAAAAAAATTCACATGCAGGGTTAGGGTGAGGCCTTCCCTAAATTGGATACCTGAGGCACGGTGTTGAACCGTGACCTGATCCTGATTTAAGATTCCCGTATCCTAGGTTCCAGCAGCTCGACGGTTAAAGTTTACCCGTTCTTCGCCATGCTTGGCAGTGGAGTGAGTCCGTGCCCGTTCTTCGAGTCTAGGCCGACGCCCTAAACATTCCATAGCCTGACAGTGCCGTCGTTCGATGCGGACATCAGGCGCTTGCCGCCATCGAAGAATGCCACGGCGCGGACTAGATCGGTATGGCCATTGAGTGGCGGTCGTGCAGCTTTCTCTTTCACGTCCCACAACCTGACCGTGTGGTCGCTCGATGCCGATACCAGGAGCTTGTGGTCGGGCGAGGGCGAGAATGCCACGGCGTTGACCTGGTCCGTGTGACCCCGGAGCACCTCCATCTTCCCCCCCCGGTTTATGTCATTCAGTCTAATCGTGCCGTCGATTGATCCCGCCGCTTGCAACTCTGACTTCGGTGTGTAAGCCAGGGCGCTGGTTTGGTGTATGTAGGGTTGCTTCGTCGCCTCTAGCTTCGCCAAGTCCCATCTCCAGTGTGTGTCGTCGTCAACTGCCGCCTCCGGGTCTAGCTTCGCCGAGTCCCATCTCCAGTGTGTGCCGTCGTTCACTGCCACCTCCAGATCTGGCTTCGCCAAGTCCCATCTCCAGTGGGTGTCGTCGTCAACTCCCACCTTCGGGTCTGGCTTCGCCAAGCCCCATCTCCAGTGTGTGCCGTCGTTCACTGCCACCTCCAGATATTTACCCTTCTCATCCGTCCAGAACGCCATGGCGCTGATAACTTGGCCTGTGCGGTATCCGAGTTCCAGCGTCGTTTTCTTCGTCACATCCCCTGACTTGGCAGTGCCCTCTCCTGATGCTGACTCTAGCAATATTGTCCACAGCGTGATAGTTCCGTCTCTTGATGCCGATGCCAACAGCTTTCCATCCTGCGAGAATGCCAGGGCGCTGACTTGGCCGGTGCCGTGCTTGGGCACCGAGGCCGTCTCCTTCGTTATATCACCCAGCCTGACAATGCCATCACTTGGTGCCGATGACGGCAAGTTGTGCCACAGCGTGATAGTGCAGTCGCTCGATGACGATGCCAACAGCTTTCCATCCTGCGAGAATGCCATAACGTCATCCCAGCTGCATTTACAGTCGTCACCAACGCTGAATATCTCGGCCTTACAATCTTCGGAGCAGTTATGGTCCCCAGGGTTGCTTGCGATCTTAACCCTTTTCCCTTGCAGTTGATCCCATTTGCCATCATACTAACCAAGTCAACGTTCGAATTTTTAGTGTTTTCCGAGGAATTTCTTACCTTGGTTTTTATCCAGTTTAAAAAACATCTAATACTGTTGGTTTCGCGTGGGGGAAAGTTTTTGGACTTGATTTGCGCCAAGCCAGGCTGGATTCGAAAGTCTTCCATATAGACCGGGGTAAGGAAACTTGACTTCACAGTATTGCCGCTGAATAAGAAGAGACGATGCAAGCGCCCATAACGCCGCTTAACCCTGACCTGTCATACATTAACCAGGCGAAGAAACCGAAGCTATGACAGAACATAGCCTACTTGTATACGAAATCCGAATCCCATTAGCTGTTGCATGCGCTCCTTCTCCGCATCTGTGAAGTCTCTCTGTGGTGGATCCAGTATCGATGGAAACACTGATTTGGATATGATACGCTCCACGACAACATGACGATTCAACGTGTGCCTCAGATCGGAGCTCAGAACATGTGTGTGGTGTTGAGTGGCATCCCAGAACCATTGATAACGAGGACCTTCGAACGTGCCGTTATACATAGCGCCTTCGAATAATGGGTCGGATGGCGGTTGCGATTTGCAGATCGCACGTTTGAATCTTTCGGACTTGCCTTTCGGCTTCAGTTGTACAGGCGGCGGCCCTGATGGGATAATTAAATAATAAGGAACCTATCTAAGGAGGTAAGTTCCAGGGCTTCTTGTTACTCACCGTGGACAACATTGTGGGAACTAACAGTCCATGACTGTAATTTATATTCCACGGACAAGGTATTGGACCGAGTTAAACCAATTGACACGTTTGCTGATGGTAGTTGGGACAGGGTTGCGGTAGCATTCGTAGCGACTTGGGACTCAGAAGCCTTATTTATTGTGAATTCCTGTGTGGCGTCTGACTGTGGTGTCATGACTAGATCCTCCCTTGGGCCACCGCTCATGTACAATAGACAAATATCGCGGAAGAACCATTCATGATCATCACTAAAATCGGCTATCAGTAATTCGAGCTAATTGATATCTTAAAAAGGACTTACCTCTTCTGGCTACTGTATCGCAGAATAGACGCCTCGATAATGAACCGCGCCGCTACATGATAATACTCACCGTGTCGTTCAACTGTTATCGTGGGGCGGAGGACGCATACATCAACGTAGGCGCCATCTTGCGGTCCCTCGAAGAATTGGTCTTGGAGATCGTAGCGTAGAATCGGAGCAAGATTAGCCATTGCGCAGCTCAGTTGACGTGCCAAGGAAGGGAGGCGGAATGACGTTGGCAGCCAAGAAAGGAGAGCTATATATGTAGGTCGATGGTGGATTCCGTCAGATATGACAGCCCTACTTTGTGGCCTTTGGTTGCAAGGTACCCTGGGCCGCAATGAGAGGAACAGGGGATCGGGCCCCCTCGAAACCTTGTCGGACTTGTGTTTGAGGCGTAATTGAGGCGTATCCCTTTGACTGCCAACTCAGCTACAAAATGCCAAGCCGCTAGTTCAGCCAATCAAACGAGTCGAAAAAAGGCTACCTTGTCTCTCACCAAATTTTGGCTCGAGAAGATATATATAGATACACAGTTGCTATATCGCACTTAACGCAGCTATATTTATTTGCACGTATTTATTACCCGCGTATTTCCAGCTATTTTGTTTATAACAACTTTTTGCTAAAATTTTAACCTTAAAATTAGCTAGTATATAAAACTATAAATTTTTTTTAAATTATTTATTTTTTTATATTTTAAATTTATTTTTATAATAGTTTAATATTTATTAGTTAAATAGCCCTTTGTACCTATAATATCACGCAGAAAAAAATGGAGCAATATACCCACCTTTCCTTGGTCTTGGCATTTTATAGCTGAGTTGGCAGTTAAAGGGATATATACTGTGGTGTACCTCTCAATTGATCATTCTGTTGCCCCGGATCTAATGTGAGAAGTCGTATAGTGCCATTGTTATGCAATGGCTGATACCGGTATTGAGATTTCTCCATAAATAGGTTTAGGCGAGCTATGATGTCGGGGATTGTTTATAAAACACTGTTTGCTACCGATACCACAAAAGTGCGGGTGAGTGAGGTTTGGCAGACAGAGGTAGAACTGGCTCATTGAAAGTATTCCGGTGGAATGAGGCTCAAAATGGCACCCATTATTCGAGTATAGCGGCCATACATGCCCGAATAATACCACTCTGACAATGTATTACGTTGCCCTGGCTGCAGAAACCTGGATTGCTAGCGCCCGGGCAGTCTAAATACGCCTGTAATACTGCCTTGACAATTTAATGCACGCGACGTTGACTGCAGGAAACTGCCATGGTGGCGGAGCATCTGACCTATATACTGGCTAGCTGCCAGATTAAGCAGGAGTTTCGTTGGGTACTTAAGTATATGAGCTTCAAGTCAGAACAGTGGTTCTATTCTGTGGGTGGCCAGTGGGAATTAACCCAATCAAAATAATACACGTCTCGGAGGCAGCTGAGAAAGTACGTGAGTTTATTGGTATCAATCACAATTATGTTTCTCAAAATACCAAAAGCAGATAATGTGGAGGACCAGGTGTGGGTGCAGGCTCGGCTTATATGCCCTTTAGAGATGCATTTCAGCACCTTTGCAAGATTGCTTTGTATTTACCGCCACCACCGAAACGCGCAGGTCACCCCTGCAAGCCTTCTTCAGGCTGGTTTGAGGCACTGCTTGCCGCCTCTCCGTTGGGGGCGGTTGAGTCAAAGTCAGCGTCGGGACCGCATGTTCATGTATGGTATCGTGTCTAGCCCTTATTCACCTTGATGATTCAAATTCTAAACCAAGTCTTTCCGTCTGTCCGCTGTTGATTGAAGTGTGATACCCACGGGCACCATCACACCCTATTCTTGACTACATCTTAGCATGAGTTCAAGTGGCAATCTCGGTCCATTAGACCAGGCAGTTAAAGCCTTCCTCGAAAACTACAATGTCGACACAAAAGAACAATTCAGGAACCTAGCGAAGCACGTTAGGAGCCGATGCGAGAAATTACTAGAGAGCATGCATATCAAGGGAGTAGTGCAGTACAGAGCAAAGGAGTACGACTCTTTGGAAAAAAAGTTGAAAGGTCTGGCACGCGACATCGAATTCCAACAATGGTTTTCTACCGAAAAGGACATCTCCAAGCATCCTGAGATGGGGGACCTTGCTGGGGTTCGTATTGGGCTGTACTTCCCGGACGACGTTCGCAAGATCTCGGAGAGGATTAGAACTCACACCAACATGAAACATCTCTATGGCACGGTCACGGGTGGGCGAGATGCTACCCAGGGCAGAAACCAGGACATTCAGAAACATATGAACGGACCTTGGCACTCTCTAGATCATGCTGGGGGGGATGAGTACTGGCACCACTACGGATACAAGTCTTGGCAAATGGTGGTCGAATGGAAAGAACCCGTGGACAATGGCCCGGACCAGCCCATAGTGGAAATTCAGTTCGGGACGGTGGTAACGCAAGCCTGGGCCGAGGTGCAACATAACATTATCTACAAAAATCACGCCGACATTGTTTCTACGCAGAGCATGAGGCGAACGATCGACGCCATGAACGGTCTGGCAATCAGCACCGAGATCATGCTCAAGGAATTAGAACAAAGCATCAAGGAAGAAGAGGAGAAGCGAGACCGACGAAGATTCAATAGCGGTCATGAGATTGTTCAGTGGTTCGAATCGACATACATGAGCAAGATGACGCCTGACAAGCGTCAAGATTGGAATTGCACCGTCCCCCATGCCGATGTGTTGCTCGCCCTATATAAAGGCAATACTATTGAGCCTTGCCCCAACACTTTCAACGCAGTGATAGATAAACACAAATTATTGGAGACAGTCCCTGGCAGAAAATCTGATATATCCTTTCTTATAATACAACAAACTATACCTAGAGAGATAGAGGGGACAAAACTAATTATGGATATAGGCAAAGCGGCAAAATCGGCATCTCAGGGGGTGCCTTTGAGGAAATGGGGAGAGGGAGGGTATCCGATATACCGGAGGGGAGTGGGAGCGGATACGAAATACCGGCAGGAAGAGAGAAGGAATGTAATACCCCTACAAGGAAAAGGAGAAGAAGAAGATACAAAATCCTGGCAGAGAGAGACAGAGGATATTATCAGGACGGTAAGAGAGAGGGTAGTATATTTCGAAGCCAACCGTTCCAGAGCTTAACTTGCAGATAAGTGCTAAATATTAAAAGAAATTTATAGTCTTTATATAAAATCTTTAAAAATATAATTTATAAAATGTGCTGAAAAGCTTTTTATATATAGTTAGCATATTTCCTTTTATTCAATTTTTTGGGCTTTAGGTCTGCTAAGAACCTGAAGCCCAAATATGGCCTATGTGTTGGAGTGGAGTCCACACGGGTATTGCCATGGTTACAACACATTTATACTAATATGTACATTTCCCCCTCGGATTTACTTCTGCGTGTGAAGAAGGTTTTCAACCTCCCCTGTGTCACTCTCAGGAGCACTTGGTGACCGAAGGCACGTTCGTACACTTGCTGTAAGTCGTACCTCCAGTAACAGCAACATTCGACCACGTCCAATCCGAACACGCGCCACTTCCACAAGTGATAACCACATCATAACCGCCGCTTACGACAGCTCCAGTTCCGACAATATTCTTTACGGTCAACTCCGTGACTGTGGGTTGCGAAGTTAGTAATGCCGCTCTCGTTCAGGGTTGACAATACGCTTACTGGGAATACCGCTGGATGCAGTACCGCCATCGAGGTCTCCGCCGTCATAGTTTTGCTCAATGAGGATGCCGTACTTGCTGATGCTGGAGAGAGTGATGTCGTCGTATAGTACATTGGAGATCGATCCAGTGTCGCCTTCAGTTGCTTTGATACGAATGCCTAGGTACGCGTCAGCATGCGATCGTTGAGACCCAGTTCTTCGAAGTCGCTAGAAGTGGCTTACCATTTACTGAGTTGGTAACTGTCGATGTAGTAATGCTGATATCGCTGACTGTGTTGTCGCTTCGACCACCAACAGACCCGATAGACAATCCATGTCCACCTGAGCAGTACCCGTTTCTGAAAGTGATACCCTGATAGAGCATGTCAGCGGCAATATTCAGGGATATTCTAAAGTTATGGGGAGCAAATTCTTTACTGACCGTGCCCGAATTGATCGCTATACAATCATCCTGGTTGTAGACAGTGGCATACTCTGCTTCTTGTCAGCTTCGCCGCGCATCCTCATTGAGATTATACAAAAGAGACCAAAAATGCAAACGGCAATACATGTATAGAGCGGGAAAGGACACACCGATGAGGACGTCTGTCGAAGAGCCAATGTCGAATCCATCGGTATTGTGACCAAGGGCGCCTGCGTCACCAGCAGAAGCATCAATGGTGATATAGGCTAACTCGAGGTTGGATGCGCCATTAATGCTGAAGACCTGGACCGGTGGGTTGAGAATCTCCAGGTTCTCAATGAGTGAGTCGGTGAGATCGTGAGCTTGGAAGAATTTGGGCTTCGTCTTCCCGCCATTGCTACCCTCACCATCCCAGTAAGAAGGACCATTGCCGTTCAGGATGGAGCCGCCCGAAGCCTCACCAGCTACCTTGACGTTGGTGCCACTGACCGCGAAGAGCGGACCTTCCCACTCCTCATACTCGAACGTCGTCTCACCCTGGAAGATGACCACTGTTTCGTCAGGCAGATCGGTCATATCCAGCGTGACACCGCCCGGGACAGTCAAGGCGTCGAGGATGATGGTCGAGCAGGACGCCTTGGAGTTGCTAGCCGACGAATAGCCCGCCGTGCCGGAGAACTTGCAGGTCTCGGCACGCTTGGCAATGGCTCGCTCAACGGCTTCCGGACTGGGGGCAGCGGTAGGCGCTGGGGCGGCTGCCGGGATCGCCAGTACAGGGGCGGCTGCTGCCGCCAGCAGTATTGCTGCCAAGTTCTGCGAGAAATACATCCTATGCAAGCCTTCAAGACACGAGAAGAGAGTGCAGTGTTGATCTGCTGCTGATCACTGCCAAGCCGGGGAGCCAAGAGGCCAAGACAAGATGAGACGGCGACTTAAATATAATTCGGACGTTTCGCTATTCCATTTTCACGATCTGGACCATATCGCCTTTTGCGGCGTCGTGCTCCGTGAATTCCTAATCATCTCTGAATTGTTGCATTTTCGCACCACTCAGCGTACCACAGTCTATCAGTTCAAGACCACATGATTATGTTCGCTCTTGCTTCACGGTCTTGCTAGGATTAATTATGCCGAAGCTATCATGGTCGAGGTAAAGATGAAATTCCTCCAATTGCATCGGTTCTAGAGGCCAGATGCGCCTAGCGCGTTATGAATGTGGAGATAGTGTTGGACATGAATTTCACCCGACGACCCTCGACCGCAGACGTCTTCTCGCACGGTAGGAATGATTTAGCTGGACAGAACGGTAAAATACAAGCGCTCAGTGGTGGGCTCCTATCCTTCATGACTCTGTTTTGTATTGCTCGCCTGCCAGACGAAGATACCTCAAGCCACTCTCGCGTATCTGCACACGTACTAAGCTTTGAGATAGATCTTGAGGGATCTTAAGTTCTTCCGTAATTCTTCCGTCCAATTGAATGTTCTCCACCTCTGTGCTCCTTCTATCCTTCTGGCTGCGGTTTCGACACTAGTGAAGAGTTAAAAATGACAGCGTCCAAAATCTGAAGTATCATTCCTAGGTCAAAAGAATTTACAGCGTCATTCTCGCATTGGCGCCGTTTCTTGACCCTACATGTGAGCAAAACAAACAGTCAAGGCTGTGGAGCGGTCGGTAGAGAGCAGCGTTCAACACAGCCAAAACAAGCTAAACAATTGCCTTTAATTGATTTGAGCTGGAATTTCGGCTTGTTTGACTGATTTGGCTATTTTTCGTGATTGACTTGGCCAATTAATTGCAATTAATTGCCAGTTAACTGCCAACTAACTGCTATTTTTAGAATTGCGGCCTAGAGACCTTCTATGCAGCCATACGGCCATACAGCCGTACAGCTATACAGCTGTACAGCCATATATCAACGCGCGGCCAACGCGGTCAACGCGGTCAACGCGGTCAACGTGATAGGTAGCGAAATAGGTAATCTTAGGTGTGGAGGTGGTGGATAAGTAGGGGTCGCAGTAGGGTAGAGGTCCGTAGGTCTATACCTAGGTAGGTAAAGGGAGATTAGTCAGCCGAACTTCCGAGTCGATAGCTAACCTTTTCTCATCGGAAAACCCCTGTAAAAATTAGAAAAAATTAAAGGAAATTAATTGATTGATTGTCAATCAGTCAAAACAAAATAAAAACTCTTGATTGAATTGGCAAATAAAAATGCATCGTTGTTTTGGCTTGGTTGGGCCAGTTAATTGCCAATCAATCAAAATAATACTTGGGCTGTGTTGAACGCTGCTAGTAGAGAGTGGTCCAATTAGCTCTACAGTTGGACCACCGCAGGGCTTTGGGTCGTCCTTCTCTCCTGTTCTCAGCATGTTCGACGCTTCATTGCCAAAATCAGGGCTGGTCTGCGAAAAGGAAACACCTGTACTTAACCTTGACAAGGCGTACAGAGACCATCCAATCCAGATAGTCCTGACTAACAGTATTCGACTATTCCTCCCAGCCCTACCTCTGGCTAGGTTACATCACCATTCCTGAGCTACAACAAAGAGGCTCTATGGAGGCTGAAGTAAGTTGACTCAGGTAAAACTAGTTTACATGAGTGTACGGGGGATCTTCGCATAATAACATCTATCGTGCAATGTATTATAATCGGTAATACTCTGTACATAGCTATTTTATTTACTACGGCGTGTGTAATGAGCTAGAACGAGTGGCAAAAGCAGTAGCTTAGTCACCAATTTGACTATAATTATGCGATGATTTCAAGCATGAGAAAATACTAGATAGTTCACAAGAACGTACACAAAAAGCTGTGGAAATGTTCATTCAACCGAACTGGGTTGCTTTCCGTTTGAGCACTCAGTTGGGTATCAATTCAGTTTCCTAAGGGTCCTGGGAAGCGTAGGTTCAGCCCAATTCGCTAGAGACCAGTGCCTCTAGCGCACACAGGACTACCCCATTTGAATACGAAATAAAGACATGTCATATGGAATATATCACATCACATAGGTCTCATCCCACCTTGAGGCTGTCTTAGGGACCTATTTAGCTTCGCCAATTCGAACCCTGAGATCTAGGGCAAACGCCAAGAAGACAAAGGGCTATATACACTAAACTTAGATCTACGATAGCTGTATAGAACCTTATGACTAATCAACCAACTTTGCTGTCATAGCATATTATTTATCATGTTGGGACTATCTCCAAGCCCTATACGTCACTATGATTGTCACAGAAGGGGATATCGCCTTGGGTTGAGGTTCAGAATTTTACACGTTTATTTCTTTGTTCAGTTTTTCTATAGAAGCAGGGCCAATCAGACGAGCAACTGCGTTTTTGAAAGATAAGGAAAGAATCAAACTAATCTGGCAGTTATCTGCGCACTGCAGTAAAACTGATCAAAGAGCTAGTTTCGCCGACAACTTTCGGAAAGATTACACCGTCTGCCGCGCCTTTTGCAGCTCACTCAGGTTCTGTCCGCCCCATTGGGTAGAATCAAGAGTCCACAGAGCGTAGAGGTTGATGAACCCATGGGCGTAGCTGAACAGAATTGAGAGCGGGATGAACTTTATATCGGAGGGGTGCTTACAGAAGTGCGGGATCAGCTTCACGATCTTGGTGAACAAAATCCATGATCCGAGAGCGACATATGCAAGAGTGGCAGTTCCAGATGAAGCATCCTTCAGAGCACAACTGAGAACGAAAAACAACAAACCGTCGATCAAGAGAGCCGGGGTCTGAAACTGACCTAAGTAAATGTAGTAGAGCCCCCAGAGATATTGTGATGAGCACCAGTATGATGCTGTTATCATTACAGAAAGGTTTCCTTGCCAGTGGCCACGAGCCCATCTCAAGCACTGGTGAATATACTTTTTATTCGACTCGACTGTCGTCTCGATGGTGGCGCGCGGGTCAGACTGAATACGGATTTTCCATTGTCTAGAGTACACATAGCGCGTCAGGCACTTGTCATCTCCGATGTGAATTTTCTTGCCCCGCCAGGAGTCATTCATGAAGTATTCAAAGAATTCATTTGTCTGTAGAATTTCGGTACAGTAGGCAGCGGTCCTCCCTGACAAGGTGCTAATCGACCCGTCAATACTATTGCAAGCGAGGTTATTGAAATTGCGACGTTCAAGGTAGCCGATACCCAAGAAATTCCAGCCGCTTGGGTTTGCCTGGCGCTTGACTCGCTGGAGCGGACCGCCAGCACCGACTTTTGGATCTTCGAAAACCGCAAGGAGGTAGTCCAAGAATCTTTCAGGCCAAAAGACGTCATCGTCTGCTAGTACGGTGATAGCGGTCTTGACATGTGGCATAGCTTCGAGAATCTGCACTCTTTTGTTCAACTTCTCAACCCCTAAGACCACAACATTAAACTTGTTTTCGCGACAGTGGCTAGAGAGAAGCTGAACATTTGCGTTGCTAGTGACGATGATGATGGCGGACGGAGAGCAAGCTGTAACTGAGCGTAAGCACTCAACGAGCTCTGATGGAGATTTGAAAGTAGTTGGAATGACTACCGTGACGTCCTTCCCAGAATACATAGGCTGATCTTTTATAGGCGTAGGTTTGACTAGGAGGTTGGCGAAGAGGCCTATGATTGTCCTTACATATCGAAAGGCGAAGAGAGCAGAGAAAAGGTAATTTGCTCGAGATATCATGACTGAAGGAGCAATTGTTGTTCTCTTTCTGGGTTGTTGAGTAAAGCTCAATGATTGAGTAGCGTTGAATCGCTGAGCAAGCAGTATGATTGAGTAAAGATCGATAGTAAGTAGCGCTGGTTCCGAGTGCGACTGTCCGACTTGACGAAGATTAACAGAATGAGCACCGAACGAGTACTTTCGGAGGCTTATATACTCCTCCTCGGAACAAGATCTCCATCTTCAATCGAAAACAACGGACGGAATGAAGAGATCGTATACCAAACGCTCAGGGACAATATCATTATCGGGCATAGGGACAAGAATCTTGCACAGCAACATGAGCTTAGTTCTTCGTCTCTCTGAGAGGGTGTTTACTGGATTCCTCGGCCGTTACAACCTCTTGGCAGTGCTGAGCAGGGAAGCACCTTGTTTTCTCTAGCATCATAAAACAAGATGATTCTGCGGCTTTCAGATGCTTAGATTACAAAGTGATTGACGTTAAGCGCGTAAGAAGACTAAGGCGGATTCGCCATTACACATAGTGTGTTAAGCTTAGCTATGGCCGTACAAGAGAAAGAGCATAACACAAAGTACAGGACGAAAGAAGCCAGAGACGGGAATACATTGCGGGCTATCGACAGGGGGAAGGAGATTGCGGGAGCTGCTAGACGGGTTCAGGGGCAGCCCGTCGGCTGCTCCAGCTGTTTATGAGCCGCTGATGCCCGTATGGTCCTTCTCCATCAGTACATCCTCTCTGTAACTCCTATCCAGCCCTTTTAGATAGCCGTCAAATTCAGACTCAGTCTAAGCCGGCTTGGCAAATGCTACGACTTAAGACTGGAGCAAAAACTTGGTCACAAGTAAGTCACATACGTTACCGGGGGGGTGGGTTACGAGTAGCCTAAGTTGTAACACCTGAGGGGCTTCGCTTCGTATAGCAGTCCACTTCAAATTCATCTTTCGAAGTTTTAACACGAGCAACAAGTTTCACTCTAACGTACGTGAGTCGCTCAGGATCTGTGTAGGTAATCCTGAATAGCACCCCGCGATATAACCCCATTCTGCAGCAGCCCCGTCAAGAGCGGCAGCAAATGGTGGAGGAAGTAGAGCTGGTCAGGCGCCATGGGGTACGGCGATCTGGCCTGTAACATGGCCCTTCTCGTTTCCAGCAGTCTTCGAATATCCGGACTAGAACCCATCCTGATCGTCTGGCCCTCCATCAGAATCGCACGAGGGCCGTGAAACTGGCTGAAGTCTCCGTTGGTAAGCATAACGCTGGCAACGTGTAAGCCGCGGGGCTCGAGGACCTGCCTCAGCAGTTCTCTGTAGCAACGATCCCAGTCAGAGGGAGTGCCCTCGGCCGGCCGTACGGAAATCAATGGCGTGCGTAGCGTGTCGTGAGTCCAAAATGCCGGAAAGACAAGGTGAGGTTTCAGATTCTCGTCAAAGGATATCGAGGCGAGGCGATAGGAGATTCGATCTCTCACGTCGTCCTTCCCCATGTTGGTATTGGAGAAAAGTTCGTAGTATACGAGTTCCTGTATCTGTTTCTGAAGCTCGGCCGAGGGCACCCAGAGGTATGGATTGGGACCGGGCATCGGCCGATTCGCTTGATGGATTGCTCTAGATGGCTGTGGTGAATGATTGCTCATGGTTTGGAAATATGAAATTGGTCTCAGTCTGGTCCGTTGTAAGGTGTCCCTGAGGTATTTAGTCCAGAGTGCCGGCTACTCTAGTATGTTAATAATAATGATGTGCTAAAGATAGATACTACAGTCTATAAGGCCGCGTTGTGGAATTTCGGAGAATAAAGTGAGACCTTCCAGAGATAGATAGACTGGAGATTCTGCCTTAAATAGTCCTTGCTCCTAGAATTGCACATACAATACAATTCAGGTATACTGAAACGAGGCTCATACGAGGATACCTGGAGTTGACTGCCCGGTCATTTAGGGTGTAACTAACAAATCATCCCTCGCCGCTTCTTCAAGCGCAACAGTAGGAAATCCCTGACATGTAAGCAGATTCTAGCTTTTAGCCCTGCATTTCTCAGGTCTACCCCTAGAGAAGAATCGGCAAGGAGATCAAATTGGAATGCTTCGAGTTAGACGGTCTAATGCAAGTGGTCGCTATACGAGGAGGTTAGGTGGTCATCCCGGAGGTCCAAACATCGCCCGAAAGCAGACGCCCAAACCTCCGGCTTCATCCCTGTGAACACCCGTATGTCTCGAACGGCAAGTATGAGGACCACTCAATGCCTCTTTTTACGATTTCAGTCTCTATAAAGCACGCAGTTAAAATGCAAAAACCCCTTGAAAAGCAATTTAAGATTAGCCAAGAAGTCAACGTAAGGTCTGTTAGAAGGTCGTGCAAGTGTAACGGTTCGGGATACTCACAGTTTCAGTAACAGCCTTATTTATCATTACATAAGGGCATAATACGAGGGAGAAGATGTTCGGTCTTGCCGTGATAGAACCGATAGAGCCGAGAGAGAGGCATTTACTGCCTCTCGGAAATCTCCAGTCATGCTGCTCCCTGTTCTTACGCGGCCACATGCCAAAAAACCTGCCCTTGGTCTGGGAGCTTTTATACTCAAGTATCGTGAGAGTAGAACAGCGAGTTCTAAATTTACCATCAAATAATTAAGCGAGAAAACTGTAAGATCACTGTCCGCTTTTTGTCCAGGTCTAGATCTTCTTGCCACGCAATGTATTCCGCGTAGATGCAATCCAAGGCCAAGACCGGGCGAAAGAGTCATCTTTTACACGGTGTGTTTTATTTGATTTTTAGTTAAGCATGAACATGTATGAGATATTCTTGGCGCCGATGGTATCTTTGATATTGCACAACGTAGGCGAGACTGTGTGAGAGCTACTGTGAACACAAAGGTTCATCAGGTAGTCAACAATAGCGCAGAGGAAACAGTTTGCGAAGCTGTCTCTTTCGATCACCAAGTTCTCCATAATTTTGTATACCTGTGTGTGCGGCCAGCCTCCTCAGTTATATCAAACTAGCTCACTTCAATGCGGGGTTCACTTCATTGTTCAGCATCGTGGAGCTCACTTCATTGTTCGGCCACACGTGTCTCACATGACTTTGCTTACTTCAGCTCTTTAGAATGCTTTCGTGGTCGAGATAAGGAAGCTGAAGCGAGGTAGTGTAAGCGAAGTAGTGTAATCTCAGATCTCAAAGGTAAACTACCTAACCGAGGCATGGGATTCTAGTGAATAGCATGAGGCTCATTCCAATGGAGCGTCATCCCTTCCTCGCTTTCTCCAAAAGTGTCTAGTCTCCAGAAATGACAATGGCACGATGAGCATTCCCTTCGGGAAGTTATACCTAGCAGCTTCCTTTACCGTGTTCTCTGACGCCCTAGAGTGTTTAGCCCTTTCTCTAACGAGATCTACCACGGTCACGGATGTCGGAAGATCCGGCGTCGGAGTGCTTCGAGTCCAGATCCTCTTCGTCCTTAAGATTGAGTGTAGGCACCAACGCTCTCCTGTGGTGGCGATCTATGACTGGAAGTCTTGACACCGGAACCAGTTCCCTCCCGGCTCGTCGCCCCTCATTGTCCGAAATCGACTTATCAGGGCGATCGCCCGCAGCCCACGCCATGAGCGTGCTCTTGCCTATCTCGGGCGGGTAGAACGTAGAGACAGTAGCCCCATAGCTACCTAAGCAGGTGAATTCAACAGCAGCGTCCCGCAGATCGAGCTGGGAAAGAACATTCTGCCGAAGTTCATTGGCGATATTTCCCCATTCTTTAACATCCGGATCGCCAGGCACGAACTCTACCTGGAAAAAGTGCGCATAGAGTGTTATCTTCCCGAGCTTGTAAATCGGATGCTTGGGCATTCGAATTACCCATTTCTCGTCGACGTCAAGGTTGCAGGCTTTGTATTTCAAGGTGAAGGTTGCCTGCTTGGTTCTGTCACTTCTGTGACGTCCGTCGCTAGATGCGGTGGAGAGTCTGCTGCGGAAGAAACTTTCTATCTTTTCCAAGACGGGCCGATGTGGAGGATGGCCTGCTAAGCGGATAGTATCCAATCGTGGTTCCTGTTGACGTTCACGTTCGGCTTGATACATAGTGAAGCTGTTTTAAGGCCAGCTGGTATGTAAGGGACGGGTCGTTGGTGAAGAGTGATATGATTATGAAGTAGAGATCTAGGTTTTCGGATAAAGAACGATCAAGATGATTATAAGATAGACGTTACAGTCAATACAATTCGCAGTCACAGTTCACCTTACCTATGGGGAGGAGAAGTATCAGCTATCACGTTGCGATAGCTCATGATACCTAGACAGAGTGGTCATGCCTCAGCTTGAGTTGTCTATCCTCTCTAGAAGAAAACTAAGGAGGTAAGGGAGGCAAAATGAGGCCATGTAAAGGGATGATTGTACGCTCAGCGTACCACACGGCTCCCTTTTTACGATGCCGTACGCCCGAATCCTATAGATGCTTTGCCAACGATAGCTTGTCCCCAGACTGCGAGGTCAGAAGACCATAGGGCGTAACTACGTTACAAGGTCCCCGTACTTCCAGGAGCGGGTAGTCGGGCCTTGTAGACGGTTAGCTGGCAAGTCTGATGTTGACATGCTCAAACAAGGTCGTATATTTTCTTTCATTTCCTGTGAACATCGTCATTGATATTAGTTTAGGGTGTAATTCACAGTAAAACGGCTAAATGAATGAATAGAAATCCAGCGAACCCTAATCGTGCCACGCCCCACCTTTAGTCGGTTTCGCTGGCGCTCACCAACTAAAGTTGGTGCTGACCACTCAATTAGCCATATCACTCAATTAACCAGTTAGGTGGGGCCATACAAATTGTATGGGAAACGCGAATTCTATATTTTAATATTGCACAACGACCAGTGCCTACGCAAGCCTCGTACGCGTACCGTTAAATAGAGAATTTTACGCTGTATCTATAGAATATTTTAAGTCAAAAGAATTCCTACGTATGCCGGAGATAGACTTTTTTATATGGTGCTATTTATAGAAAAACCACTTTTTCAGCTGTATCTCTAGTATTATAAGGAATCTTTTTGACTTAAGATATTCTGTAGATACAGCGCGAAATTCTCTATCTAACGGTATACGTACGAGGCCTGCGCGACTATTGGTTGTTGCGTAAATGGCTTATAAAGTATTGTTTTTTTGGTGAGACGATTCCGCTATTTCTCAGGCTTTAAGGCTTTCCCAAAAATCTAGAAAAAATAGAAAAAATAAACGGACAGAGGATCTAGGTAGGTAAGCTTATTATTAAGGCATGGTATTAATTTCAAAGCTAAGGTTTAACCGCGCGCATGTTTTTTTGATAGTTTTGTTGGAAAGGTTCCGAAAAGTGGTTATTTGAGTGATATGGCTAATTGAGTGGTCAGCACCAACTTTAGTTGGTGAGCGCCAGCGAAACCGACTAAAGGTGGGGCGTGGCACGATTAGTACTTCATACACGGACCTAGAAATCGCTCCATACATACTTAAGTATAACGTTGTGCCAAGCTAGTAGGTAGAGAAGAACTTACTTCGAGGCGAAGTTTGTTTACTTCGTTCAACTGAAAAGGGAAGAATGCAAGTTCTGCAAGCCTAGTAGTACACCTCTAAAACTGCCCAAATGCCTGAAACACGTCTCAGCGGCTACAGCAGGTGGAGCCGGCGCTACCAAGCCCGCCCTGACAAGCGCCGCCCTACCACCCAACGAAGCCGTCAAAACCAACCCAGCCCAGGCGTAACAGCGCACTTAGCGCCCGCCGTCTCAGCGACCGAGTCTCTCCAGCCAGTCGTTCAGGCGCTGGGGCCGGCGTCTATTACGACGAAGACCCACCTAAGGACCCAAGTAGCATACCTACCCCAGATAGTCCAGATAGTCCAGATAGTACGCGTAGAGCCGCCTTCAATTGCTTGGCTGTGAGAGCCTCATTTCGGAATCACGCTCTCTCACAACGCTTCTTTGTGTCGAAGGGCAGGGGAACAAGGCCCGCCTTGCCCTCGTTACTTTTTGTCGCCCTCTGGACTTGTGGTCGAACAATGCCCTGAACAATGCAACCTAATTTTGACCACGACTCTGGCCCCTTGGCGTGACCCGACCCCCTTTGTTCATGCCATTGTCTTATTGATTTATATATTTACGAAACCCTCTCCTTCTCGTCTATTCTCCTCGCCATCTCTCTGTTCTTTCTTGTCGTCTGCTTCCAATCATTTTTATTTCTTCTTTTCTTTACTTCTTCACTACATTTTCACTTCGAAGTCTTCGACACTGGTTGTCACCGTTTGGTTTTATAGACTTTTGAATTATTCCATACTCATTCTCTTTTCTACAGATTTTTCACTATTCTGGAGTTATATTTCCTCTCATTAGACTAAATCTCCGTCTGCGTCACTATTCCAGCCCACCGCATATCAACTCACACACTTACACACAAACACACATCCACTCACTACTCAAAACATCATCACATCAACCAACCATGAAGCTCGCCCCACTCGCCTCCAAATTCGGCAAAGGCGCCATAACAAAGCCCCTCTACATCTACGAGACCTGGCTGCGTCTCTTGGGCCGCTCCCTCCAACTAATCTTCGCCCTCGTGGTCCTGGGCCTCTACGGCTCGCGCGTGTCCTCGGACCACGCCAACGCCCGCCCACAAGCCGTGCAATGGGTCTTCGCGCTCCTCGTCTCCGCCCTGAGCGCCCTGACCTCCCTCCTCTTCGCCATCCCGCAGCCCTTCGTGCGCACGGCGCGCCTCTTCGCGTGGGACTTCACCTTGTTCGTCCTCTGGATCGCCGTCTTCGGCACCTTCGCCGTCATCTTCTTGCGCATGCCTCACGATGACGCGCACAAGTGGTACGAGAACACGCGCGTGAGCGTCATGCGCCACGCGGTGTGGGTCGATCTCGTCAATGCCGTCTTCTGGTTGTTGACGGGCGGCTACGGGTGCTTCCGCACGTTCGTCTCGCGCAAGGTCGATGAGAAGATCGATAGCAAGATGGGGCAGATCGAGGATAAGGTCTCTGGTAAGCTCGAGGAGTCCGGTCTGGGTGCCAAGCTCGGGAAGGCGTCCAAGGTCGCTTCGGTCGCTGGCAAAGTCGCGCCTGTCGTTGCTCCCAAGTTCGCTCCTAAGTTGAGCAAGTTTACCGAGTCGCACGCGGTGTAGACATGTCTTTTCTCCCAGTTATAAACACAAGGGAATTAAACATTAAGGAGGGCAAACGAAGACGTAGTACTAGGTGGATTTAATCGTGGCTTTTTGGGATATAACAGCATATCATCTTTCAGCGCATTTGAGTAGGCGTTTCGGCGATATAGCATATCAAGTGATTTTTAGAGCCTTATTTATTTGTAAAGGCGGTGTTAGTTTTGGGTATCCTGTATCATCATCAGTTAGCGTAACGCATTTAATAGATCTGCTGTTTCTGGGCAGAGGAGTCAGCAAGGAGTCTCATAACAATCAATGCAATTTTGAATACACAACAAACCGAAAAATATTTATGATGCTTCCACTCGTGATAAACAGGTAATTGCGGCATAGCACCGCTCGAGTACTTCACTGCCCCCTTCGGCAAATCAAGCGTACAGTAGTCCCGAATGCTCGAATCTAGGTAGTGAATGTGGCCGATTCCAACCGGCCACAAAAGAGAGTCTGTGTCTATTGATTGTTCTTTGCTCTCTTCTCCAGTCACTGTAAACTCACAGCTCGTATATGCATTCATTCAATCATTACGGTGGGCCCCAACCTCTATCACGACAAAATCCAAAGAAAACGCCATTAAGCCAATTATGCACACTCCTTCTCCTTTACAGACCAGAGCCAAAACAGAGCCAAGAAGAATGAAATAAATAATGATGGATGTTGATGTATATATAAATGCTCATACTTCACTCACCCCACTGCAACAGCTCCCCCGCCTCCAAAACACCAATGACCTCCCCCCTGCTGTCCACAACGGCGAGAATCGAGTCCTCGCCGCACGTCGCCTCGCCATAGGCCGGCGCCATGAGTGGGTCCCGGATCCAGCGCGCGGCCTGCGCGACGCGCGTGTCGGCGCCGATGCTGATCCATTCGCTCCGCGGCACGAGCAGGTCAGGGATATCCGACAATGCGCGCGTCAACTGCTTGGTGTCGAGGCGGCGGATGCGAGAGGGGCAGGCGAGGGCGTCGTCGACGCTGACCCAGCCCGACGGGGACGCGTAGCCTGCTTTCAGCACGTCGGCGCCGGTCAGGACGGCCTCGCTTGATGAGGCGGGGACGGCGGCAGAAGGGGGGTTGATGGAGGCGATTTTATCGATGCGGACGGCGAGATCGTGTATCGAAATCGCCTTATTGGCGTTGACGTTAGCGTTGGCATTGGTGGTTTTATTACTGTTGCCGCTGCTGTTATTGTTGCTAAAAGCGGCGCCGATGGCGCCACCAGGATGGTTGCGCGCGAAGACGGAGGAGACGCTGGCGTGCAGCTCCTGCGAGACCACGACGGCAAGCGCATCGCCCAGGGCGAGGGCGACGGTGGTGGAGGTGGTTGGGGCCGAGATGCCGAAGGAGACGGTCTCGGGCTCGTGGATGGGCGCCGGTAGGAGGATGGCACCGGGGCGGTGGCGGATGAGCTCGCAGTCGGCGGGCTGCGAGTGCGCCGTGAGGACGATGACGGGGAGACCCGGATCGACGTGCGGGAGCAGGGCCAGCAGCTCGGACGTCTTGCCGGAGAAGGTGATGAAGAGCACGGCGTCGCGGTCGCCTATCTGGCCCAGGTCGCCGTGCAGGGCTTCCGTGGGATGCAGGAACGTTGAGTGTAGGCCTAGGCTATTGAACGTCGCCACGAGCTTCTTCCCGATGTGTCCCGACTTGCCGACGCCCGTGACGACCAGCTTCCCCCTCTCGCGGCATTGCCGGACTATAGCGTCCACCGCGGCGTCGAAGCCTTCTGCTGCCGTCGCATCGGTCTTATACAGCTGGGTCAAGCTCCGGAGAGCGGTGGCCTCGGTGCTGAGGACATGGATGGCGCCCGTGACGCGTCGTCTCGCGACGGAACTGGCGTCTTCGACGTCTGTGGCGAGCCCTCTGCCGTCTAGACAGAGGGGCTCGATGGGCGTGCTGGACCCGGCATCTGTGGGCGTCAGGGGCGACGGCGGCGACGGCGGGGGCACGGAGGGGCGAGGGGCTAATCCTAATAGAAAAACCTCGCTGTTGTGGACAGGGTGGTGTTCGACCATGATAAGACGACGCTTACGAACCTAGTCGTGCGGGCAAGACAGGCGGTATAAGGTTAAGACAACGAAAAGTAACTTCTAACGTCTTGCTTGGTGGCGGCCATGTATAGCGGGACACGGTCCGATAAACATGGCATTCGGTCTCGATCGACTCGACACTACTCTCTCAAATGTTCGTTGCCATCTGGTCCGACGAGCAAAAGCGTAATCCTGAAGAGGAGAGAATCGCCCCCCTGGATCTCTTATTACGAGATGACGGGATGGAGGGACAAGCGGAGGGCCCGGAGTAGATATAAGTCTACGGACCGGTGTTTATCTCTGGTCTAGTCTAAGTGAGATAGATAGACGAGATAAAATTAGTCTTGATAGAGGGGTCCAACAAAAAAACGAGATAGGGCGGTTTAGCCCATATATACAAACATAAACAGTGGCATAGCGATACCGTGTTTTACTTAGTGCCGTCTAAGTTCGATTGCAGCCGGGAAACTGTTGATAAGCAGCATCTACTTGTGATCGACACTACAGTATGATTATCAAGACGCACAAAGGGACACGCAGGGTTTGCAGTTGGCCCGGTATGTGCGGTTGTCCTGGATGCAGGGAGGGCCGATTATCTTGATGAATCATTGCCGCATGCGGCTGGCCCAGGAGATTCTGGAGGCACCATTGGCCCGCGCACATCGGGGTGAATAATGACGCTTAGAATAGCGCGCCTTGCGTGCTCTGGGCTGTCTCTGCTCGTTGGACTGCTATACTACTAGTAGTATGACCGCTTCGAATTATATCGAGCGAACCAGGGCCGTGCTCGGAAGGATTGGATGTCGTTGGAATGCCGGAACTACCGGGCTTGTGTGCGACAAGGGTACGAAAGGGTCTTGAGTGTCTTGAGTGTTCCTGAGGCCCAGCGGGGAGTCCTGTGATGGACGAGTTATGTGTGCAAGTGCAGCAGCAGCAGCAGCTGTATGTAGGGTGGGATGATGCGCATGCTAACAGAGCTAGATCTCAACCGGTTAGCGAATCGCGTGGACCCGATGTCTACCACCTACCCGATTAGCTGTCATCTCGGCACCCCTTCCACACCCTCGACACCCTTATCCAATGTTTTCTTCCCTGCTTCTTGACCCTGTTGAAACAAGCCTGCATCTCTGTGGATGCCACGCCGCGGGGTTGCTGCCCCTCATGGCGGATCTATATATTAAAGACAGCCGATATTCGCGACTAATAAGATTGCTTTGCCAAAAGATTGCAACTTAGGCAGACAGATGATGCGAGATACCAAGTATGCAATGGTAGATGCTTGGTAATACTAACATCAGTACTTAGTACCTATGTGGGGGTTGTAACACTCGGTAATCTTTTGATCACCTAAGCCGTATCATACTGTAGCTCCCTAGCTGTGATACCAATGGCCGTATCGGGATTAGCGGCCTTAGTAGAATTACTTACCACTTACCATTCGAGGCTGTATGAAAAGAACCCCGGACTCTACACCACCATAAATGACCACCAAAAGAGTCCCGAGTTTTTATCAGACCGCTTCGCTATTGTAAGATCACGTAATGTCGTGCGCCATCTTTGGCATATCAACGACAGTGACTCTACCATAGCATCCCTTCGAAGATAAGCAGCACGCGACTTAGGCCCTCATATAATTGTGAATAACAACCTTGGCGCATCAGCAAATGGCTTCTTCCACATCTCGGCCAGATCTGTCTGCGCCGGGCCGTTTACGTGAAGGATGCCTACCCTTCGATAGAGACCCATCCCTTCAGGAGCCTCCTCTAGGATGAGAGCGCACAGGTGACCGAGATATACGCAAACGACATCTTTCACCCTGAGATCATCATCATCTATCCAGACATGGCTCGTAGATATCTGCCGTAGGTTATCCCAGAAGATCAAGACATGACTCTGCCCCGGATTATGCTGTTGCTCTATAGTCATTCGCATGACTATACCACGGCATATGAGGCGGCCACATAGTTTCAAGAACCCGCCCCTCACGGCGCCGAACGGATGATGCTGGTCGGCGTCGACTTCCACGGCGACGACCGAAGCGTCGAAGCCAGCCCTTTCATATCCGAGACGCAGGAAGTAAGAAATAGCCGAGTCCTGCGAAGCCCAAGACCAAGACGGGCAGCGATAGCTCGATGTTTTCTTCCCAGGTCCTCTGCGCCCCCACAAAAGACCAACCATAAGGGAATCGCGCCAGAGCCCAGCGACGTATTCCGCTCCGCTGTTTAGACTCACAGCTTCCGCAAGGGCGCTGATCGCGACGAGCTTATCGCTGCCACGTGCGAGTTGGCGCGTGGTATATTGTGGTACCAGCACTCTATACCACAGGTCCACCCTCTCCTGCGTCGTGAGAGGTGGTGCGCCGTCCTGTGGCATTCTGATTTCATTGGGGCCGCCGAGAGGTAGCAGTGGGAGTCTGTCCTCCCGCTCGCTCAAGTGATTGCAATGCCAAAGAAGCTGAGACTGGGTATAGTATAACGTGCGCGAAGATAAAAGAGACTCTTGCAGGCACCAGGCTCGGGTCGACAGCGGGCCATGCAGGACATGCTGTCTATACGGGTCGTTGTTATCGTTTATGTACTTGTAGAAGTATAATGTGCTGTTTCGTCCGTCGGAAAGTTGGCTATCAAGCCGCACGAGGTCGACGTAAACTTCCAGATGCGATGTAGACTGCGTGTTGAAGGCGCCTTCTGTGGACGAGTGGCCCGAGGCCACTGCAATAGTGAGCTGAGAGCCTCTGTAAATACCAGCCATCTTTGATCCTTCGCGAGCCCAATCGTCGTTGTCGTCTTGCACGATGCATATAGCGTCGATCCAAATATACCGTAGCCCTAGCCGCTGCGCAATAGATGTTGCGTCGTATAGCGTAGGCGGCAGCTCCGAGCGGTCGAACCCGACTTGTCGGGCTTGGAGATTAGTTTTTGTCGTAATCCAGCTTGGATTTACGTGTTTGCCCCAGCAGTAGCTTAAAGTGCAGTAAGTACAAGATTCAGGGTTAGTAGTTCGTGTGTCTTTCAATGCCAGTCGCTCCGAGTTGCCAAGCATAGGCTCAAGGTCGATCAGCCTCGTTGGGAATTGATGATATACGTGACTGGCTGATCGCTTTTGTCGCCCAGTCGTACCAGATCCTACATGGCTGCCTTCATTCGCGCAGCAGTCAGCCAACCATGATCGCGCCACATCAAACGAGGCATTAGATCTAGTGTCAGTTAAACTGCGCCTCCAAGGAACGCCCAGATCAGCAGCTGGGTCAAGCTCGTCCGTGAAATATGTCAAGCTCCTATCGTCCAGAATCAGTATCGTGCGGCGCAGACAAAATAGTATATTACGGAGGAGTGCTATAACCATAACGCACCTTGTTTGTGTCACAACACGCAGGTTCCTAGTATGGGCGACGAAAATATGCTGATCCTTCAGACAGATTCTGAATTTATTGGACCATTGCAGTTCAAGTTTGGCAAGATGAAGCTTCTTCCGCAAGAGGTAGCAGAAGTGGCAGTTTCGTGAGGAGATTTTTAGATCAGCAAGCGGGTGATGTAGATAGCCAGACTTGGAAAGGATTCTTTCGGCATTGACCATTCTGCATGTTTCGCAAAGGGTGTCGTCGGGATCAACATCATTCAAGTAGCATCCGACGGGTTCGCGCGGGACAGATGGCGATGCACTTGGAGGCTTTACAGTCATACTTGAGAAAGACTCCCTGCGTTGCTCCTCTCCTTCAAATGAGCGAGCCCGCCTGTTCTTTCTCGAGTTTGGTGATATGTCAAGGTAAATATCGTGATAAAAACCTTGGTCGTTTTGAGGGTGACGTTGTCGAACCTCCCAATCAAGTTCTTCCATCCAACTGGTCCGAGGCGATAATGACCTCGCTCGGCCGCGAAAATGCGAAACAGGTCGATCAGATTCTCCGCGCCGACTGCGTCCTTGTGAGCGCGATACGCGTCTGGAATACTCGTCCCAGGATTGTATTCTGAACTTGTACCATACGCTGTTAGGTCAACACTGCCCATATTGGTAATATCCCCTCTGGTCTCAATACCTACATCAAACTCATCAGATGAGTCTCGGCCACCATACAGGTCCAGTGTCCGATCCAAGCGGGGATTCCGACGGCCACCACCATACATCCTTGAAGCTGCGCGTGATAACGAAGCTACTGGATCTGAGCCTCGCTTATAAAAGCGGCCAACGTCCGACAATTTGTCTTTAAGTCGTTGAAGTCGTGACTTTCCTTCGTGTTGAAACGAAGACTGAGCGTTTGACGCTTCCCCTTCTAACAGAGAAGCAACCGCCATTTTCTGACACTTATAAGATGAGTGGGTAGACTTCAAGAGTAGTTCTGTGTCAATTCTTCATCATGATTGAGGCTCCGATGTGACTCTCGAGTTAATGATTATCCTGGTCAAGGGAGGGGTAATCGACTCTTATAATAGTGAGAGTGGCAATATAAGTGTTGCAACGGAGTCGAGGTAATCGACCTGCAACGGCGGTGAGGGGTATTTCCAAGCACTGATCTTCTGGAAAAAATTGAATGAGGGTGGTAAGATCAGCTGTCATCACCTCGTCATGTCCATGATGTCAATCTCACAGCTTTAGCGACTTCTTCTGTCCATACACATATTGCTAGAACAAATGTCCTCAGAAATAACAGAGTTGCTCACTACGAACCACCCAACCTTACTATGCAGTCAAGGAAGTATGCCAGTTGGATTAAAAGGATTACCTATTGGGCTTACCGACCCAATTAGCTATAAGATATTATAGCTTGGGTACTTTGTAATTCTTAAAGGAGTTTTCATAGCCAATAGACACTAATCCTCACCGGTAGTCGTCCATCCTTTAACCCTATTGAAATCCATAACCTCTCCTTGCGCTCCCCATCTACCCTGGACATCCCACCAGTTTCTACCCACAGCTATCTCGGATCGCCATCGGAATGCTCGCCGCGTCTTATCATCTACTCTACCTTCGAGGAATTCAAGCACCACTTGCCCCATGGCCGGCATTGTCTTGAAACAGTGTCCGCTACCGCCAACCGCCAACAGGAGGCGTCCTCCCTCAACACTATTACTTCCTTTAGCATCACTCTGTTCGCTACCGTCGGGCTTGTACCAATCAATAAGAGGCATGCGATCGACCGTATCTGCATCCCAGCATATGCGCGCGAAGCTGAAGGGCCGCGAAGCGAGATGTGGCATGGTTCCCTTCAAGAAGGCCCTTACGCGCTCCTTCGATTCGAGAGGTATCTGTCGCCGAGCGAAGGGCTTGGATCCCACGATGACCCTCTCATCCCTGGACGACCTACCTGCAGGTTCTTGGGCAGGATGATGATTCTCTGATGAAGGTTCGTGATAAATGGGATTAATGTAGCCTGGATGCTCATCGCAGATCTTCAGCTCGTGAGTCTCAGCCGACGGCTCCATGAAAAATCCCTTTTCGATATTGAACAAGACTGGAAGGCCTTTATATAACTCTGCTTCCTTAGCTGTCATCTTGATATGGGCTAATGTCCAAGCCGTCGGCCGGAGCTGATATCTCAAGTCTATCAAACTATCCGCGTTGGCACCATTGGCAAGAATGGTCGTGGTGGCTTGGTAGATGGTTCCATCAGCGGTCTTTACGCCTCGCAAGGTGTTTTTCTCCGGTGCCCCATCATTCTCGCCATGCTTGACCTTGTTCGAAAATAGTAATTCAGTGGCTAAGCCATGTTGGCCAGTGATGAGCCGAACACCTAGCCTCTCTGCTTCTTGCTTGGCTGCAATGATGGCGCCGCGGGCATAAACCCATCCTGCGCCGCTGGCTTTCGCAAATCCTCGCCAACCTGTAAAGTCGCCCGTGAGGACGCCCTCGGGCATCGTTTTCCGAAATTGCTCAGCGGATGCGACCTTCTGGTATTCGTCTTCATGGCCGCTGATATCTTTGAGTAAGGCCTCATAAGCGGCATCGGAAGAGGCTGCCATGACATAGCCTGTGCGATGATAAAAAGGCTTGTATACTGGATCGTTCAGCCATGCAGTAGTACAGAGATCGTGGAGGCGATTCCACGCATATGCAGCGTCGGTGTCGTCTTCAGATTGGGAGCCTAGAATCATTAGTACTTTCTTATGAGTAGGCGAAACTGTGAAGGGAACACGTGAGATATATACCTTCTTCCATAATCTTATTGAGGTCGTTCCCGGCTGCAATGCTGCTCGGCACGTCCTCCCCGTCAAGGACCGTCACGTTGCTGTAGCCATTCCTCGCGAGTTCTAGCGCAATGCTGCACCCCCAAGTTCCGCCTCCAATGATCAGGACGGAATCGCTCTTATCTACCACCATTGTCCTACACGGATTTACTTGGAGGAATATGATTAACGGGAAAGTAACGTACAGGAACAGCTTTAAAGATCAAAGCTCTGTTCGTTTTTGGAAGGGGTGGACAGTGCAGTGCGGGAGTATCCGCCCAACCAACGTCGGTATTAGTGATTTACTCCAACGGTTTTGTGGCAACTACAGTGAAGTCATCAAGCAGCATGGTTTCATCACAATCAGATCTAGTGCTGGCCGGAAGAATGTTCACGAATGGCAATGCGCGAGCATTATCTTGCGCGAAAAAAAAAAAAAGAAAAAAAGAAAGAATTCCATCAGCCAAATCTGTCTTTTCCAGGGCTCTTCGCGCAAGCTCGTCAACTACAGCCATACCAACCCCGAAGCCGTAAGCTATTTACATTCAGCTAAGGTTGCAGAAGGACACTATACTTGTCGAACAGCAAGTTACAGTCGGTGTAAAGCCTTGGAGCCCCTTGACAGAAAGACATGCATAGATCCATTCCTTCTACAGTAATCGCACAAGGTTCCATATGTCCTCTATATCCCACCAACGCCTAACCTTCTTTAGGAATGCTCTATGTCAGATTCATACACTGAGACTACTCAAGTCGTCTTTCGCTGCTTGATGTGCACCTGTAGCGGTGGCTTCACCCACAGCGCAAGGATCTTCTGGTCGTGCCAGTTCTTGGAGCTCTCGTCAAGTGTTAGGTCGAAGTTCCAGAGGACTTTGGCTAGGATGGATCGCATTTCGTCTATTGGGAAATTGTTAGTGTCTTCTGTTTCGTAGCAATAATCAAAGGCTTTTCAGGTTCCTTCAAGCAAGGTGACTGCGGGGCGAGACCGAGCAGGTATATGTCCCTTGCTCTCGGTATCGCGCGCGACAAGACAGCGAGGCAGAAAGAGGCAGACGTCACTCACGCATTGCTAGATTTTGACCGATGCAGTCACGTCGGCCGACGCTAAACGGCTTGTGGATTTCTCGTCTATCATTGAAGAAGGGAGAGCTGGGGTTGGATATCGATTCAGGAAGCCATCGCTCCGGGAGGAACTCATCTGGTCGATGGTAATTTCTCGGAGAGCGGAAGGCTGCCAGTTGGGGCACGCTGACTTGTGTCTAGAAATTGAATTAGTTTCAAGCGGACAGGGTTGAATTGATAGCAAAAGTACTGACCTTGGGAGGAATCGTGACGCCCGCAATTTGGACCGGTGGACCGTCAGGAACAATACGTAGCATCCCCAAAGGAAGAGGAGGGAAGATGCGCAGTCCTTCTTGGAGACAGGCCATCATGTAAGGGAGTTTTGTTCGAGTTTCGTCGAAAGTGATTTCATCGTCAGATTTAAAGGTTTCGCGGACTTCCCGTGTAACTCTTTCGAGTGCATGGGGTGTCTTCAACAGCCAATAAGTGACACCACTCAGCAGCGTTGCCGTAGTCTCGGATCCGGCGAGCATGATCAGATCGGCGTTGCTAGCGAGCTCGTCGTCCTTCATCTCGTGGTCCTGTCCTCGCGATCGCAGCATGAAGTCCATGAAATCGCCGCGGTCGGGCTGCTTCTTGTTGTAGATTCGGTCCATCGTCATCTTGGACGCGAAGGCGTAATGCCTCTTCTCGGCATTGCGAATCTGGGGCCCCGCAAGAAACTTGAAGGCACTGCCTACTAGCGGGAACATACTGCCGAAGGCCATGATGGGCAACAGCTTGATGATGTTGCCGATGTTGTCCAGCCACGCGTTACTCTTGCCTTCCGCCAGTCCCTGCAGTGGCGTTCCGTAGGCAAGATCCGCAATTAGATCGAAAGTCGTGAAGTTGTACCATCTCACCATATTGACAGGTTCACCAAGCTCCAACTTCTCTCGCAGTCTCGTTATAAGAAGGTCAATATAGACGCGGATAAGAGGTTCCTGGAGCCGTAAGGCCTTATCCGAGAAGGCCGGCAGCATAGCTCGTCGATACCGGAAATGATCCTTGCTACTGGAGAACACAATCTTCTTGGTGTCTAATTTCAGACCCGGGAAATGTTTTGGAAATTCGGCATGACCATGACCGTAAATATCCTTCCAGGCTTCGGGGCGAATGAAAGCGACTTCGTCGGCGTTGACTCGAACCACCTCGCCGTATTTCTCGTGGAACTCGGCATACTTGAACTCTAGCTTCCCGCGCATTTTGTACAATGATCTAAACCCGTTGATCGCAATCCATAGCGGCGGTCCCGGAATGTGCCTTAGAGGGTGGAAGTAGAGATTATACACCGCAACGACGCATAGGCGTATGAAGAAGAATGCGGCGAGCGCAAGTCCCAGACGACCGGCACCCTGCCATGTTGTGAGGTCGAACTGACCGAATGTGCGGGCAATTGGGCCCGGGAAGTCAGCCATCTCGAACGAGACCCTGGTGTAACGCGACACAAATGATGAGCGGCTCTAAGAAGCTTCATCTGCACTCAAGAGCTTGAAATGCCCGTACCTGGCCTATATATACGAACCTGCCTAGTGTAGGCATTGGCATGCTACCAAGCTTACCCCTCATGTCGACTATGACAAATTCTCTGCTTGGTCCCCTGGCTCTGGCGCCTCTGTATATCCCATTGACCAGGATTACAGATACGTGAGATAGGACGGCCTATACCATGCGTATATGTTGTTCGTTTCAAATTTGAGTGTACTGTACACTCTCTAGCATCCGGCGCCGATAGGGTTCCTGGCAGACTTGTAAGCTGACTATTATGCATCTATCTATTGACCGTAAGGGTATGAAAATGAGTTAACGAGGAACCGCGCTTAGGGATCTTGCACTAGCTTAGGCACTGGGCATCCGAAGGATTACACGATCTGCCGTGCCCATAGTGTGAAAATAAAATAAGCCGCCTCTTAAATAGCGATTGGTCGATCGACTAACCTCCCCAGTCGGTACATATAAATAGGTCCTTCTAGTTGCAGCAGTTCCACATGTCAAATGATAATTCGCAACATACGACCCGCTGCGTACGCAGAATTCTAGTTTTTTGTCGCCAAGTCATCTCATTACTACACCAAAGACTCTGAAGCGGGATATGAAAGAAACCGATATTATTCGAATGGCAAAACCAAACTGCCCACCAAATGTTAGCCACTATTATACGAGTGGTGCATTTACATACAGATTATACGAATCTTGCAGACGCTAAGGTGTAAAGCTTCAGCATGCCGACGTTTACGCGTATAAGGGAATTCATTATATAATCACCTTAAACCTAAACATGCCGAAGCGAATGCCTGAAGTAACCTTATCTAGAACGCTGCCCTACTCCTTATATCTGCTGCAACCTTTGCTATCGATACTCGCCTGGGCGTGTTGCTGTATCGCACAGTACTTGCCCGTTGAGTCGACTCACATGACTATTTCGTGTATATTGGAAGAAGCCCTAGGCCAGGCATTGCCGATGATGAACCGGCTTAAGAAAGATGGTACTCTAGGGGAGGGATTGCGTGGCTCAGCTTGAGATCGGTCCCGAAGGGTTATCTCAATCTATTCACATTAAGTAGTCTATTCCTCTATGAAAACCCACGGCACGAACACTGCACGCTCTGAACACGAATCGTCCTCAGCTGAGTCCCAAATGGACAAGTGGTAGACAAAGAAGATACCCTGAGGAGGATTTGGTTGGCGCAAGCCGCCAAGTTTTCCGAATTCAAGTTGCGAAGCCTTGGGAGCTGTATCATCGCCCGCCTTGCTCGACCTGAAGAGCTTACAACTCAATAACAACCCTTTTCGCCCTCAATCTGCGCGACGCGTTATTGGGCGTGTGTCTCCGCTTCATACGATCGTCAATCGTCAATCGTCAATCGTCGACTCAGCGTGAAGGGTGATATTTCGGTTGATTTGTTTTTGCCGTCTTTTCGTCACTCCGTCGTGCTCTTCCCTCGTTGATTACAGGCAGAGTTGTTGAAAGCAGGCTTGCGCCTCCTGCCAATCCAATATAGCGCATTGGAGCAGGTTATCCTCGGTGCAATCGTCTCCCTGACGCTTTGTTACTATCTCGAGCGATCTACCCGCGCAGAGATGACCGAAGCATGTTGAACTGTCTTGCCCGGTAGACGTGACGCAGGCGTCGATAGCTTCCTTGTTGCAGCTGGTGTCCCGAAGCATGAGAGGTTTGGCAGGGCTAGCATCCGCTCTAATGGCCATCGCGATGGCAGGAGAAGTGCTCATGGCCAAAGCCATAGCAGTTTGAAAGAAGGACGAGACTCTCATCTTGATACAAGTTTGAGAATGCGCGGACACTTACATATATGTATGTGTCTGCGATGGGAAGAATCCAGAAATTGAGTAAAGAGCGAAGAAAGGTGAGTGAAACTGGTTGGCTGGATGTTTTCAAGATTTTCAGTCCGTGATCTGCGACGAGCAACGATCTACCAAAGCTCTTTATATAAGGGACCGAAAACCCCCATGCTGCTCATCGTCTTGACTGTAGCTGCCAAGTATCCGTAAAGGGGTTGGGGGCCCCCGTTGCAATGGGTGAGGGCCTAAAGTCGTGTTCTGAAACCGCACCACACCACACCCCGGCTATCCAACCCGAGTGCCAAGATCATGCGACACGTGCAAGATCCCTTGTGGAAGTTCTCAAACCAACTTGTTTGAAGTTATATACGTCAGCCTATCTCTATGATCTGACTGCGGCCCCAGACAGATCATCGAAACGTATTCATTGCGGGTAAAAGTGAGCATAGTCTGCAAAATATCAACCAGCATCTCACTCAGTTACATGATCTAAGTTTATCCTACCGGAGAATTGCAGGCGATATTACTTCCTCTCTCTCTCTCTTGGCTACTAGTGTAGACCATTAGTCTCGCGGCCGTAATTCAGGCTTACGCAACCTTGGCCGACTGCGTGTCAGAAGATCTGCAACCAGGATCTGAAGCATGGCATCTGTGACAGCTATTAGACCAGCCCACCATATCATCTAACCAAAACTATCTTCATTCGTCAGGGCCCTCCGTCTCGGCATCCAAGCCACTTACCCCGTCGCATCCCATCTGTTCATCCGATTAGGATTGCCGAATCGAGTACAATTAACAGTTGAGTTGGCCAGCCCTGTCCGTCTCAGGAATCCACAAAACGTCCGGTCTCATCCTCCGTACTGATGACTACGCGTATCAGAAAACCCCATATATGCTAAGAATGCGGCCATAGAGGGCTCCTACACTTATATCTAGGTCCAACCACAGCCAACGCAATTACATTTTCCCTTCGGTTCGCATGCTCCCGGTTGATATCATGCCATGGTCATTCTGCGAGGAGAACGACTGACTCGGCTATTCAGGGTGAAATGTGTGATACAACCGGCAGCAAGGAACTTATATCATCCCTTCGCCCGCATTCCTCTTTACGTTATTGTCGTCTTTGGACTTTCTCCATAGACACCAACTCAGCCTGACTAGAGTCAATGGGACAACGTACATATCCTCCCCCGGCTCCCAGGATGAATAGCGTCAGGCCTTTGAAGCCTTCCCGTATTACCCTTCGGTAAGCTGTAAGTCACAAGCGATCTCCTTTTTATGATGGGGCGAGGTGAGGTATGGAAACACGTTTAACTGCTTCATGTTGATTCATTAGTAGTCATAGGCATATACAACTCAGAATGACGTATTGACTGACAGGCTATGCAGCGTAGAGATGTGGACTTAATTGAGCAGCCAAGATCTATACTGCTCATAACCTCTTACTGCATTGACCCTACTTAAACTTCTAAACATCTAGACAAGATACCAGCCTATCATTTAGTAGCTATGTTTTATTTATTCAAAGTTCGATCGTAGCTTAGGGCTACGTAGCGTCCCAGAAGCTTAGCTGCCTCGGTTTCTTGCCGTTAGATCTGAGTCTATAAGATGCGTATTATTGCGAGCAGGGCGTCGTCTCTCCACGATAGCAATCCGGATCCGCGATGTGAGATGAATTACTAGTATGTCTCGGTAACTCTCATGGTACTAGTAGTCAATATGGCTCACGGCAGCCTAGTATCATGCAATGTGTTACTAAATACGTAGAATCACTGGAGCTCATGAAAGTATGGCTTATCGATCCTTCATACTTAATGAGAAGGTAATTCCACTGCTATGTTTCTCTAAATCGGATGTTTTCTATCAGACACTTCTACCCGCATATATAAGAGAGATATTACTGGCTACCTGCCTGCTTAGTTCATCGCTATTTATTCACCAATTCACGGATTTATATGCCCGGTTACGCAATACTCATATCCAGAGGTGGAGTATTAAATAGAACCTTAGATAATGTCAGTCGCCTACCTACGTGTTTACATTTAGGTGTGTAGCCAAGTATGTCCAATTTAGTGCACGCGCTAATGAGGATCACAGTTCCAAGCTGTTGATTAATTTGGTATGGTAAGAGTGAAATCAACATCGCAGTCGTATAATTCTCGGGTTTACGTGAAGATTCATGTACGTGGTTAGACCCAGGCTGGATCTCTGGTGGATGCAGCACTACGCATACCCTTTTTTTTATAGCTCGTGCAGCGTACCTTAAGCTACAGATGTTATACCGATGCTTAGGCCCACCTTTACGTCTCCGTACCTAGTCTGATAAAGGAGTACCTAGAAACTATAGTGCTTCGGACCTAGACTTAAAGTAACGACCTATCTATGTAGGTACCTATTTCCCCGGACCAGCTCTGGGTGTACTAAATCCGGTCGGTACCGGCGCACTGGTCATAGCCGTAGCTGTAGGTTAGCAGTGCGGTCATGGCCCAGCGACAGCCTTACTTCATACTACCTACCTACGGTACCTAATGCAAGATTTGCCTTGGCATCCAGCATTTCATATTTCCAACCGCCTCTCATTTCCTCATATCATCAGCCTTCCGCCCTACGACAGTCAACCTCAATACTACATTCCACCATTATTCCCAAGTCTACCTGTTCCCGCTCACCCGACAGCTGCCTTCACCCACCGACTTATATTTTGAAGCGCTAACTTCGACGACCGAACCCTCCTCCCAAGTCCCTACGTAGCTACCTATCCTTTTCTATCTTGTTCTATCGGCCTCGACCTTTGGTAGGCAGCAGGTCATAATCGAAGCACCTACCTATACACACAAGCCGGGTAAGCAATGCTTGCCCTTCTCTTTTTTCCTTGCTAACACGTCTCCCAATCCCCTTGTCTTCTCTTCTCCCCATGCATACTGTAATGCGCGCGTAACACCAACACGCGTCTCGCAACTCTTACACAGTCTCGAGCCCAATGACTAATGATTACGCGCAGTCATAACACATAACCTTGGTCATGTCCGACACCGCCAACAAAGACCGCGATGTCGCTAGCGAAGACCCTCTGGTCGCGGAAGAGGGCAACGATGAGGTGCGCATTCCCTCGTGGGCTCTGTGGTGGTGCAGCTAGGAATCCTGGACACCTTGGAGAGCTCAAGAACTAGTTGACGCGCGATCTGGTCGGCTAACCCTCGATTGATGATGGAGCAGGAAGAAATATCAGCCATGAAGCGCCGTGTTGCCGAGATGGAGCAGGAGGCTGCCAAGCTGCGCGAGATGCACGCCGCCCTCGAAGAGAAGAACCAGGAAGCGTCAGACGACCGTAACGATGTCGACAGTCGCAGCATCTTCGTCGGTAACGTCGACTACTCCGTCTCCCCCGAGGAGATCCAAGCCCACTTCCAGAGCTGTGGCTCCATAAACCGAGTCACCATCCTGCTAGATAAGTTCACTGGCCAGCCCAAAGGGTACTACTCCCTGTCTTTTTCCCTTTTTTTCCTGGTCCCTCCCTTCCCTTCAGATCCATCCCTAGCTTTCGAGCTACTGTTAATAAATTGTGCCGTCAACCGCATCACGCCGGGACTAACCATCAATGACAGGTACGCCTACGTCGAGTTTACTGAGCCCAGTCTTGTTGCTCAAGCTCTAGTGCTCAACGACAGTGTTCTGAAGGGCAGAAATATCAAGGTTACGCCAAAGCGCACCAACATACCCGGCATGAGTCGTGGCCGTGGCCGTGGGAGAGGGGGTTTTGGAGGAAGAGGGTTTTATGGTGGAAGAGGTGGTTACGTGCCCCGAGGCGGGTATCGTGGAGGATACCGGGGGAGAGGCCATGGTGGCTTCTCACCATACTAATCTACAAGAGCCTTGGTGGGCAAGGTATGGTTCTTCCAGACCTTGACCATCGACCTTTGCGAGGCTCTGCTATATTATCGAGTGTACTATCAAAGCAAGACATTATTGGGAACGACTTGGTACATCGGTTACGTGGAACTACGACCATGGGCATACTATTACTTGTTGCATCTTATCTCCGAACGGTCGCTCACGTTTCTTATGGCATGCTCCAAAAAATATTACATCGTCACGCGATTGCGAACGTCCGGTTTCTGCTGTCCCAACATCGTGGGTAGATCAGATTTCGCGTCAGTATCAGTACCTGCTGCCTACCTCCATATCTCACTTCGAACAGGGGCTACTTCTCACTTAAATACCGTAGATATCACGGAGATCAACAGAAAGGCACCCAAATACCTCCGTGGTTACCTGAGTGTGCATTGTGCAGGTCTTGCTCTTCGCTCTACCTCAACTCAACTTTTCGCTCCTATTTTCAACCCTTGCGTTGGTGGTAAATTGGTAGAGGCTATGGTGCTCTTTAAGATTCCTCATTATAGAAAGCAAGCATCATTGCTTTGGAAAACGCGGCTGTGGAGAGGGAACTGGAGTAATACTTGGGAAGTAGCTGGGTCATTGAGCCTATGATTACCGGAGATGTGTGGTTACATGAGGTGGACTTCCAGGCTTCAAGTTCATCTCAAAGTGCGGGTGGGCGGCCAGTTCTAGTTGAACGTCAACGTGCTAGCGTATGTGGCATGATAGGGGTGGTGATTACAAGAGTACTGTACAGCATGACTGTCTTATCAAAGTAGTTCAAACCACAATCACAATATCACTATCCAACCACACCTCGCAGCAGTCAATTATCTGTGAAACTGAGCTCATGACAGACACTACTCATAGTTTCATCCCACGCCTAAGCACAAGCATACTTTCTAGTCTATGTGCAATGTGTGTTTCACAGGATAATAGAGTGACTTATGTTCGGGACTATCATCTAACGGTTGTCTAGATCTACCCTAAATAAATCGAGCCGAACTTTCCGACAGCTCCCTTGAATCGAATCGAATGTTTACTTTCCATACGAGATGATAAATAGTCCGTCGTATATGTATTGTTCTCTGACGCTTATGCGAGCAGGCGCAAGTTTAGGTAGTCCTGACTCTCAGGGACGGTATGTTGGAATCCTTCATTCGAGGGAAGGTTCATTGGGGTGAATTTGGGATCAAGGTAAACTTGCTTAAGATCGCAAATTGTATACTACCAGCCCGTCATAAGGTTTTTGGGAAAGCATATCTTGGAAGTGGAAGGGGTTCAAGTGATATGAGTTGTGAAAAGCTTCGGTCACTTATCGCTCATAACTACTAGGTAGGTTTGTCTTGACTGTTGCAAGGCCCGTCGAGAATCAAAGTTTCTGGGAGGGTTGTTGCTACACCTTGTTATTGCCGCTTTCCTGTCAAGTTAACTTTTTCAACTGAAGGAAGGATGAGCGCAAATGTTTATTCCAGCCTTATGCTGTGTTCCAGTAAATAGATGTTTACTATTCCTCTAGATCATTGAAGTAAACAAATTCTACCCGAAAATAAACAACTTCCATGTCACCCTTCACTACCTACACCAAACTACAACAACGCCTCCTTAAAGGCTCATTAGGTTAAAGCTCATCAAAAATGGCGATTCCGCCGCCTCCGAAGACTTCTTGTTTTCTACTTGTATCTCACAGAAGTCAAATAGTGATACATAAACGGCTCCCTCCCGCCCGCAAGCGATCACTAACAACTTTTGTTTTCCACTTCAGCTTCACAGAAGCAGATCAAACAGTCATATATAAAATGGCTTCTTCCCACGCCTCCGAAGACTGACTACTCAGTTTCCTCTCCAGCTTTATGGATCATGTCAAACAGTTATATTAAATGGCTTCCTGCCAATGACCGGCACTGCATGTTGGCAAAGGGTCACGACGTACCCTTGCTGGCCCTAATTACGCGGAGAAAAGCAAATCAAACAACAACAGTGACCTTGACGACTGAGTCCCCGGCGTCCAACAGACAGTACTTGTCAGTCTATCTTAATAGTAGGTACTTATTCAGCGTGTATCACACCATTATCCCAGTGACTATTACAACGTTTATTACAGCATCATTTCATACATCCGAAAACTTGCTTAAGGGGTTTCTGGTATAGCGTTACTGACTTATAAATAGGACAAGGCGTTATTATCTCAGTATTACTAGCCTCTATCCTTTATTTCGATTCTTAACTTGACTGTCGCTCTCTGATCAATCTATCGCGCCAATCACACTCAAAAGATCGAAGACCTAAAGACTCTCTCGTCTACCTACTATTAGACCGCCTCAGTTGGCCACCCGGAAAAAATTAAGAGAGACCAGCCTAGGATTGGCAAATCAAGCTGATCTGCAAGAGGTCAGACCGCCGTTATTCCAGTTGCTATTACTATCGACAACCTCCCGTCGAAATTAATGATTGCTTGCACAAAAGCGGAGTTGTGCGTCTGACCAAGACTAAAATGGTATCCAAGAAGAACAAAAACTCGAAACGAGTTGTGGAGGAGAGCACTCGAACTTCCGAAGGCATCCAGTTCTCACACTCCTGTTGTCAGATGGCTCGGTAACATCCAAGTGTATACCTCGTTGGGGGTAGGTATGAGATATCTCGAGGATTTCGACCTTTAAGCATATCAGCACCTTGCCGGATAAGGTCAGTACTTCACCCGTACGGGCCACTCATAAGCTAACATGTTCGATAGCTCAAGGTAGAAATCACAGGCTATCTGTTCGTTTTGGGGGATCCTGGTGTGTCACCAGGCTCAGGCCCTCAAGCAAGAAGGCTTACTCATACTTAAAGAAGAGAGCTCGCCAGATGTGTGCCCCTCGCCCAGCCCCTGTACCCTTGAATAAGAGTTGGTAAAAGGTATGACGATGGATCCTTCCAACCCGTGCTTACGTTGGCAGAAGTGGAAGATGGGTTCGAGCCCATATGTCCGAACACAGGACGTTATTCCACTCCGGAAGTATTTCTCAACTAGAAGAACCTCAGTCATATGTTCGTCTCGTTGTTATCCTATCTCTACGATTCTAGGCTTTGTCTCTTCCCAGAGGAGGCGCTCTCCTCAGGGGGTTTAACCCCGTCTTTAACACAGGAGGAATGGTCTGTCGAAAAAAATCGACAGTCCATTCAAGCGTATTATAGATCGTGCTTGTCTCCATAAACAGATGTGTTCGATTATAGGGGCTTTATTGGCCGCAACACTGCTGCCTTGCCCCCTGCTTGAAGATTTAAGGTCCCAATATCCCGATGTATTCGCGGTAATCGACAAAGGCGCCGTCAATAATGTTGAATTCTTGATAGCCATCCCGGATGACGAAGATAAATTTAAAGGCCTGTATAAAGAGCCGGCATGGTATCTTATTATTTTAAGAGATACAACTGACCCTAACTGGTTCGGGCTGTACAACGGACAGGCCTTTGACTATCGACAGCGCAAATCGCATCATACTAGGAATAAGGGCAAGAGTATGCAGCTAGAAATCGAGGTCACCGAGCCAGACATGGATAGCTGTACAATTCAATGAGCCGCCTCCGCCAACGCCAACGCCAACTCCTCCCCCTCATCGCCAGACACTCTTCTACCACCTACCCACCATGGACCATCCTCTCTTCTCTCCATTCTCTTCATCGCGGTCGATAGTGGCAGTGCCACGATGGAGGGACTCGCCGCCGTCGCCGCCGGCCCTGGCTTGAGGAAGCTTGAAACCCTCACAAATCAGCTCATCAATCTCAATGCTCCCTCTTAGTACAGAAACCCTGATTTTCATGTGCTGTTTAAGGACCCTACTGCCTATGACTCCCTTGCTACTCTGTCACCCCTCACACTGGCTCCTGGGCTGGAGGACGTCCTGTTGTTCGATAAGCCCCCCTCCTCTGATTTTTTTTGCTATTGCCCAGCAAAAAGTCTTTTGTCTGGGGTGTCTATACTGTTCGTCAAGTCGGGTTGTCCTGAAAAGCTGTACCTTGGATCATCCACCGACAGCAAGAATGGCGCTCGGAATAGGTCACATTATCACCCTGATTCACCTTATCTACCTCGAATCGTTTAGACTCGCATTTAAGAAGGGTTATACTGTTGCTTATACTTCCGCTTCGTTGGACCCCCCTACCTTCCCACCCTCCGCGCACTCTTAATATCGTGGGACGTGCAGGGGCCTGCGGGCGTCGCGGGGCCAGAGGGGCCGGCGGAGACCCCCGAGAAAGAAGAAGATGACGATAACAAAGAAGAAGAAGAAGAGAGCCTTTTCGCTGCCGCATTTGCCGCCTGACACTGTGTTCTGCTGTCGATATAACCCGATTAAACAGTCATTTAACCCGATTATACGATTCTCAATTCTAATTATTTATTCATTCATCTCGATCATTACAACTTAAAGGGGACCAAGAAGACAAAACACTGGACTAAAGACCTCCTGTCGAAAGGATCGTCATGACTCATGGAGATTGGAACTTGATAGGCTGCCGGAAAGAACCACTACTCACGGAGACTACCCTGTCCGTCAGATACAACAGATTCGTCTTGATATCAACTTTGCAATGGAGCTCTTCAGCCGCGACGAGCAGTATTCCTAGTCAGACGACAGCATTCTTCTAAACTTCACCCGCCTTCAAGGACCTACTACACCGGCAAAAGTTCGAAGTAGACAGATGGTGGAGAGATCGAATTATTTATTCTAATACGCCGTTCTTTCCGACACCAGGAATGTGGGTTCGTGAGACGACGCTGGGAAAATTGGCAATGAGAATAGGACATCTACCTACAGACGAGGCAGATGATTTCCTAGCCACAACTCAGGGCAGCAAGCCAGAGGATCCATTTCAAGGGGGAAGGCAGCTGTAGGCGAGGAGAGGACGGATGTTTTTGTAATAACACAACATCTAAAGCGCCGTTAGGATACTAGTCTGACTCGAGTGGCCTTATGATCAATTACGAAATGAGTGAAGGAAGAGAGGGAAAAGAAAAATGGGAGAGAAAATGAAAAAGAATCTAGGATATTTAGAGGACAATATTGATCATTTGGCATTGAGAGATGAGACCTAAAGTCTCAGGGTTAGATTACACTCTTATACTCCTTTAGCGAAGGGTAGATAGCAGTAAGAGAGCACGTCTGTATTCACCCTGCCCGGATCAAGCGAAACTACTTTTCAACGATAGAGGCTGAAATTACTACGTGGCTTTAGATTCCTGTTGTAGATCTCAGCGACTACAGTCTAGATAAAGTGCCGGCCAGAGAGATAAGCAAGGTAAGCATACACCACGTCCGATGCCGACATTTTACATCAAGAACCTGGGATGGATACCTATCTAGTATATGTGACTACCTACTATCCGAAGGCATAAAGCGACTCGTCCGAACGATCACCAAGCGAGCACTCAACGAACTATTACTGCGCAAGAGAGAAAACGTACCGTATATCGATAGCCAATGCGGAGGAGGCAAATCTCCAAGCCGATATCACACTATCGTTACATTGTTCGAATTCTCCTCACAGGTCTAATAACTTCCCCTCTGCTACCCTTCTGCTGCTACTCTGATATTAATAATTCCTACCGGGGAATCGACCACGGGCATCCGCGAAACCGGCGACATGAGGGGCTAGCCATAGCACCCTACTGCATTAGCCACACAGAAGGGTCCCAGCCAGCCCTCCCGAGTCCGCGTTCCCGGCCCGGAGATAAAAAGGGAACGTTGTGACTATGTATGTAAGTTGTTCTGCAACTTCCCCGCTCACGCCTATTGCCACTACTACTCTACATTGTTTCGGATGGGGCGCTATGGGAATTTCTAATTACGATACGGGATTAACGATGGATTTCCTGAGCGCACGGATAGGATAGGCTTGGATTGGTGAGTGAGAACAAGGTTCTTGCTGCTATAATGTTACTATATAGGTAGTGTCGCAGTGATATATGACTGACACCCTACTTTTGACAGCGTAGTATATGTACTACGTATGTAGATAAACCCTTACTATAGTTACTAATTACTTACTTACTAGGTTAGTAGATGGCCTACGGATAGGCAGGTAGGTAGATGATTGCCGCGAATTACTTGCATCGTGCGTGATATGGCAGTAGCACATGCTACCACATTTCCGACGTGATAGTATGCGTGTTAATGGTTGATCTACATTTGTCTGGTCGAACATCGGACCTACATCTCGGGTTTGATTTCTCGGTGGCATCCGTTGTAGGTTCGGCTAGATAATCAAAGTATGGTTTAGTAATTGGAGGATTGTCACACTGAGACGAAAAGCCCATCTCGTCACATCTCCCCTCGGCACACATCAGGGTATCCGAACGTACCGGATAGAGATACGATCTTATCTTGAGTAAACGTTCTTTAAATCCGTTTGAGGATAAAAGCGTGAATGCCACATGATTGCGCCTATCTCGATTACAATTGCCTATTCGTTGATTTGTCGGTCAGAACGAATGTAGATCCGCAGCGTAGTATTTCCCAGTAAGGTGTATACCTACATAGTCCTGATACATGAAACCATACTGCAGCCCTTAATACTTATATTCTCTCCTTCCAATAATGAGAATTTGTCTTGATTACTGTTTGTTAGACGCACGACATCAGAAAAAGTCGTTTATCTCCCACTCTGACCCCTTGTTCAACAAATTGAGGTCTCCCATAATCGTCATAGTGGTGAAAGCTCGCGTGACCACTTATATGGTATATGCACGGGTTTTCCCTTCTGCGCCTACCTTGTCGAAATTACCAACCAATTGTCCATTTGATCCATGCATGCATAACCCACTGTCTGCCAAGACTCTGCCCACGGCGCGCAGAGAGAAGTTCAGGACCCCCTGCCATGTAGCCCAATCACACTGAGGAGGGCGTCGCCGAGATATGCGCTTCCTGTTGTGTATAGATTACACAATAAAAAAAAAATAGTTGGATGCGGTCTTTCTAGAAGGCTTGAAATTGCCGTCATTATGGTTGCTGTTCCTTATTGGAGGAGAGAAGTTTAATGCTGAGGCATTGATTAGCTTTTTCCCTGTCTTTCTTTTGCGAACAAGCAACTCTGTTTCCGAAAGAAGCCAGTTAGCAACCAAAAAATTTGGTTGGTAATGGGTAGTGGGATGGGTTCATTGGTCTATTTAGTTTGCCGCTCTGAGATGGTTCTTTGACCCTGGATCATGAGCCCGGCAGTATGCGTACTAGTATTATCCCATGTCTAGTGTGGTATGGTCACACGAACTTTGGCGAAACGTGCCCTTGGCTTTTTCTTCTTTCAAACAATCTTCCCCAAATGGGGTGGGGGTTTATGTGCCGACATGGAGGGGAATAACGAAACCGTAGTGGTCAAATATGGTAGAGCGGCATGTTACGCAAAGCTCTTGAATCGAACGTTTTCGCGGAAGTATCCGGTGAAAGTTCCTCAACGTCATGATAGTGTAAGAGTGAAGAGCCCAGTTCCACGGCAACATCGACGAATATATTTTTATATATATTTTTGCACTAGTGTGCGAGATCGTGAAGTGAACCGACATTTTGTTTGCATGGGTGATTGTATCGTCACTTTACGCCCACCTTGGAGACAGGGTGTTCTCCAATTTTGAGCCGCTACACTGTCGACTATCAGCAGTATACTTATCAGACAGCAGAATGGAGGGTATAGCCGAAACCCCTCATGGCCCTCAACTAGTAGGTTCCTATTATGGTAATCATCAGAATCCGATCCTCTAGGAAAGTTTACCGCTATCGGACACGCTGTATCACCCTCCTCCTCAGATTTTGATGCGGTAGACGGTACTTGATATGCCTACCTATAAGCGCTCTACGCGACTCTCTTGATAGCTCTCCTCGGGGATAGCGACAAAACCAATAAATCAATTGGGATGAGAGGTGACTCTCGCAACACCGGAAATAGACCGGCAGTCTGCCCGCCCAAACTCCAATTGTGTGTATACGTAGTATACTGATATGAGGCAAGGGCTTGGGCCTGGCATATGGCGCATAACTGGCCTGATCGAGTGAGACAGGCGCGAAGCAATGGCCCAATGAGAGTAGTCAGTTCTTCCACGGATTCCAAACAAGGGTAGCTAGGTGGGTTATCTGCGTGCGGGCCGCACCTGTTTGCGGCAAATCGTGGTGTGGGCTACTCGGGCCAGTGAGAGCTAACTGTACGCCTCAACGTTTCTGTCGATCGTGAGGGTGCGACGTTGTAAATGGGGGAACACGGTGCATCATCATTCTGTTGTTCGAGAACAGCTGTGTCTGACCTCCGCGGAAAGCGGAAAGCAAAACACATAACACATCGTACATCGCACATGCACATCGCTCCCAGACCGACCGCTGTGAGGGAGCGACGCATGACAGCCCGTGTCGATGCAGACGGACGAGCTGCAGGGAACAATTAGTACAGCATGATGAATACCAAATACCATTGCAGACAGGAGGGTCTTATGGAAGAATTTCTAGATACGGGCCAGGTCAGGCCATTTAAGATTTTGGAGGCGACGAAGTGGATACCTACTTGGCATGCTGGTAAGAACGGCGGCGGTCATAGTAGCGAGCCAGCAGAAAAGGTCTGTTATGCTGTGTGTGGTGGGACGTCGAATTGTTCTATTCATCATGGAAAAGAAAGCAACTAGCTGTATTGCAGCCCAAAGCGACAGTGTATGCATACAAGTACATATAGTAAGTACAAACGGAATCTACTAGTAAGAGGTCGCACCTAACATATTTCCCAGCATGTCACATGGCAGGTTACAGGGGTTGCAGGTTCCGAATGGGAGTGAATACGACGTAATGGCCGAGATAGGTAAGAGGTCGCGCGATCATGGGCGTGGGTATTCGCTAGTCACCTAGCCCAGAGCACAGACAGTAGGTTAGGCACGGAAACGGCGCACTATGATTGGTCAATTGCTCCCGGATAAGGGAACTCTCTTTACCTAAGGTAATGTATACCCAGTACTTAGTACCTACCAGTAGACCGCCGCGCCCAAGCAGCAAAGCTGAGGAGGGTTCGACTGGCCGATACGATACCTTGCGCTTCGGTAAGTCTAGAACGCCGCTACTGTACCAGATAGACACTGCCCAGTGCAGCAGCAGCAACCATGTCCGCAGATGCCGTTAGGTAGGTATATCTTCGGGAGCTACTTGCCTCAAGCTGTAGGTGCTTACTTACAGTCATATCACACTGCAAGCCGTGAAACTTACATGAAGTGATCAGTCTCCTGATTTCTCCTCCACACATATTTATACGACCTCTCCCGCTCAACTCCTCTTATACACTCGACGCAACCTGTCACTTGTGTACCTAGAGTCCTTCAATATCCGTCATATACCACGTTTTCCCTACCTAACATTACAACTACATTCCGAGTAGTGTTGTCCTTCTGCATTGTGCTACTAGTGTCTATAGATTACTTGATACTATGAAGCATATATATACGTATATATATCAGGATCCCACAACACCCACCTACTCGCATTAGCAAAGGGCTTAGTATCTTTAGTGTGCCGTTTGAGACCAGGCACAGACCTGAACTAGCCAAGATCCGTGTCAAGAGCCGTCTGGCTTGGCAGCCTCATTGACGGCGGGATACGACTCATTGCGACAATATTTTTGCTATTTTTTATCTCGTTCTCTGCCGCCGCTCTTGCTATATCACAGCTCTGGTATACTAATACTAAAGCGTTCTTTCTCTCTCTACGAGAGTAAGTACGTGGGGGATTCTGTTTGCTGGGTACCTACTAGTACCTACCTCTTGATCTTGCAGGTTGTCTAGAGATCCGTCTTTGCCAAATTCGTCAACTCATCCACCCGTATTGATCAATCGAGCCCCATCGCTGTCATCATCGTCGTCGTCATTCTCAGCACCTTGGCTAGGAGCAAGGGTTTCGGCTCCACCGCCAGGTACAGGATACAGGTACAGAACGACCCCAACTCCCAGTACCTACCTAGACTGCTATACTATACGTCCGAAAACATCACCAACCCACCACCACCAGCGAACTCAACTTTAACCTGACCTTTGTTTCTCGTAACAAAAACACAACCAAACACATACAATCGCATAATTGCACAATCGGCCGAAGAGGAAAAAAAGACGCCGAGACGGACTATCTTCTAGACGACCTTTCTAAGGTTAGACAGAAAGAGTGACCACGCCGTCTCTGACACCACACCATACCACTATGCGCGCAGCACGACAATGAAATTTGGACGCCGACTCGACGAGGCTTCAGTGCCTGGTTGGAGTCTACACAATGTCGACTATAACTCGCTCAAGCACCAGATCAAGGCGCACACCACCAAGGACCAGGCCACTGCCGCCATTGCCATCCCGGGCCACCAAGACCAAGCCCTGACGAGATTCGAAGACGCCTTCTACCTCGAGCTTTGCTCTCAGCATGGCCGCGTCGGCCTATTCGTCACGAGCAAAGCTGACGAGATCTCGCGCCGCTTGCGTATGTTCTATCTCATGTTATCTTTTGCTCCTCATTACTTCCGCATCCCCGTGCCTACGCGACGAGGCAGTGTGTCGCAATGCAGATTCAATTGATCTTCCTGTGCTGATTCGTTCCAGGCCATCTCTCAGGCCTCGTGCACCAATTGATACTCAAATGCGCCGACGCTCGCGGCCTATCGGCTAAGCGCCGGCGGCGATTCGTCAAGTACCACGCGCAAATCGAAGAGTGCGGCCAGGACATAAAAGCACTGGGTCGCTTCGTCGACGCCCAGATTACTGCATTCCGCAAGATCCTCAAGAAGTACAAGGTATGTCGTGCATGCGTGCGCTCTCATGATGCTTACAAGACTAGCCGTCGCCGGTTACAATTAAAGTTCCATGACAACGCCACAGGCACAAGCCGTGTAGCCCACGCTAGCCTATCTGAATAACGTCATCTGCCTCTCAATGCAAGCCACCGCGCGTGGCAGGTCTGGTTAGGTTGAACTGGCGCTGACATGTGATTGCACCCCCTAAACAGAAATGGACCGGATCGACAACCTTGGGCAGTCGGTTTAAGGAGAACGTCCTCGACCATCCCAAGAGCTTCACCCACTACAATCTCGCCCCGCTCCAAGTACAGTTCCAAGAACTGCGCAGCACCCTCGAAGCCGCCTTACCCACCGATACGAATTTCCTCGAACCGTCGACCCCCACCGAATCGCATAGTTCCTCTGATCGCAGAGTCCGGCGGGACTCTGGCCGCTCGTCGCATACTGTCGCGACCATGGTTCCCTCGACGTACTGGAATGAGTACGACCACGGCAGCGAGGCCGGCGACCAAGAAGACGACTACGTCATCTACATCGACCCCAACGCCGCCGACGGCTTCCCTAGCCTAGCATACATGAAGAACATGTTTATCCGCCCCGTTGACTCGGTGCGGCATTGGCTGCAATCGCAGAAGTCTAAAGACACCGCTACAGTAGCTGCAGTGTCTTCCCCATCAGAAACACAGTCGCTCCTCGGTCGCGGGCCGAGCACAAGTGGCGGCGCTCCGACAGATTACTTCAGCACTGCCACGCGACGCACCACGGACGAACCAGCGACGGACGACGAATACCTCTCTTCACAGGAGTGCGAAAGGGGTCTCGCGCGCGGTTTTGGCTTCTCTTCGCAGTCATCCTTCTCTGAGCCCGATGCAAAAATGGAACAATACCAAGACAGAATGGTAACACGGGCAATTATAGTCGCGTTTTTGGCGGCCTTCGTGCTGCTAGGCGTCTCGAGCCTCTTAGTTGTAACGGGCCGGCGGCGTTTACGCCTCGAGGTAGATGCCGGCGCCGCTGTCGGCTCCGTTGCCAGCCTTTTCTGCGCCTGTATGGGCCTTGGTGCCATGCTTTATCGCCAATACCCTGGCGGCTACCTGTATAGCCTTGTGGTCTGGATAACCTTCATTACTGTGTGCGTGCTCAATGGCATCTTGCTTGTGCTCGTTGCTGGTAGCAGTGGGTTATGAAACCTCTTGCTGTTCCCTTCTCTCACTATTTATATCATATTCACACTCCTTGAGAAGGTGACAGATGACAAGAACGAAGCCGGTCTAACTAATATTCTAATGTGTTATATATTCGGGGCATGTCTCACTGCTCTATATAGAATGGATCGGAGCAGATTTGCTTCGGGGCAACGACGGACGGACAAACAAAGGGAATGGCGCATAGCGTATGATGTTTCTGATGTTATTATATTTGTATATGGGGGATTCGTACCGTTCTAGTATCTACTACCCGTCTGGGTATTCGAGATCGTGGAAGTGGAAAGCATGTATTTACTTTGCGTAACGACAGGATAGATGATGGGTGGCATACGTCTTGCATGACTTATCGGTACACAGGACACCCTTCGCATTTGTACATTGACAGATAGGAAACGAGAAAAATGAAATCCTTGAGGGAATGTGTAGCTCATGGTTTATATCCGTCGTAGTGAGATTATATATAGGGGATATCATACCGCATCACCTTCTACATCATTTCGATCGCATCTCTAGGTAATGTCTTACAAAAATAGTAGACTGACTGACTGACGGCTTATCTAGCCTGTCTATACTCGGGATACTAAATAACTTCATAAGTCAAATATGGAATATCTAAGGGCTTTCTTTGTTCAGCCAGTAGGCCTCCTTTCTCTAGCCACCTAGAAGGTACCTAGGTAGGTAAGTAGGTATGCAACTTACCTGAGTTCAAAATATGGTGAACGAGGCTGGGGGTTTTAATTATCTTGATTGTCATGGAATTGATTGGTAGGTAGCTAGCCAGTTGAATAGACTAGATCCTACGTATACACGTGAATTAGTTGCTTAATTGTTGTTTTCTGTTTACATGTTGTATATTTTCCATCTTTTTCTTTTTCTCTGTTGAGACTGGTAGATACATATATATATAACTCTGTTAGCAAGTGATAAAAAAGCTAAGTTATGTATTTACACTTGCGCAGACTAGACAGCTAGACAGCTAGACAGATTGGTCAATATAAACAGTCATAAGACGTAGAAACGTAAATATGTAAAAATGTAAATAGGTATACAAGGCGTAAAGTATACAGATAAGAGGCAAGTAGGTAAGTACAGGTAGGTTATATACTAGAAGAAGCGCAGCCCCTTTCACCTTTCTCCTCCCAAACCTTCTTCTTTTTCACCTTGTTCGGCGGAAAGTAGATAGATAGGTAATCCTGCTTTTTCCTTTTTCTCACCCTTCTTCTTGTTCTTTCTTCTTCGTCGCGTTCGTGTCTCATTAGAGCTCCTATACCGGATAATCCAACAAAGCAGTGCTACTTTTTGTTCATGTTTTTACAAATACCTTCACTACCCCTTTCTCCCCAAAAACACCACATCGACCCTAAGTCCGGGAAATTGCTTATCGTCGAGTATCGAATGAGCATATATAAGAAATAGTTGGTCCTTCTTCAAATGCTTGAATGAATTGCCACATCCTCTTCGAGAATGGGAAGGGGTCCTTCCCGGTGTTGTCGTCGTTCTTCTTATAGTTGTCGCGCGCATCCATCCATCTCTCCTGTCCCTTTTCTCTTTTACCCTTCGGACCGTATGTGACGAAACGAAATGTTCCATAATCTCTGATTCATTTCCTTCGTTCTTCCGCGATTGCCGTGACATCGTATGATCATTTGTTCGTCCCATTCGTTCTGTTCTTGTGTCCGATTGTTGGAAATACGGGCGTGATTTCGTGTCAGCAGCATTCCCCGTCCACCGCAACAAATTCTTCGAACCGTAAATGATAATTTATACCTTCCTGCCGGAAATGGAACTTGACCAGAACTACAATCGTTGGGAACTAGACCTGGTGGACGGAAGACCTGGGTAGCATGCAGTGAGGTCGGGCTTCCTACTCCGAGAAGGCGCTTTATGAAGAGTAGCGCCCTCTTGAAATAAGCAGCGGCCAAATTCGTTCCTCTGCCTCTTCGTCTCGTATCCAGTTCATCATGTGCGCCACCTCTCCTGAAGAAGCTAACTCTGTGCTATACCTTGATGGATTGGATAGTGAGTGAAAGCTATCAGTAAGTTACAGGTATTTTCGGCAAAAGGCGACAGTACCGGGGTATCAGTATTTGTGCTCGCGTGAACGTATTTCGGCTCTGATCATAAAGTAACTAGCCAATCATGGGTTGGCTCGGCAATTAGTAAGAAAGAGTGAGGCAACGATGAAGCGTCACTCTCATGCCATCTTTCAACGGGAAAAAGCTTTGTGCCAGAAGCCGGCGCGTGCCTCACGGATAGAATGCAAAGGCGGCCTAGACTTCCACAGTCCTGCCTTGTGGTCATTGTGGGAATTCATAGCCTAGCCCCAACGCCGGCGGATAGATCGATGTGTTTTTCAGGTAATGCTTGCGGTTTACTATAAAACGATAACAGAAAGGTTAGTTAACGAACAGATAAACACCCTTTGATACAGGCAGAGCTCAAACAGACAGCAAGCAAGTGTCTGCTTTAGCCTTCTCGCATCAACCGCAACAGGGATTCAAGAATATAGTAATAAGCTTTTCGATAATCACTTACTTCCCGTCCTATATTCGAGTTGCTTCATCATTTTCTCTGCAGTTCTCACAATTAGTATTCTCTCGTCATGCAGCATACAAAACTAAGCAAGATCCTCCACAGCATAGCAAGAGCAGAGTAGACCAAATAAACAGGCAATAACATACCAGCAAAGCCCCATCGAAAGCTAAATAACCAGAGACTTTCGAACTTCTCCGTGATAGCCTTCTGACAGGCCTCGGACTCCTCGGGGAATATGCGCGAGATGCACGCGTACGCGAGAATAACTCTGTAGCACGACGCGCCGGCCGGGGCGCACAGCACGGCGGGCGAGCGCGAGGGCGACTCGAAGTCCGTGTTTATCTTGCACGAGATCTCGGTGGACATCTTGCACGCGAACCGCAGCGCGGTCAGCGCGACTGTCAGCTCGGGATCCGAGTCGATGGCTTGTGGCGTGCTGTGTTCCAGAATCGCTAGGAATGGGGTGTAGAGGACGAAGAGGGCGCTGTTGCGGGTGTTAGTAGTTAAAAGGGATTCGAATTCTCGTGCATGTGATATCTATAATTGTTCCCATCTATCCCAATTTTGGAGATAGGAGGTCGCAGTGATGTAGAATTAGGACTTCAGACTTACCCTATAAGCATCGCAAAACAGTCGAGCTTCGTCTCCCAGTCCAGACTCTGCTCTAAGAGGTTCTTCGTCGCTATCCTGATCTCGCTGTCCAGCTCGTTGAAAGCGCTCACGAGTGGTTTCTCGCTCGGCCACTTGCGCCTCTCCTTGTCGATCCACAGTGCTCGGTGGAAGATACTAGCTGCCTTGGCCGAGAGCTGAAAGGAGCCTAATTTCTGCGATCCTACTTCCACATCCGTTGTCAGTAGACGCGCGCTCGGAAGCGTCGGCCGTGGCAGCGAAGATGTTGGAAGAAGCGGTGGTGGGGACCCGAGGGTGGGTGTCACGATTTGTGACTCAGGGAGCAGAGTCGTTCGGCTTGGGCTCTCGAAGACGAAGGGTAGGTGCCGCATGGAATCGTCTTGCAGAATGAACCTAGTAAATTATTAGCAAATCCATGCCAGGGTTAGGCTGGGTTAGTGATTTCAAGGATTTTAGAAATCCATGTCGCGCCATCTAATGTTCCTGGGCAAGGCAGAAATCGAGTGCATGCATAATATAGTTACAATGCAAAGATAAGCGTAAACTCACTGTTCAAGTATAAATAACCCCCACCACAAGCAATTCCGCTGCTCCTCTTCAAGAGTCAGCGGCACGTCGTCAATTCCGCTATCTCCCTTTTGCGTCGCGGAAATGCCCAGGACCCGAGCTACGGCTGCAACCTGACTTAGGGTCTGATACGCCGTCTCTATCTCACCGTGGCCATATTCATACAAGGCCATCAGCGCACCGCATTGCACAAGCTCGACAGTCGGGTAGGGGCCGTCGGCGCATACCATGAGCAATAGGGCAAGTATGCGCTTGACAGTCCGGTACGTCTCGTCGAACATGTGCTGCTCGCCAGCATCGGTGAGACGCATTCGGATCGTGAGGTTCATAAGGACCACTAGCAAGGCGAACTCCTTGGACGCCAGTTCTGGGCTCCCGGTGTGGCTGGATTGGCTCTTCTGCCCTGTGACTTGGTGATCCACGGTGCCGTGGGAAAACGGTGACGACTCCATGTCTGGCGGGGAGCGCGATTCGCCCTGTGTGAGCATGCTCGGCAGCTGCCGGTAGAACAAGGTCGGGTGAACGACTCCATACCAAGGATGGATGAAGTTGAAGTAAAGCGCGATGGAGTGGCGGTAATCGTGCTGGGACTCTCCCGAACGCGTGTCCAGCGACACCAGAGATAGAATCTGCGAGGCGGAGATGCCTTCAAGGGGCTCGGCGCCGCGAAAGAGAATGTCACTTGCAAGGGAGTGACTCTGCTGCAGGAAGACGACTTGTGCACCACCGTTGGGGTTCGAATTGGTGAAATTCGGATCTTGCACATAGTGGCATTTTGCATTTAACCTGACGGCGGTAGTTAGTCTCGGCAATTCAGAACAGCTACGGACATATGATTAAACGATGAATAGGGATAACGATAGGCTCCTCGTCCCCGTACCCTGAAAGGCAGAAATAGAGAGAGAATCGTCAAGCCCGAGTAGTACAAAGTTTGATACTCGTTGAGCAAGGGGAAAACCAACGAAAGGCGATTCAAGATGAGCCTACCTCCTACACCTATCACAAGATGGTAACTTTTTGTCACACTTTCTCTTGGATGCCCTGCACTTCTCACAAGCCCGCGGAGCCTGTGCCTCCTGGGAGGTGTAATGCGCGTCTGTCATTGTAGCATCGCTGCTGCTGACAGACCCGCCGGACCGGCCATTCTGCATTGGCCGCGGCACAGGCGACCGACTAGGTGAAGAGATAGAAACCGAGGTCGGCTCGGAGATGGGGGAATAGCCCATCATGATGTCGCCTGTCTGCATCTTTGCGCCACGCACAATTTGATACTGCTGCGGATTCGCGCCCGCGACGACGAGCTAGGCTAGAGCCAAGCCTAGACGACGAACGACCAAGTAGAACCTGAGAACTAAGAGAACAGAGCGCGAAGACTAGCGGCAGGACGCTAGAAACTTTGGAAATCGCTTGTTGTGGACAGCTCTAGTAGTACAATACTGTCTCCCTTTTCTCCAGCAGATGCGGCGTTGACGGCGATGGTGGCGATTAAATGTATACGTAAATAGTTGCCCGGTTAGGCCTGCGGTCAACGCTAGACAGCCTTGCTTACAGCCAAGTCCTTTACTTAGCTATACGGCGCAATGCAGACGGTGTGCCAATAGAGATGATGGCGAGTGAGTGAGTGAGTGAGTGAGTGAGCTGCAGACCGATCCACCCACTAACAGGCAGAGCTTATAATGATTACAAAGACTCTCAGTTCTTTCGTCGAAATTTGCCCCGCGAGTCGGTTAGCTGACAGATTATGGGCAGCGGTTTGATTGTTGATTGTGACAGAGCAGATATGCTATACTAGATAGAGCGATTGAGGCGAGCCGGGTAAAATAGAAGGAAGAGGAAAGAGGAATGGGGGTCATGAGGCCAGATTATCAAATGTATAATCCGGTAGCTCAGTAAGTAGGTATATCTATACTAATTGCGACAACTGGGTCCTTCTCCAGAGGCTCGGTACCGTGGTCGTTCAAGGTAAGGAGGTGGTAATAGTGGTGTCCCGCGGCGGCCGTTAAGCGGTCGGACCGTGTGACGATACTCAGAAACGGAGATTGCGAGATTGCTAATCCGGGATTGCTGGCAGCTAATTGGGTAGTTCGAGGTACATACATGCGTTGCTGCGAAGAACAAGAAGAATTCGAGTGAGTCAGTTTAGTATGCAGCAGCAGTTGTTGCGGTAGTACTAGTTGCGATTGCCTGATGAGGCGGCATTGCACATGCATGGCCAGAGAAGGTTTTAGGGCTGGCACGGGTGGGTGGCCACCGAACAGCTGATGACGATGGGGTTGGTTCTAGAGCTTAGCTCCCCTTAGTATAGGTACAGTAGGTTGCAGGTAAGCTACCTGGACCTACGTACCCACGTATTACATGCACTACGCTGCAATACACCACACTCCGTATATGCATTTACTTAATACCTAAGTACTTCAGTGCCTTAGTAGCTTCAAGTTAGTTATGCCAAACGCACATGAGGGCCAGGGTAATTCATGCGAGACTATGTTAGGTAACCTTACGATAGGTCCTGTCGTGCAAGTACAAGCAGTGTATACCTTTAATGTAGGTAATACGGAAAAAATCCAAATTATACTGTACATATAATGATCATATTATAAATAGATATCGAGGAACTTTTAGTAGGGCTACTTTAGGTAGTGCATTCTACACTGCAGGCAGCAGGGGAAGTCGGTAAGTCGGTAACATCATTGCGTGATAGTCTCGGCAGCTTCTCCATTACCCGCGTAGGTGGGCGAATAGGTATATTTTGAACAATGCAATGCAATGCCTCGCCTCGCACACTGCACACTAAAGGTCGATCGTGGTACGAAAAAAAAGGAAAATAACTGGAGAATGGGATGGGGTGACGGGACCATCCCCAGAACGCGAAACGTGAATCATTATCACGACAGCATCCCGGCCGCCAATCAACGGCTCATGTGGCTTGATGCTTTTAAAGCATGTCGTCGCATAATACCCTTTTTGCTATTGGGTGCACGGGATAAACAAATGGCATTAACTGGTGCCAAGGGGAAGGATTCAATACTTAGGTTAGATACTATACCTTTCTAGAAAACTCTTCTAGAAATGCATGTTTTCTTTTTGCCCTTTCTGATGGTATCGTATCTACACTAGGTAGTACACCGCAGACAATCGTGAGTCAGCTACCTACGTATAGCCTATGGGGAACCTTGAATTAACAGTAATACGCTACGCAACAAATGAACTGATATTCCTGCCCAATCTGGCCCTTTGCCACGTTCGTGAGGAAGGTGACTTTCGTGTAGAATGAATGGATGGGGAAGAGTCCGAGGAGGAGGAGGAGGCTCAGAACTACCAGGAACCAGGGACAGGGGACGAGAAAAGATCAGGCCATAAAGGGTCCTGTCTGTCTAGCCGTAGTGTAGCGTATTGTACACTACACGTGTAGAGAAAGTCGAACGGGTGCTGCAGAGTGCTAAGTATATCCATGACCTAGGTATTAAACAGACTAGACCAAATCATCGAGCGAATAGCGTCCGCGATAATAATAATATTAATAAACAATTCCTTCACGTCATTACGGGGTCCTCTAATCGTCCACTAGACAGGCAGGTAAGGCAGGTTTAGCGTTGGTCTAAACGATCTCGGGATCCGAAGCGAGAAGGGAAGAGAAGAGGGGCAGCGGAATTGGATCCCCTTACTTAGCCTTATTGAGACCAAGCTCTTTCTCGGTTGCGAGCGAGCGTTTTAGTGTAAAATGTCAGCTGATTGATTGACATTTACCTATAAGGTATAAACATGAATAAGGCAATATATAAAAAGAGGATTCCAAAGCTTTTTGCAGTACATGCTAGGCTACCTGGGTAAGTAGGCAAGTTGGGACCCAGCCGTAGAGAGAAACAAGGGTCCAGCGAAAACCACGCACATCACGATGCCTCTTTTCATTCTGTTGTCGTAGCCATAGAGTAACTATAAAGTATGAAAGCTAACGACAGCAATCCTCCTGATGCAATTTAGTTAGAATAGGGAAGATATAAGTAGTGTACCTGCCTAACTTATATACATGTAGTACGATGCTATGATAGATGAGGGCAAGAGGTGGTCGGCGGTAGGTAACAAGGTATTGTAGGTACAGCTAACTACCTAGGTAGCTAGCTGCTTACTATATCTCCCAAACACGAAGTACACTATCCCTTTCATTGCCATTTCAACTGCAAATTGCCAAGCGAAGACATGAGCCAATCAGATTGTGGAAAACAGGGGCAGTGCAGGGGTGAATATCCAATAACATTTAGGCTTGGCATTTTGCAGTTGAAATGGCAATGAAAGGGATAACGCATACTAGCTTCAACATAAAAAAGAAACGGTGAAGGCATGCTACTCAGTATTCCAAGTAACAGGGTCAGCCCCAGACGAGGCCATGCTACATATACACTAGTTAGAGGATATAATATATACTAGCATCACGAAACATAACTCTTAGATCACGAACGATATAAGAAACGATATCAAGAAAGTATTAAATATCAATGAATGCATTCAAATTATTCTCAAAGTATCTATCTAACTCCCAACGCCGTCCGCATCCATAAACCACAATGACAGGAAAAGGAAAAAGGGGGTATCAAACTACCAACCAAACAAATTCCCACCCAAGTCTACCAAGGCCGAATCCATTTATTCATACCCATCCATCCATTCAGACATTATTACACTATCCGTGCCCCGACAGAAACCTAAGTGTTCCCAGTCTCTGCCGCATAGATCTACTCCTCCTACTCTTCAGCTCTACATTCAAATAGCCAGCACGCCATGTAGGGGCAATTGTCGACTACTCGATCCCACGAAGACTTGGTAATCGCCTCGCTGGAGCGCCCATTTCTGCGCGACGACGTCCCAGATGCTCAGATCACGTCTGTTGAGGTCGAAGCCGACAGTAGCTGACAAGGAGGTGTTGATGAACGGCTTTTCGAAGCCCCGGAGCTGCCTGACCGGCGCCCCAGGGATGCCGACGTAAAGCTGCACCACCTCGGCGCCATCGACGTCTCCCGTGTTCGTGACCGTGGCATTAACAGTCGCTACGACGTCCCAGAGATCGGTCTGTCCGCCCTCGCGAATGGGCCCAGTGGGGAACTGATCGGTGTTCGTAGACTGATTCTTGGTGATCTGTAGATCGGAATAGTTGAATGTCGTGTACGAGAGTCCAAAGCCGAACTCGTAGCGTGGCGTGATATTCTTCGCGTCGAAGTGTCGGTAGTCGATGTACACGCCTTCGGTGGAGAAGTTGGATTGCGGGAATTTCTCAAAATCTCCTTCGGGAAAATCAGGTGATAACAAGTGCTCGTAATCACTTTCATTCCTCGCTACCGTGTAGGGAAGCTTGCCTGAAGGATTCGACTCTCCATATAGGAGTGATACGAGTGCTGCGCCCGACGCCTCTCCGGGCAGGTGAGCGAACATAAGAGCTGTGACGTTAGGATGGTCGATCCACTGGTCAACTAGCCGAATTCCGGCATTGTGGAAGATGACGATTGTGTTGTTACACCTGTCAGCCACGTGGCGGATGAGTCCGTCTGTGTAATCATCGCGAATCCCGGGTCGATCGAATCCTTCCGATGCAAAGGCGTTCACAATGACAAGACAGGCATCGGATGCGCTGGCAACGTCGGGGTCCGGGCTGTAGAAATCCCACATGAGGGCTGTACCATCTGCAAATGCTTGTTGAACGAGAGCATCATAGGGTGCGACGACAGCGGCAGGGGTCACGGATCCTGATCCTCCACCGCTGAAAAGAGTTCCATTGGGAGCGATCTGGGTGAAATCGGCATCGACTACACCGGCAAAGCCGGCATTAGTGTCCCGTCCCATGTAGGCCGATTCTCCACCAAAAGTCCAAGCAGCAACGCCGCCATTTGATTTGTAGTTCCACTGATCGGGGCTTCGAACGGAATACCCGAAGACCGAGAGCATTCTTGGTTCATCCAGCGGGAGAGCGTTGTTGATGTTTTTCAGAAGCACATGTCCCTCAATAGCACCGTCTAGGAGGACTAATTTTGATGACAAGTTCCGGTCCCGTGCGTCAATGATTCGGTGCGGCTTTGTCAGATCAGGTGCAATGCCCACTCCAGGTTCTGGAAAACCCTGGTCCTGTTTCATTTGATACCAAGTTGCAATAACTCTCGTTGCCATGTCATTCAGCCGGGCTTCGGGTATCGAACCGTTCTTTACTGCTTTGACGAGTTGATCGCCCCAAAGGTCAGAGTTTGGCATCACCATATCCATACCAGCTAGGGAGCTAGCAACTCCAGAGTGAAGTGCACCCCAATCTGAGGTGATTGCACCTTGAAACCCAAGCTCAGTCTTCAGCAGCCCGTTCTGCGTCTTGGAGTTGGCACAGGCATAAGAGTTGTTGACACGGTTGTAGGAGCACATGACATTGCCCGTTCCTGCATACACGGCGTCTTGGAAGGGCCTAATGACTAGTCAACGATCAAATTGACAAGAATGTCGACTGAATCTAACTTACCATAGGTACAGCTCATGCATTGTCTTATCGTCAATATTGGCTGAGACAGATTCGACATTCCCTTGTGTAGGGTTACGATAGAATTCCTGCTCATTGCCGATAAAGTGCTTTACCCATTGAGTTAGCGAATCCTTTCAACGTGGGCCGCGGCAAACATACCTTCGTGCTGGTGATGACACCCTGAGATTGGATGCCTTTCACAGTCTCAGCAGCGAGTGCGCCACAGAGATACGGGTCGACTGAGAAGCCCTCCCAATTCCTGCCGCCACGAACTGTCCGACCAAGAGGCCCCACGACGGGACCGAGGGCGATATTGGCTCCCTTCACACGGAATTCTCGGCCCATGCTCTCTGCCCGACTGCGTGCCAATGCTTTATTCCAGCTAGCGCCTACGTGAATACCACTTGGGAATCCGCTGACGAAATCAGTAGCCCGGACCCCCTGGCCAGCATCTGTGAGGCATAGACCAGGAAATTTCATGCGGTCAATAGGACCGATGTTTCCAGAGCAGCCATTGAGTGTGCCCGTGGTTCCTGTAGAGGACGTGACCCCGGAGGCCAGCAATGCCTTTGTCGAACATCAGTATGCGTAAGAGATCTGTAACCCTAGATATACTTCGTACCTTTTCATCCATGGTGAGTTGGCCGACAAACTTGACTGCTTTGTTGTATGCATCGGCCCACGCCCCAGTGCCCGTCATTGTAGCTACAAGATGTTAAGGTCAGCTGACAGGTCTGGTTCTCGCTGATACATCTCTCGTTCATGGAGGGTGAAAAATGAAGGTGAGGGTGCTTTTAAAACAGTACTTACGAGCAGGGTAGACAGGCTCAGATTGGCCATAGAAGTATGTATCATCACTTATGACCCCATTCCCACTGCCCGGCGCGCCGCTGCCGCCACCAGAACTGCCATGCCTATTACGAAGAGCAAGTAAGCCTAGAAGGCCGAACAGCGGAAGAATCGCGAGGAAGACAACGAGAGCCTTGCCGCGTTTCTTCTGGAGAATAGGAAAGCGCTGCTTTAACCCCCCGGGCCGAGCAGCTTGGGCGGGCTGAGGAGCTTTTACATCCGCCATTGTGAAGATCGGGTGTGAAAGGAAGGTCAAGAGCGTGATACGTCCAAGCCAGCGGCATTCACCGACCAGCCGTATAAGTACCGTAGTGATATTAATTAGTTATTAGACTGTTCAAGTATGATCACCCCTGCTCCGGTACCAAAGGAAACTTTTTGTTGTTGGTGAACTTCGGGGCGTCAGTCTTGGTTCACTCGGACATGTGTTGATGCAGATACAGAGGCAGCGAGTCATTCACTTACCGAGATGAAAGTGTGTCGAGATGTGCAGCAGAGTTATTAACAAGTGCGGACGTCATCCATATACAAGTAATGATATGTACTTGTTAAAGCTGAAAATCTATCGAGACGGGTTTCTCAACGCGTCAATGCTATCGCTAGGCGGCGAGCAACAATCTCATAACAGCCGGAGCAATCAATCGGAGCATCGACAGGCGAAACTGAATGCAAGCTTGTCGGTTTTTGCAACCACGATATGCAACGTGTGCTGAAAGCTGTTCTAATCGATTACCCAAGGGAACGCTCAGTGAATTTCCTGTTCGCGGGCAGATATAGAAAGGTACCTCGGTACCTCTCTCTGATCGGATGCAAAATTAAATGCGTTGCACTGGAAGGCACGGTGGGTTGAGTATTTGCGTAATTTCTAAAGAATGAACATAAACCTGAAAAGAAGAAGGAAAAAAGCCCGAGAGCAGAAAACCTATTTACACCCGAAAATGCGTTGCCGGGCTATTGGATGATCTACGCATAATTACAGATGCACATCTTTGGTTGGTGAGCATTGATTGATGTCAACATCAAGCGACTACATAGCTCGTTGTTGCCAGGCCACTAGATACGCTAACCCACGCCCCCCACCCCCTGTTACGCTGCCCAGGCACCTCCCGCTAACCAATCCCGCTCCACTCACTCCCCGCTGAGCCAAGCTGCCAAGCTTTAAATCCAAGCCCCTGAACCCAAATCCTGATGTAATACTTCTGTCACCTGTGTACATACACTTCGAAAACGAACAAAATAAAGTTATAGATGCATCTGCCAATCGATGAACGATGCAGGGGCTCCTCGGTGCCTTAGATAATATAAGCAATAGTTGAATCTGTTAGATCTTTCGATATATAATTACACATTTTCTCTTGGAGTTCTCCCTGTGAAGGGATATATACTTAGTATTTGCATTCTGTTAATGAAGTGAGTTTTGTTGCAAGCTTTCTTCTCCATCTGCCCATGGTGCTGTGTCCATGTTCTTACGTACAATGAGCATGGAGATCTTCATCCTAGCTGGACCCGGGTGAATAGAGATGCAAATATATGCTATAAAGTTCAAGTCTGAAATAGTTGATCATATTGCATTTACGCTCGTTCATCGTGGCAAAATAACTCTTCTGTCGCTTCCAACAACATCTATTGGGGCACTATAGTCATATATATATAACATGTGGGAGCGCAACAACTCTGCAGTAACCTCGCAGCTGCCTCAAAGAGTTGTTGTCATCACCTTTCCCCTCTGAACACCCCCCACTCCTAACTGCAAACTCGCTCTCGAGCCAAACTTTAGTATAGGTATCCACCGTTCATAAGCAATAGCCGTGACGTATCCAGAAAATAAAGAAAATGATAAAAGATCCAACCCGCCCCAATGCTAGCAATGGTCGTCGGAGTACCCCGAGGGGCGGGGCCCTTGGTCGTCCTCCGGCTTGACGGCAACGCTACCGTGGTGTCGCGAGCGGCTCTGGTGCTCTGGTGCTCTGGTATAATGTCCTCCGCCGATTTCGCTGTCAAACGTGTCGATGCCGTATAATTTTCGTCCTTCGTTGGGTTCTTCATGATACACATTACGGGACAAGGAAGTGGTGTGGTATGGTGTAGTGTGATGATGGAGGTAGTGGTGGTGGTGAAAGCACCGGTCTCGTCTTGTACGAATGCATGTGTTCGGCCAGGCGACTCTGCGTCGGTTCCATCAAGTTCGGTACACAGTATACACTCGGGCTCAACGGTAGGGGTAGACGCGATGATAACACAATCCTTTAGGTGATACTATATGCTCCAGAAAGTTCAGCCGTAGGTACTCGCACGTGTTGGAACGTGGTAGTGTGGAGAAAACCCGCGACAAGCATACACCCTTACGGAACCCCGAACGACGGGGAATGGCAGGGCGTGGTTATACCTGGGCGGGTTGCGGGAGAATGCAGAAAAACACGCTCGGGGTGTTGCGGAACCAGGTGACTCACAGGATCAACTGCTTCAGGTTCCGTTGTATAATCATGTCCTGTACGGATGTCATGGTAATCTTTAGCAGATTCGTATCGGTGGCGTTCGTAAAGTGTCCATAGATCTCCTTCTCGGGATTCCGGTTCAGGGCCTTGAATTTGTCCATGAAGTACTTGCTCGCCGCCTTATGGTCATCGGGTGGGCCACGGTAATCGGTGAAGCCATAGGACGTGATGGGACTGGAAGTCAACTTCTCCCTGAATAAGTCCATCTTGTTCAGGAACAGGATAAGCGCTGACTTGGCAAACCAGTGGGAGTTTGCGATTGATTCCCAGAGCATGAGGGCTTCGTTCATTTGGTTCTGCACCAACATGTTAACAGCCTGCTTTCAACTACGCCGGCCAGGGGAACAGCAGAAAATCTTCGACTTACCCCATCTTTATCTTCTACCAGACATTGATCATAACCACTGATGGCCACCAGAAATAGCAGGCAATTGACGTTCTCGAAGCAATGGATCCACTTCTTTCGTTCGGACCTTTGTCCACCGACATCGAACATTCGGTATGTCAGTTGCCCCAGATCGAATACAGTCTCTGTAATACCGGTTGTTCTTAATCGGGTCCGTAAGAGATCCTGGTCGGTCGGTATATAGTTCTTGTCCCACAGGCGGTCTGCGTCGTCGCAGAAACTTTGAAAGTATGTTAGGAACAGCAGCGAAGCGCACTGAGCAGAGGTAGACGTACTATGCGATATTATCATGAAGAGCATATTCGTTACCCTTGAGAATGGCCTTCTGAACTCCAGCATCCGCCCAGAGCGACTTGATCGGTTGCAGGTAGTCCTGGGGTAAGGGATCCTCCGGACCTATCTCTACATCGACGAGTACCAACTCTTTGTTCTTCTGTTGATTGCGACCCATCAGCCTCCTGCGACAACGCCACCTTTCCGACGATGGCATCAGGGAACCACCAGTGGATGCGTGACAGTGGGATGCGGCGACCATGCTGCTTGAGCTGGACTTACCTCGTTCTCCCTTTTCTCGAACTCAATTGAGTAGTCTTCCATGGCTTCGAAGATGAGCCGAAGAGATTGGATGACATTAATCAGTACAACAGGCTTCCATTCTAGTTTCTCTGTTTTACTGAAGCCTTGGGCATATATCAATTTCATCTGTTTAAGAACGGTAGACTTGCCCGACTCGCCGGCACCTGAGCAAATTAAAAGAAGTTAGATAACGCAATAGCACTAGGTGTAACATTGGGCGACAGGCATTGGCATCGGAGCGACAGGGCGCTCGAGAACCGCAGAAAGAACGTACCGAGAAGAAGCAGTTTAACTTCTTTGGCCATGCGCTTCTCATCCGCCCTGATGACCTTGTCGAGCTCGCGCGAGCGAGCATCGCCGGCCTCATCCGTCTTCCTGCTGCCGAAGCACATTTTTTCTAGATCCAGGGCGAAGGCGAGGGCGATCAGACTCGCGGTGTCGTGGATAGTAAATAGCTGGCGACACAAAGTCTATGCGTATCTAAGGGGCCCTGGGCAGTGGAGCAAGGAGCAACTCTTGAGCTGAGTTGACTTTGGGCTGACCAAACTTAGAATGGTCCTATTTCAATCGGTAGTTCTCGAAGGCGCTTCTTTCGCCACAATGACGGGATGGCCGGGCAGGCTATCGCAGCTGCTGACAACGGAGGGAGGGTGTGCGTCGGTCGGGTCGAATGGGAGCGATAAAGTTTCAAGCGTTCGCACGAGAAGGGAAACGTGCAAAGGCCCGGAGAGGGCGAGAGTTGGGATACCCGGGGAAATGAGGCCACGACAGGAACCGGCACTGGAGCTGAAGCTGGGGATCTAGGTAGAGCGGCAGCAAGCGCAAGAGCAACAGCAACAGCAGTGCTAGGGTTGGCTCGGGGTTGGTGGAAGGGAAGGTAGTAGGTAGTCTTTGAGATGGTTTAGGTGAAAGATAATAGGTGACAGAAAGCCAGGTGGCTGGGTGGGTTGGTTGGTTTAGGGGAGGCCGAGTCGAGTCGACAGCCCCGAGGCAGTCCCTAAAGACCCGCGGGATAAAAAGGCTATAGGCGACCGGCCTTGTGTTAGTCGCAGCCTTTAGTCCCTCACGAACCCGTCTCTCTTTGCTTGCTCGGTCAGGGTACCGGGGTGCTGATCTCGACAGCCAAGCAGGTCATCCGATTGGATTGGATTGGGTTGGGTATTTGAAAACGTGCTTAATATCTTAATACACTACCAGTTTCCCCAAACCCAGATAGACGAGTCAGTCAGGCAGTCTTTGCTTTTTAGCGTTCTTGTTCTTGTTCGCTCACTCTCTCTCAACAAGTGCTGCCGCGGATAGCAAGGCTCGTAAGAATAGGGATGGGCGAACGAGCGATTAGCCAAAGAGGAAGCTCTCAAGCAAGAGGTACTGGGCGCAGCGGAGGGGTGGGTAACTCGCGAGGTGATAAATACCGTACCTTAGGTAAGGGTTAGGTAGGGAAGTAAGGTACTCTAGGTACCTCTAGGTGCCTTAGTACAGTATAACAGCTGTAGGAGCGGTGCTTCTGGTAGCTACGGGGAGTCAATAGCAGTACAGTCCCTTGGTCATTACAGGCGGTTTAGCACTCCACTAGGCCGTGTCTGCCTACACGTGCAGTTACATGAATACCTGAATAGACACCTAGGTACCCGAGGTAGGTAGGGTATCCACCGCCATCTCCCTACCTTCTAGTGGAGTCCCGCACGCTTCAGAGTTATTTTAAGCAATACACCTACGACGCTAAGAACATATTCGGCATTTCCAGCACTCGGCCTAACGAGATTGGGCCGTAAATCCTACCTCTGTGGAAGATGGAGCTGACTCTGAGCCATCTCCTAGCAAAGCCGTACGTACCTCTACTGCCTACTTGGGCAGATCGTTCGAGTCCTACTCTCGTCACAGGTGCATCTTTTCAGGCATGACTGTGAGCAGTTCAAATATCGTATAGTGCAAGTGGAGTACCAGACACACGGTGAAGTTCCTCAGGTGGCAATATACTGCAGAATCTGGTATATAAGAGATATTCGGGTATGGATGAAAACTCCAACTGCGACATGCAGCCTCCTTTAAGCCAGTTATGTACACTAGTAAGTTTGTTAGATAAGTTTTGGTAGTGCGTCTCGTCGGCTCTAGTATATAAGCAAATGTAATTGTACCCAGTGGTGTGTACACATGGCCGCTCGCTTCAAATCAACCAACCAGAGATGAAGCATTCGTAGGGGCTCAGTCTGTTTTACCTGGCTGTAGGTACTACTCGGGCCAATATCTCAGGGGCTTCTATTGGCAAACAGCTTACCACACAGAGGCAAGGGTCGCATCACAGTCAGTGTGAGAGGCATCTCAAATACTATTCTCCGAGGGTTAAGGTCGGCCAGAGTCGGCCGTGTCTAGCAATGTTTCAGTAAGGCACGGCATTATGACGAATGCCTGAAAGCGCCGGGGTCCATATCAGCGCAGATGTACACCGTGCAGACTCTCTCTCTCTCTCTCTCTCTCTCTCTCTCTCTCTCTCCCTGCTCCCTGGTGTTGCGCCGCTGCTGCACAGGATTCAGCATGAAATACAATCCTTGGCAAGCCAGCTTTGTTATGTCACACCCCTGCCCATTTGCTTAAAGCCGACCTCGTCCTCGTCACCCGCCGCCGAGACTACCTGGGCTCCGATGTGCAGCATCATCCGGCAGTGTAGCTAAAGACTGACTAGGGAGCTATGGCTGAGAGTATGGAGCACGAGGTGGCTTGGTATTTTATCAGCCTTGCAGTACCAAACAGTGAGGCTATACTACTAGTATAGAGAATCAGTGCATCGGTGTCTGTCATCTAATTCAGCATCCCTCACAGAGCGGTGAGAGTCCCAGGTGGTATAGAGAGCCGCGCATCAACTTTTATACGAACATCTGTAGGTCTGTCTGTATTGTCCGCGAGACTATTCACGCTTTCGTAGTATCAAAGATGGAAATGTGAGCTAGATAAATCCCTAACCCAATGAATAAGCAAACTACCTTGACCGACTCCTGTGTGCCTTGTCAGTGGTGATATAAGCTCGTACGGCATATGCCAATTGACATGCTCATCTATAAATGTCGGTAAGAGCCTCACCCTGCGGGTTGTCAGTGACACTAGAGAACAAGTACATATGCAGTATATGTATGTTGACTATTCATCCTCAGCGACAGAATAACCTACACCACAGAAATCTAGGACAAGGCGCAGCATATAGGGGTCCCATGCACGGGTGAGATTCTAATGGAGTACTACGCAAGGAGTCAACCTTAGGCTGTCTGATTAAGCTACTAGTGAAGTTCCATGGCCTTAGGTAATCCAGAGTATGCCCGTTGACCTCTTCGGCGATAGACCCCATACGCCGAGGAACCTCACTTTGTCTATCGCTTGACAACTTAGGTTCATCACGGGTCCCCGCCGTCGCATTATATGGTATGGGTTGTCGCATGGCTAAGGCTCGTCTGCAGACCACGCAAGATCGACTGTATTATATGCTGTCGGAGGGGGGTGTCCATGATTGACGTCCAAAGACACGTTCGCGTAGCCCCTGAATCATGCTTAGGCGAGGTGACTCTGTTAAAGCTGCCGTATAACTTTGCTTGTAATACAGAGGGTTCGACAGAGCGGGGCCTGGACAAGAAAAAAATAAGATATTGAAAATCCGACAAAAATTCGGTGAACTAGCCAATATGGTTGAAAGGACTAGGCAATAATACTGACTGCATTACACTAGAAGAGGGAAGAGGGTGAGAAAAAGGGAGACAGCCAAAGAGAACGCCTGGTGATGAACCTTGACCCCAAGTTGCAGCCATGCTACCCTGACGTCGCATCATCTTGACTCTAGCCCAAAGCTGCGTCCACTCCCCCCCCTCCGCCCCAGAAATTGGCACGATACCTATGTGCGGAGACAAGAGACGAAGGAAGGCTGGTCTTTTGCTCTTATTCTGTCAGCGCCGCACCAATTCACCCGATTGTCTTTCTTTGCGAAGACGGTATTGGCCAGAAGCTCGATAGAACACACCCTAACTTACGCAAATCACTTACACCACCAATCAGTATATATTATATAGACCCCATTCATCCTCATGGTTATCTGTCGGTGTCAGATCCTCACGCTATATAAATCCTAGTTCCATGCCACACGGCTGCGCATAGCCACGCTACACACAGATCGTGTATTAGGTAGTGCCGACAACCCCGTCTACGAGCAGCAAGCGATGTCATGTTGGAAATGGCCCTTGATACACTATGTAGCGTAAAATTGGCCGGCAAGGTTGTGATCGCTACGCAACATAGTGTAGTATATCTTTTGCCTATTACAGTACCTACACTAACGCTCGGTACTTCAAATCCTTATGCCTATCATACCCAGCTTAAAAGTACTCTTCCAAGGGTCCCTGGTTGAAACGGGGTTTGTGGAGTAGCAGTGAGTGTACTCTACGCTACCTCTGCAGCAATACACTACATATGTACCTATTTCGTGGACGCACAGTACTCACCTACAGTACCGTACAGGTGTGCGCACAAGCAGCAGACAGCGGCGGTGGCGGTAGCAAGGACAAGCATGGTGGCTCGCCGCTAGATATAGATCTCGAGTTAGAAAAACGTGGCCGATCATATTGCGTGATTTTATTGGCACGTCGTGGGGAGGATTTAAACAAGATCCGATAACATGATGGAGAACTTGCAGTCGCTAACACACATTGCACTTTACGCTAATGTATCCTATTTCATGTCAGCTTACATATCAGCTCCACCGCACACATATATGTCTCTCACTTACATCCTTATACTAGACTAGCATACGCAAAAGTCGGGAGATGAAATATGTGTATTGGGGATATACCTACTTACGTATAATAGCATAGCACAGCCGCCGACGACGGTGGCGGATTGCCACCGCTACCTCGATGACCACTCACTCGGTTCACAAAGAAAGAAAGAAAGAAAGAAGCAAGCCAAGAAATCCAAACAAAGGGATGAATTGGGGTGAACCTCCCATCGCCCGGGAAAACATGGCAGTACAATCCAACCCAATCCAAATAACAGGCCTTCCACATGGCATGCAGTAAATGTGGTCAGAGCCACGCTGACAGGCTGTGTGCTTTGCATGTGGCATACTACTCAGCTATGTAGTATAGAAGCAGGGTAACATGAGCCTATCACCAACAGGCTAGGATACATTGCATCTAGTCTCGGCAGTTTTGGACTTTTGGGAATCCCACGGATTTCATTTCTTCATACTAGTATATCCTTCTTTCTTTCCCTTTCCGCTCATCACTGTTTCTTTAGACTATATACTTAGTACATATACCTTCAACGTAGAGTACCTCGGTAGCTAGCTATAAAGATTACTCTCATGATTCCCTATATATCCGCCAATAGCCACTGTCTCAAGAGAGGGACGAGGGGAAGAACAAAAACACACAAAGCACCCAAGAAACAAAGACTGACCACGTGTATCTTTTAAGAGCACATACACTGCAGTAGAAGGAGGAATAGACGTTGAAGAGTGCGTTGAAACTGTGCGACGGTGACAGCATATGGAGAACAAGGAATAAATAAGCGTAGGGATGGACGGATTGAATGGCCCGCCGCCGCCGCCACCACGGCCGTATCCTTCCGCCTTTTGTCCATCCAACCACCCCTCAAATGCATACCTCGTGGCCCCTGCGGTCCTACATAACCACGCGAAACTGGCGGTAACAATGATTTATTTATTGCTATGCAGATTACTTGTCCCCGGCCAGAGAGAGAGAGGGAGAGAATCCTTTCCCTTTTGCAATGCCGGACCGGACCTTGAATAACTGGACCAAGAAGCTTAGCGGATCTGCAAGGAAAGGATTCGTTGGAAGACGGGTCAGCCAATAAACTCATCATAATCCTAACAATACCCGGTCCAATATTCCCGTGCCGAACCCTCCCATATGCATATACCAGCCGTAGTATAATACATATAGATAGACTTACCTAGTTACTTACCCACCAACATACGTACCGGCCACGAGCAAAATGCGCAAGAAAGGTGACGGGACGGAAAAGAACAACTATAATAGGAATGGATCAGTGGATATGTAGGTAGTGTCTAGCGCCCGCCGCGTTTGCAGTGCCGCACACCTACACAACCGCCCGTCCCATTATATGGCTAACCTACAGTAGGCGGCAGGCTGATTGATGATCACTTATACCAGAATCAGGCAAACCAGCAGGCAATTCCCATCTATCTCAGCTCGCTCGGTCGGTCGGTTGGTTCGCCCATGACCAACGAATACCACCGTGACATCAGCAGCTATCGTGTAAGTAATCTAATAAGCAGCAGCCCGAGGATAAAAAACCCGCCGTACTATTCCCCACTCTTCTCGAAATCAGTATTTTGAATCCTCGCTCATGTTCCTCCATTACCACGTTTTTTTTTCTCCTTCTGTTATTTCTTACATGAGGCGGACATATTTTCCTCATCTCCATTCTCAATACAACATCCAGTCTGCCCAATAAGACGAAGGAGCTATCTCCTACTACTACGACTATATGTAAGGTCGGCCTACCCACATATCTAACCCCCCCTTTTCCACCCCTCACGCCCCTCCCCCTCGTACTCAGTGCTACTGCAAAGTACTAATAATATAATAAGAGGTGATAATAATAATACGACTGTGCATAACGGATGGAGGCGTGCGTACGAACGCGCATGAGCGGTCCTGTAATAGACAATAGGTAGGGCGTGGTCCATTGCCTACCGCGCTACTTGTACCCATCGCTATTTACACAATTCCCACGTGCGGCTTTCTCTCTATATTGAAGACTACCCAGCCACCAACATCAAAGCAAGAAAACCACCGCAACAATACTTCTATCTTTTACCTCACTTTTCCTTCCGTTTCTCTTCCGCCTCCCCACGCAAAACTATGCGCGTGAGAGACATACATAAACTACTAAGCTGCCAAACAGGCCCGTGGGCAGATAGGCAGATGTAGGGGACTTTACTGCTGCAGCGCACAGCATAGCCCTACGAGAAGGACCTCCCATCCGACATGCCGTTGTCCGTCGCGGAGGTATCCGCGCCTGCAGGCCCCAATGCCAGAAAACTCACATACTACTACATACTTAAACACCTACTGCGGTAGGTATCTATGTATGCTAATAGCGTATTTTCATGTTTCAGCCCCCAAGGAGAGGCAAGACCTAGGGTGAAATGTTTCTTAACGCTCATTGACCTTAAATCGTGTAAAAGATAGGAAATAGAGAAAAAAAAAAAAAGTAAGTAAACAGTAAGTAAGAAAACAAGTGATAAAATGAGTGAGATAAATAGAATGGCCTCAAACTATTATATTATATCAGTCTAACCTACCTCTTACTCCCTACAAGCACAAAAAAATTGAAATCGACCATGCTTCCCCCTCCCCCTCACATACTCACAATTAGATTTTCATTTTTCAGCTCGCCCAATGGAGTGAAACGACACAGGAAGGAAATACGACGATACGGCACGCACGTTGCAACACAACACAACGTAACGCAGCAACAAGACACACGCGCATGCTAAGTACAGTAAGTTAATTTAAGTACTGTCTGTAAGTGATTCAGACTAGGGTAGTGTAGCACAGAGAAAAAAAAGATACATACTGCAGTACAAAAGTTCCTGCGCTCCCCTATCAGGCTGGCTGGCTGGTTGGCCTATGAAACGCTGCTGCTGCTGCTTGCTCCTACTGCTGCTGTAACTTACATGTAGGTAGACCGGCTTGCGTGGTGTAAGCTGTAAGTACGCAGTGCTAAATACCTACCTAGAGAGTAAATAGTACTCAGATAGGTAAGTAAATATCAAATGTGGTCCAATCCAAGAAGATTATATCAAGCCCCAAGTCTACCAGTAGTCCATCTACCATGTGTATGTGTGTATCCCATAAGGCAGAAAGGTGGCGCTTTTATACTAAATATATACCATACATACATACATACATACATACATACATACATACACAAATAAGTACACAATATCTAAATACGTACATACATACATAGTAAGAGGGTATCTTCACTTTTATCTTTTATAAAACCCCGGCAGTTCATGACTTATTGCTGGATAGACGGCATTTTATCTCTGAGTATATTGAGGGTCGTTCTCCCATGCTCTTGGCGATGTCAAACGAGGAAAAAACTGGCTGGAAGGGATGGAAGCCACTCACTCAGTTGGACATCATACTCGGTACTTTATATATACCCACCCAAGCCTCCTCTAAGAATTGTAAGGCCGCGTGGAGCCAAGAAGTCTGTCCGCACGAGCCTAGCCGGTCCAGCTTCCGCCGTCAACCACGTGATCCGTTGCACGAACGCGTCTCTCTGCTACACCAGGAAGGTTGGAATTCGAACGTTTCTTCAATTGGATATTGACTAATGATGCTTATCCTTATCCCGATATCTCTACACTGTTTCATATTTGTATAAATTCCAAGGCCATATCTACCCACGCCTGCCATGCTGAATTGCCACCGTTCCGCACATCCTGTATTTACCTTCCAACGTTCTTGGATACCTTCTTCTCTTCAATCTGTTCCAGATCCTTCTTCTTGTGGAAATGAGGCGCGACTTCATTCAGCCACTGCGGGCGAATGGGCATGCAACTCCGCATGTACTCCTTATTCGTCAGAACCAACTCATAGTAAATGACCGTCTTCTCCGGCGGGTCTGACTTCATAAGGACAGAGCTCGGATGGATATAAACAGTGGTATTATTCTTGAGCGTCCGGTAATTGTCGCCGCCGCGCTGCAGTCGGGCAGCGTTAGGGAAGAATCCTGCCGTTAGGGCCTTTTGGATAGGCTCGAGGTTGGAAGCGCCGCAAGATGAAGGGGCCACCTCGACGCGCTCACACAATTTGGCGAGCTGATCTCGAACGTCACGCGCGCGGGTAAGGGAACGTTGCTGCAAGAAGTTTTCCCGTGCCCAGACCGGCGAGAAATCGCTGTCGACCCACTGATTCCAGATATTCAACAGTGTTACGTGATCGCCTCCCTCCTTAACCGTAAACCGATTCCGCGCACTGTCGGCATGGATCTTCTTGTCTTTTGGTCGGAAGAAGAGCGCGGACGCTTCACTTAGCATGGCGACGATGGATAGAACTTCATCAACGCACTTAAACTTATCGGCGGCCAGCACAGCTTTAGCCAGCATAGGGTCGGTGGGGAACTCCGCCATCTGGCGGCCAACCTTGGTAAGCTCACCCTTATGATTTAGAGCCTGAAGTGCAAATAGCTGGTTCAAGGCTCCTATTAGAGATTCGGTAGGGGGCGGATCCATGAACTCGAACTCCAGAAGCTGGTTGATACCAAGCGACTTCAACTGCAGAACAACACCGTTGAGGTTTGTCCGTTGTATCTCGGGCGTGGTCGATTCGTCCATTTCATTCATGTATGCATACCTGGTATAGAGTCGAAAGCATTTACCAGGCCCCACACGTCCCGCACGACCACTGCGCTGGTTCGCAGAAGCCCGTGAGCAAGGAACAACGACCAGGTTCGACATACCAGTCGCTGGGTTGTACACGTTCTCCTTAACATAACCAGGATCGATGACATAGGTTATACCATCAATGGTCAAACTTGTCTCTGCGATGTTCGTGGCGAGCACGACCTTGCGGGCACCCTCAGGGGTTGGCTCAAAGATCTTGGACTGCAGGTCTGAAGGAAGATTGGCGTAAATGGGACAAATAATGAGCTCCTTCACACGGTTTCCAAGCTTTCTCGCTGTGTCGGTTAATTGTTGTTCGGCAGCTTCGATTTCGTCTTGGCCAGTCAGGAACACTAAGATGTCTCCTTTCCCTTGAGTTGTGTGAATCTGGAAGATGGTCGTGATGGCTGCTGTTAGGTAATTTGCTTCGGGGGCTGGTGTGTAATAGATATCGACCGGATATCGCCGGCCTGGGATATTGAAAATGGGCGCGTCATCAAAGTATTTCGCAAACTTCTCGGCATTCATGGTAGCTGAGGAGATAAGAAGTTTCAAGTCGGGTCGCTCTCTTGCTAGATCCTTCACCAAGGCTAGCAGGATGTCGGTATGTACTGTACGTTCGTGAGCCTCATCAATCATAATCGCTGAGTATCCGGAAAGATCAGGTTCTGTCATGAACTCTCGCAGCAACATGCCGTCGGTCATGTATTTTAGTATGGTCTTGTCGCTGGTGTTATCCTCGAATCGTATCGAATAACCTACTTCATTTCCAACCTTGACTCCCATCTCCTCTGCCACACGCGCTGCTACGCTCATGGCAGCGACTCGCCTGGGCTGTGTGCACCCGACTTTGAGACCGCCCTTCGTATATCCCGCTTCGTGGAGGTATTGTGGTAGCTGCGTAGTTTTACCGCTACCGGTTTCACCAACGAGAACCAAGATCTGATATTGCTCTATTGCGGCAATGAATTCGTCCCGGTATTTGTATATAGGAAGGCTCTTGCGAGTCTCCTGTATTGATAAGGCCTTCTTTTCCGCTGCCTCAATCTGTGCCTCAAGAAATCTCTGTTCCTGAGTCAATTGCTTGCCTTCGCCGGCCAATGTTGATCCTAGATTCCATTGTATGTACTGCTCCGGGTCGAGGACCGGGGCATAATCACCCTCGTACTCGCGCTCGGCTCTGTTGATTTGGGCTTTCGCTTTCTGGGTCTGTTCTCGCTCCCATTCGTCATGTTCAGTGACGAATTTCTCCTGTCCGTATTCATCTCGCTCGACGTAGCGCTTGTATAAGGCCTCTTCCTTTCGCTTCTTGTCGATCTTGCCCTTCTCCGTGATATAGTCTTCAGGCATGTAATAGCCATCTCGGTGATCATCGATTCGCAAGCGTTCTTCCGCAAGCCGTAATATCTCTCTGTTCTTTGCGAACTCAGCCTTCTCCTTTTCTGACAGGCGGACACCACTTCGCAGCTCAGCTGTCTCCTCGGCAACTTGCTTGCGCAATAGGGCCAGTCTTTCCGTTTCTCGCTTTTTTAGGTAGTCTTGTCGGGAGCGCTCTCGCAGATCAGGCATCGCCGCTCGGTTGGAAGCTATCTCATCAGCCAAACGTTGGCGCTCTCTCTCAGCCCTACCCTCGGCTTTGTTCGATTTTCCCTGGTCGCGTTCCTTCAGCCGTCGCGCGAATGCTTCTCTTTCAGCCCTATCCTTAGCTTCTTCAGAGTCGGCGCCATCTTCATCTTCCGCTCCATCGTCGTGACTTAGCTTGACCCGTTTCGGGGCAGACTCCTGAAACTCTGGCTCATCTGCGCGTTCATCCCCGGAGGAAGTGGGCTCTGGTTCCTCGTCACCCCAGCGATCGTCATAGTCGCCGTCGCCATGCTTCCGTATTGACTTAGACTTCTTCTTCTGTGTGTCTCTGCGCGGCGAGCGGTCCCGGCTCTGGCTTCGGTGGCGACGACGATGGGATCGGTCGCGGTCGCGTTCATCACGTCGTCGGGATTTTGATTTAGATTCGACTTTCTGTGGGCCAACCTCCTCTTCGTCCATAGGGACGAAGGCATATCGTTTGCTCATCGCCGGCTACGTTGAATCGCATTTAGTTCTTGAAAACATTTCCAGAAGCCAAGCCGCGACCATTGCCCCAGGCATACATGTATCTCTGGACTGATGGGGGCGCAAGGGTACAGTACTGGTACCCCGGTCCCGCGCTAAAGTGAAAAAGCCAATCAGAAACAGGCAAGCTGCCAAAATGGAGTTTGACCCTCTTAGCGCGGGATCTCTTATCTTATCTTGATCCAATTCTGGAGCTCAAGGTCTCAGGTACAGCAGGCATTGTACAATTTAACACGTTGACATGGTGGCATTTTAGTTCAGCTACAGTACTAACACGCATTCAAGTTCCATTATCTTACAGATGATATAAGTTGCACATCTGCCATTAGATTTGACTGTGCAGGAGACAACACGCTGTTCAAATCTTCAAACTGTGCTTTTTTTTCTTAGTCTCTATAGACACGAACTCGAGCGTCTCGTCATATGAGAAAGGACAAAGAGTAATTAGCACGCCGCAACCCTCCAGGATTACTTAGGCCCGCGGTGTTGCTCGGTGCTTATCAACCACTATGCTCCTTCATGGAGCAGCTCTTTTGCTGCTCTGTCTTTTCGCACAGATAATATTATGTGCCGAGGATTATTATAAGGTATTCATATAGCGTCTGTCTACTTCTGAACGCTTAATTCTTGGGAATTGGCCACGTTAACCATTGTCTCTTGAGTAGGTCCTGGGCATAGATCGCCATGCAAACGACAAGCAGATTAAGTCGGCGTATCGGCAACTGAGCAAGAAATTCCACCCAGACAAGAATCCGTACGTTCTTACACCATATCTCTTACGTTCTGAATACTCATTGGCTATTTTCTAACCTCTCTTCGCAGTGGCGATCCCACGGCGCAAGGCAAGTTCGTCGAGGTCTCCGAAGCCTACGAAGCCCTCATCGATCCCGAGTCGCGCAAAATCTACGACCAGTACGGACACGAAGGGCTAAAACAGCGGCAGCAAGGAGGAGGTGGCGGTCACCACGACCCCTTTGACCTCTTCAGTCACTTCTTTGGCGGCGGTGGCCGTTACCAGCGTGGACAGCCCCGCGGCCACAACATCGAGATCAAGATTGGACTTGCCCTTCGAGACTTCTACAACGGTCGCGAGACCGAGTTCCAATGGGAAAAGCAGCAGATATGCGAGGAGTGCGACGGCACCGGTGCTGCTGATGGTATTGTCGACACGTGTCCCAAGTGTCAAGGCCACGGTGTGCGCATTGTCAAGCACCAGTTGGCGCCGGGCATGTTCCAGCAGGTCCAGACACAATGCGATGCCTGTGGTGGACGGGGCAAGTCGATCAAGCACAAATGCCCGGTGTGCCAAGGCAACCGAGTTGTTCGCAAGCCTACGACTGTTACGCTCAACGTCGGACGCGGGGCGCCCAGGGACAGCAAGGTTGTGTATGAGAACGAGGCGGACGCGAGTCCGGATTACGTTGCCGGCGATCTCATAGTGACCCTTGTCGAGAAAGAGCCCGATATGGAGTCAGAAAACCCAGATCGCGTCGACGGCACGTTCTTCCGACGGAAAGGTGACGATCTTTTCTGGACGGAAGTTCTCTCGCTGCGCGAGGCTTGGATGGGGGACTGGACTCGCAACATCACACACTTGGATGGCCACGTCGTGAGACTTGGACGGAAACGAGGCGAGGTCATACAGCCCGGCTATGTCGAGACTGTTCAAGGCGAGGGAATGCCAATTTGGAGCGAAGAAGGCGATTCGGTCTACCACGAGTACCAATTTGGCAAGTTATACGTCCAATATGTCGTGGTGCTCCCCGACCAGATGGAATCGGGCATGGAGAAGGAATTCTGGTCCGTGTGGCAGAAATGGAGGGGGAAGATCGGTGTGGACCTGCATAAAGACAGTGGACGGCCGGATGAGCCTATAGTAGCCTCTAAGCATGATGAGTTATGAACGTGATAGTAGACACAGGATAGAGCAGAATAAAAAAATTCATCCCAACACTTGTTAGCCTTTGGCTCAATGTATAGGGTGTCACGTCTTACCAGCATCCTAACATATATGCTCTTTCATACAGATCATGAGTAACGTGAATAAATATGTTTGCCAGTCTTACACTACATATACATATACTCAGAGGAATATTCGTTGACTGGGCTTACAGGCATCACGCACGCGCAGGCCGGTCTGCGGAGTATAACGTGGAACGTGGAGCGTGGAGCTAGCAACACGCGGTCGAAAATGTTCCCGAGCTCCTTCATACGGAGCTTGCTTTGGGATGAGGGCCCGGCCATATCAGGATGCGGAGCTAACCAGCCAACCATCACGGGAAAGGGGGTAAATCATCAGCCCTCGTATAGCCAGCCGCCTTGAAGAACATCCAGCGCGCGTGCAAAAGACTACCTAGGTAGGTCCCTCGTGCTATCATGGTAGTAGGTAGGAGTAGTAATATTGATAACGCGTTTGAGTCATTCCCTACCATGCCCTACCATACCGAGCGATACCACACATGGGCATGGGCACCCGACCCCAGAGCACGGCCAGCCAGCCAGCTTGCTTCCTACCGATTATGTAATATCACAGGGCCCTTTTTCCTATAAGTAGGCCATGAGAATATTGCTTTACCCCCTTTTCTACTTTTTCCTTCCTCTTCTCCCAAGGTACTGGTGATTTCGTGGATTTGACCCTGAAATCTCCAAGCCCTAACGAAAAAATTGCCCCCAGTCCCGCATTCGAACATATCCCCCCCAAACACCAAACATACATTCTCACCCCTATCACACTTCCCTCTACCACGCCATCGCCCCCCTCACCCCCTTTTCCACAAACATCGTTCTTGAGTACTCTCCCCCTCCCCCCCCAAACTACCAACCCAATAACCCAGAAAAAATGACCACCCCAAGCCTCAAAGACCGCACAATCGAAGCCTTCTGGGGCCTCGTGCGCCCCTGGCTCTTCCTCAGCCTCTCAGCAAGCTACCTCCCAGCAACCCTCCGCACACTCTTCACAACACACTCCATCCCCACCTCCCTCTCCATCCTCCTCTTTTCCCCCTCCCGCTTCCGCTCCCTCTGGTTCGGCCACTTCTGGGCCTTCGCAGGCCCCCAAGTCCGCGAGAGCGCAGCGCCCAAAGTCCTCCCGCTCCTCGACGGCCGCGTCTCAGGCGGCCGCGTGCTAGATACCCCCGTGGCGCCCGGAATCGGCGGCGTGGTCATTGAGATCGGGGCTGCTACGGGGTTATATGTGGATGTGTTCTCAGATAGGTACTTATACGAAGACTCCGGGGTTCAGAAGAAGAAAAGAGCAAACACAGCCCGCTCCGAAATAACGCGCGTCTACGGCGTCGAGCCGAACCCCGCGCACCACGCCGCGCTGCGCCGCGCCGTCGAGGCCGCGGGACTGCAAGACGTGTACGAGATCGTGCCTGTGGGCATAGAAGATCTCTGCTCTTCCCCCTCTTCCTCCTCTTCTTCTTCCTCAGACAATGCAGGGAAAGAGAAAAAATGGGACGGCAACATCGAGCCGCAATCCGTCGATTGCATCGTCTCCATCCTCTGCCTCTGCAGCATCCCCGACCCGGAGCGGCACATCCACGAGCTCTACGAGCTCCTGCGTCCCGGCGGGCGGTGGTACGTCTATGAGCACGTGAAGGCCAGGAACATGTGGTATATCCGGTTGTATCAGCGTAAGTTCCGTTCCGTTCCGCTTCTATCGTATCTTATCTCTAGATATAAAATGCTTTTTTCTCTTCCCTTTATCTGAGACATGTGGCGCCTCTTATCCCACTTTCCTCTATGCACCGTTTCTCCCTTCCACTCCATGTAAATCGCCACTGCTAACACCTTTTCTTACGATAGGCATCATCAACGTGTTCTGGCCGCGTTTCATCGGCGGGTGCGAACTGTGTCGACCGACGGAGCAAACAATAAGGGAGACGGGCCCATGGTCTAAGGTCGATGTTGGGCGGCCAGTAGATGAACAGTGGTATGGCACTGTGCCTCACGTTTTGGGTATTTTTACCAAGTAGGCGAATTGTTACTCTACGATCTGGTGACCACGTATGCAATTAGTTTCTGGAGCCAATGTATGCAGAGGTTTCTTGCATATGATATTATGGTAATGGCAAAACCAAGACCAGAGAGTGTGAGTTGAGTTAAGATGATGGGCGTTCTTTATAGCTAAGCAGGCAAGATAACAAGCAGGTACAATTATTTTTTATCACGACACTGAAGAATAAATAGGTCCAACATATTTGATGCAACGGTGTTTGATTGTAGGAAAACTTATGATACATTAATCATTGGCGTCTTTTGCCAACGTGAGACTAATCATAACTCATTCATGTCCTCGTAATCTTATATCCCACGGTGCGTCTCCTGTGATGTCTTCAAACTGTGTCGACGTTCACGTCCATGGTGTACATCACCGTGCTCAATAGTAGGCCCGCCAATAGCTTGCTGCATCGTCGAAGGCGGCACCTGAGCAGCATCCCGCGGGTCCTTGTTCATCGTTGATGAACTTCTGGTGTCATATTAGTACGACTATCGAAACGTTCGACTCATTACGAGGTGTCATACAACAACTTACGACCCGTACGTCTTGTTTCCTCCAACAGTCTTGCTGCCGTCAAGGTCCGAGTCGACGCGAGGGTCGGCCTTGTTCAGGGCGTCGGACTTGTGAGGCCCTGCCGTGTTGGGAGCTGGACCGGGAGCAAAGTTGCCGCCGATCTGTGAAGTAGGGTGGGTGGTGCCGTGGGTGCCGTGGGCTCCAGTGGTACCGTGGGTACCGGAGCTACCGTAGGTGTTGCCTACAGTTCGGCTGGCATCGCGGTCGCTGTCAACACGGGGGTCGGCAGCATTGGCAATGCGAGAGCTGTGGGGGCCATGGACACCCTCAGGGCCGCTGCCAAACTGGTCTCCGGCTGTGTTGCCCATGCGCTGACCACTTCGGTCAGAGTCAATTCTGGGGTCCTGTGGGTTATGTTAGAAGTCGGGTTGCTACTGTGTTTTGACTCGATGCTCTGAACTCACCATCTTGTTGGCCATGTTGGAGCTGTGAGGACCCTCGCGGGCGGTACCAGTGGTGCCGGTAGTGCCGTATGCGCCAGTGCTAGCTCCTGTTACGCCAGTGGTGCCGGTGTGGGAGTAGTTGTTGCCAGAAGTGTACTCGTGGGTGCCACCGACGGTTGAGCCAGGGGCAGCACGGTGATCACGGTCCGAGTCGATTCTGGGGTCGGCAGCGTTGGCTACGCGGCTGTTGTGAGTGCCATGGGTGCCCTCAGGGGCAGAAGATGTGGATGTGGAGTGGTGGCCGGAAACGGCTTCTTTAACCTTGTTGACGATGCCAGACATGTTGGATAGATGTAGGTTATGTGTGTGACTGGATTCTTTCTTTATGTTAAGGATCTAGGAATGATCGAAGACTGTTGTGATTGTTTGTGGTTGTTATGGTGTTGTGTTGGCAATGTGGTATGATTCTGATGATGAAAGGAGAGAGAAGCCTACCTTAGGTCCGGAGCACGAGCATTATATAGACATCCCAGGAGGGTACTGAAGCCTGGCTGCTTCCTTGTATCTGTTTGTACAACAGGAGAAGCAGTTTCCCATCATGAGCGATGTCATCATAGGTGGGGCCCGATGTCTTGCTTGCGCCTAGTCTACGAAAGTTCGTTGGACCCTTGATTGGCTGAGGAAGGCACGTCAAGGTTGTGCCTGAGAAAAGCGTGTACGGCCCCATACGTAAGGACCTACGTTAGTCTATCACGCGTGCCTGGGAACTGCCTGGGAACGGCCTGGGCACTACTTAGGTACATGTAGGTATTGCTAGAAGTGGTTTGGGGAACTGCGGCAGAGAGGGTTTCAAAGGCTGTCCCTGCTTGAATTTCATATGTTGTCATGACCTCATACTATCTGTCCAGAGTCCTTTATTTTCGGCGGTTGTGCCACTTAATCCAGGCATGCTGCAATGCATGTATATGTACGCCGAAGTCGATGTGGTTGCTATGCACTTCTCGCCCGATGATGTTGTACGGGAGACATTGCCAGTTCTCGTAGAGCTGTACACTCTGTGCTAGAGAGCTCTTGCCACCTAGCACAGGCTACTCCTGCTCAGATCTCAATTATTACAGTAACTGTCAGAGGTATTTTAACAATTAACGTATGCGCGATATTGTACCTCTCTGGACTCAGCCATGTATCTAGGTGTTTGAGGTGATTTACCGTCTAAATCTTGCATCTTTAGTACATAGGCATTGCCCCATTAGGAAAGATCTTACGCAGGGATTAGCGAGATGCGGCTCATTTGAACCACAGATGGGGACTGGCGTGTGGCTGGTGACGTATGAATGCGGGGGAGCGTGGCGTCACCCTACGCCATCGCTAGCGTCGGGCTTGCCTTTTATGCCGTCATAGACCGTTGTCGTCCTTCCCGCGCGCATTTTCTACCCGCGTCACGGGAACAGCATGCCGATACCTAGTGTAATCCTAGTGTAATCGGCTCCCGGCTAGCTGCCTTGTTTATTCTTAGATGTCGCTCACCTAGTCATTTCACTAAGCCATAGGCTATTCAAATACATTGTAGATGCAGCATGAGCCAAATTGTGGCGCTTACATACATGCAACGGGAAAATTGTGGTTTGGCTCCAAAGGATGACAGAGATGGCATGGGTGGGTAAAAGAGAATGTACCTATTGATTGTGAGGTAGCCAGACCGTCCAGTCTGCTAGCTTAAATGCCGTACACAGCTTTTATAATACCCTTACCGACTGGCAAGTGCCCACCTGACGAGACCCTTCGCCAAGGAGAGCGTAATTCACTTAGGTAATTGAGCAATTTACGACATAGTATGTCAGAAACTGGGCAGATAGGAGGATGACGGTGCCTGACTCAGATAGCAAGTATTGGCTTGCAGTCACTACAGCACCCAGAGCCCGGCAATGACACTTGCCCGTCTGTCTACGCTCAGGAGACCACGACGCATTATGAATTATGATATTCACAGCCTAATATATCGGACGATACCAGTTTCCATATCACATATGTAAAGTACCGCAGAAGATATTGTGTAAAACAGGGTATCAATTGCCGTATCTCATTACTCTGTTCAATGTCCAACGCCAAAGCTAGCAGATTACTAACAAATCGCACCTAATTCCACCACCCCATAACGCTTTTTTAGTACGGTTATTATTTTGTTATATCCATAACGCAGAAACGCCAGTGGGTATAATCGAGCCTAAATCCAATGCGAGAAAACCCTAGTAGACTGTTGCGATGCGGCGCGACGCATGAAGCTTGTTGCAGCACATGAGTCGCATACGAGAAGCTTTTAGACACGAGATCGGCTGTTCCAAGCCCGGCGGCGGTAGGCTCGCGACTCGCGGTCACGGACCCAGATGAGGCCCACGATGCTCGAGACGAGCCAGCAGATAGCCGAGAGGAAAGAGAAGGCGATGACAGCCTTCCACTTGCCGCACTGGTCGCCTCGGAAGGCAACGTTCGTCCAGTTGAAAACGGCACCGCACGATCCATCGAGATACTAATAACACATTCACTTAGCATGAATTCCCTTTCGCATCTTAAAAGAGTTATACGTATACTTTGACTTACCGACACTAGCAGACCGAAGGCGACGAACCAGGTGACCGAGATGAGGAAGTCGACGGGCCAGTGGATGAAGCTCGACGAGAAGGGAATGAGCCAGATGAGCGAGAAGAAGATGGCGATGCCGGCGACGACCTCGGTGTATATGAAGCGTCCCTGGCTCCAGCTCGAGGCGTGTCGCACTTCGTGGAGGTAGTAGCCGTTGATGCCCGCGACGATGGTAGCGAACACCAGTTCCGCCACGCGGAGGATGATGGAGACGAGGCCGGTCAGGACCATGTTTGCGACGACGCGAATGGCGCTTTGTGTGATGCGACGGTATGTGGTTGTGGTCTAGGGAGCTCTACTAAGCTGGACGCTGGTGGACAATTGGTGTGACTTCAGCTGGCTCTGTTGAAGGTAGGAAGATCAGAAAGGATTTGAGACGTTGGGCAGCACGCCGATATACAAGTATTTATTCGCAGCCATTCATCGTGCTTCGCTGGCTGGTGTGTCCAGAGGTTGATGTGTCGCCAACTCACCTGACCATAGCATGACCGTTATGACGTCCTCGTAGCCAGAGCCTGCATTCGTGGCCGGCACCGACAGCTATATCACAGCGCATATAGTTTGTGTAACTGTAACGAGGGTATACATTTGGTAATGAGTAAAACCGGAAAATGGAAACTCTCAGGCTTTGTCCGCGCCGACATACCGATACACATTGGACGTTACATACCTAGGTACCTACCTAGGTACCCTCACCAAGCATATACATCTGAAGCAATTTTAGCATCGTTTCACCCCCGCACAATAAAACAGGATTGTTGTTCCGTCCTCAATTGCAGATCGGGCGTCATACCCTCCCTCTCATTGATCTCTGATAGGCGACTTGCACGTTTCAGCTTCAAGCTAGAGCAGCAATACGTGGAAATTTACTGGCGAGAGGTAGCCCATTCATCGTATGAATGTTCCTTAATGGACGTCTATGTATTGCAGCCAGAAAACGTAGGTAAGGTACTTAGCGGCACAATAATCGCGTTCACCGTTGTCGCATTGAGTTTTCAAATGAAACAGTTTCTACCGAGTTCTCTGTGCGATGAAATGAAGTCATATGCTGAAATCAAGGCAGGCAAGGTTACCCGGTAGCGTGGATTTACTCGCGTTGGTTGGCTAATGCGCATGCTCCACGTGTGCTTGCGACAGGGTTAATATGCAGGGATATGTGAATCTGCCGAGGCGATGTAGCAAAAAACGAGCAGCCCCTCTTAACATCACTACCACCACGGGACTGCTCGTTTTTTATTACACTACCTCGTCTGCTACGGTATCTTGCGGTCTAGACCTCTCCAAGTGCCGAGATATCCATTACCAAATCACCAGCTAACAAGAAAACGTCACTCAAACAATATTGCAGTACCCAGCTAGGTACCATTCAGCATCGTAGCCTAGATTGTCTTAAGTTATATATACACATACATACTACATACCTAGGTAAGTAGGTATGTATGATACATAATACCGAAAGAGTTACGGAGGGAAATAAATATGAAATGTTGAATATATTTTTCGGGCTAGTTACCGAATGTGGTTTGCATACATGCAGACATTCACGGATGTCAGCTCGATATACGAGTGCGATATGTTGATAGCATTTAAACCTACCATCCAGTAATCTTCGAGCACACCGCTTGATATCACTGCCAAGAAGATGTAAACTTGGTTAAGTCACTGCTCCAGCATCTAATATCAGTTCGCTTACCCAAGGAGGTTTCCAGCTTTGCATATATATGTGGGCAAGAACGCTCGCATGCCAACACTTGGAAATGGCTCGACGGAGTAACTTCTAATGGTGCAATTGACTTTGTCGCGCGATCCTTTTCCAAGCGTTGGATCGCGACCTCTTAAGGCAAGTAAGAGATCGAGCCACCTCTTTCTTCAGGAGCAGCACTGTAACTTCCATTGTATTATGGCTCAAAAATGGAAAGACCTCTGGAAGGATGGCAGCAGGTGCCTGGGGTGCCAGTTGTCTTTTCGAAGGGAACCTTAGGATTATTTTCAGAATACCTAAAACTTCTGTTCTTTTTCTGCCTCACCGACAGTTTCCATCACCACCACCATCAGTATTTTTTTACCCCTTTTCTGACGTCTCTACATCAAACAACCCCTAGTTCCCCTATACCTCCTCACGAGATATCGCCCTGCATTTCATTCTACCCTTTGTCACGACTTTCAGGCTTTGAAGAAGTCTCATGACTTCGAGCTCTCTTGCTTCCCAAGCTCGTTTTATACAACATCTCGCCCTCGTCGCCCGTGTACTTTTACTTCAATGAAGAACAGGAAATCGCCGTGGGGCTTTACCTGAAGCATAGTTGACTGAAACTTCGTTCGTCCACACCATTGTCTAAGAGTAGACACACACGATATCGTCTGGCGACATCGTCATTACGGCATTCCTCACTCATATTATAATCGCAACTATGGATGATCAAACTCTAGCCAGTCTCCGTCCAAGTGGCTCCAATCCCTCACTCAGGCCTATCAGTAATGGATCGGTATCCACGCGGTCCACGACATCGCATATAGGGTGTTATCGTCATGCCTTGTTGAAATCGAACTCACAGCGCCAGCAGCCTATCGAAACAGATCTGCCTGTACCACCAGTGCTTACTGACGGTAATCCAACTCCCGTCGTTCCATGCTCAACACGACAGGATACAGCGACTCAACCCCCGACGCTAGTCGGTATTCCCGTACTCCCCGTCGAACAAGTCGCCCCAGGCCCGGCCGACACTGACCATTCAGAGGTGGCTGGAGACATGGCCTATTCCTCATTTGACGGTTATGATCACTTTCGCACTTGGCGCCTTCCTGTCTCCAAGGTTCGCGCTGCTGAATACAGTATTGAAGGAGATGGCGACCTACATGTTCAAGGCAAATATCTACCTGTAGTACTGGTGCCATCTGAAGAGCTGTATTCCGTAGAGCAACATTTTCAGTACAGCCATCCGAGAACTCCCAAAGTTCGTCCATTCACGGAATCTTCATATCTTGATGCTTCCCATGTACAGGGAGGTGACAAGATGAAACCAGAACCTACTCCGTACTCCGCTAGTCAGGATTATTCTCGGGATTCTGGAGAGCCACAGAGAGCAGCTATATACTGGGGTTTTCTTCCCAGGTTCAAAGAGAAACGAGGCAATGGGCTCTCAGAGGCCGGCCAACCAGAAGTTTCTCAAGAGTCACCAGTCAACGATCAAGGCGAAACAGTTGAAACAAGCTCCAAGCGGGAGAATATTCGCCAGGGAGACAAAGTGAGCGACGGAGACTCAGGCACTAGCAAAGATCATAGTGAGAGCCAAAATGTCTCCGGAGAAAGCACGGAACGAAGTGGGAGACCGGTCGCAGGGGTTACAATCTCATCTCTATCAACGTCCAACTCCGCAAGTGCCATTCAGGAACAGGAGTCTCGCCAACCTCAAAAGCCCGCTACCGGTCGTGCAGCAGGATGGCTTCGGAAACTTTTAGGATACCCAGAAGTCCACGGCGGTTCTTCATTAACGAAGCTACCAGAGAAATTCTCCGCTCAGCAGCACGGTTCCCGAGAAGATGTCAGCTCCGTAACATCAGGAGTGACTACATACTCCTTTGAAAACGCAGCTGATAGGAAAGCCATGGACAATGCAATGAATGGCATGGAAAATATTCTAACAGAGGCTTTAACTTTAGCTGACGAGGCTGGCAAGCGTGAATACGGGCATGTGGATAATGGTAATCTCCCATTAAAACCTCCATCCGAGATTTCCATACACACACCGAGCGTGAATGAGAGTGTTCGGCAGGGATCAAGCGAGCATGAAAGAGCCGTTATTGCTATCCCACTGCCGAAAGAACTCACCGTTGTGGGTAGTATAGACGACGAGCCTAGAGTTTTGCCCCGCGAAGATGTGAAACGTCTCAAACCTGTCAAAGGGGATGGCAAGACTCCACGAACGTTTCTGTTCAAACGTACACGCAAAAGCCCCAAACCTATCGAAAGTCGCCGTCATGCTATCGACGATGACTGTGTCCTGTTTGCGCCCGTACCAGGGGGTAGAAACACGCTTACCTCGGAAAAGGACGTCAACAGCAGTGGAGTAGGAGTCAATCAGCAACCAATATGTACCCACGGCAATTCAAGCATTCTTTTGGAAGCAAACGCATTTACAGGCGATGACCCAGATTCTGGTTGCGGGAATAGGTTATCTGAAATTCGTCGCCACGACATGAGTGTTTGTAGCTTAGACGGCGGCACATCGGACGATGCTGTCGATTTTGCGACTCAGTATAGCACGGGTGAAAGTCGATACCCACGGTCCCCTAACTTTCGCGGAGCTTCGTGGCGTGCCAGAGACGAGAATCCTGCTAAAGAGTCTATAAAGTCGAGAAAAAAGCGAATGGTACCAACTAAGCACGATCACGAACTACGGAATGTCAGTCTTCGAAATAAATCACATGTCAGCATTGGTGAAGGGCAGCGTTTCAGTTTAACAAAATCTGCGAGGCGACAACCTACTATTGCCCGTGACTGGTCCCCAGCTCGAAAACGGTTTGTCGCTTCCGTCGCTTGTATCAGCACTGCGTTAATCGGTGTCCTGGTTGGCATCTATGCTGGTCTCGTTCCCTCGATCCAATACTACATCGCCGACTTTCATCATTATACGATCCTCGGCAACGTTGGTCTATATCTCGGCATGGCATTACCCAACTTTTTCTTTTGGCCATTGCCTCTATTACACGGACGAAAGCCCTACATTATGGGCGGGCTTTGCATAGCTATGCCACTGCTCTTTCCCCAGGCCATAGCGGTTAGTACCCAACGATCCCCGTCCACTTCTATTTGGAGAATCGCCTTACTCCTCTCCAGAGCCTTGATGGGGTTTGCGCTCGGATTTGCGAAGATGAATTTCCATTCTATCCTCACTGACCTATTCGGGGCTTCTTTGATGAGCAGCACTCCACATCAAGAAGTGGTTGATGAGTACGACGTGAGGCGACATGGCGGTGGCCTCGGGGTTTGGCTTGGCATATGGACCTGGTGTTTTATAGGCTCAATAAGTGTTGGTTTCGTTGTAGGAGCGGTGGTCATCGAGCATTTACAACCCTCATGGGGCTTGTATATCAGCATCATCATAATCGCTGCCGTCCTCTTACTCAACGTGCTCTGCCCGGAGGTTCGACGTTCCGCTTGGAGACGATCTGTTGCCGAAGTCAGATTGGGCGAGACGATATATCGACGATTGGCGCGAGGCGAGGTGATGATGCATCGAGTCCACACTGGACCGAGATGGTGGGGCCAGGAGGTATACCACGGCGTTGCATTGTCTCTTGAGATGCTCCGGCAACCTGGTTTCACTATTATGGCTGTATATTCCGCCTGGATATACGCGCAGATCATTCTGATCATTGTAGTAAGTACATCTCATCTGTCTTTGATACGATAGGGCTCGACTAATAATACCAGCTCCTAGGATCGCTCACTTCGAGATCTTACCGTCTCCGCTCCCCATACGTCGGTGCCGTCGTATCATCTGTAGCCATTGGTGCCTTTCTAGCCATTCCATTCCAGAAGGCCAACATCTTTTCTCGAGCCAGGAACATGAGCCCCAAGTCGAATAAAATGACCTTTGACAGGAAAATTACTTGGAGTTCTCACCTTGTTCGTCGTGCCATATTCACATTCATCCTTCCCATTGCAGGTATCGTATACACTGTAGTTTCATCGGGGCCACCGATTCATGTTTTCTTTCCGTCCTTCTTTGCTGCCCTAGTGGGTTTTCTCTCATGTCTTGCTATATCGGAATGTAACGGCATGTTAATGGAAAATTGGGATTGTTCCGACCTCCAGCCAGGCATGACTGGCCGCTCAAAGTCATCAAAGGACAGTCACAAGCGCACCAACTACTCATCATTCCCCCGTGCCACTGCTGGGTGGAATTTCATTCAGAGCCTTGGTTTCATATTTGCGGCTGGCGCGACCGGTCTTGGTGGTTCAATCACTCGTCGCCTAGGCCAGAGAGCGGCGACGGGCATTGTCGCTGGTATCTTGTTCATACTTACCCTCCTTCTTTTAGGCACATTGATCCGGTTCAAGAGGGTTCAGATCATCCCGGACTGTACGTGTTCGGAGATGGACCGTTGGAACAAAGAACGGCGGGTCAGCTTGCACAATTGGGCTGCTGCCATGGCGGCGGCTAAGGAGAAAGGTAATGAGCAACTGAATGAGATTCCCGAGGATGATGTCGGCTAGAGACCCGCCATCTTGGGCAATCCCGTTGACAGATACCGTCGGATCAACATTTTCGAATTAGGTTCCCTGACACGATGGACTGAGATTCGTAAGAAAAATAGCTTGATCGACCAAAACGCTCATTTGAATCGACAAGCAGTGGCCTTGGCCGGCCATGAGCTTCAGCATACTGCCCGGCACAGCGCAGAGAAAATTGCGCACAAGGTTAGCAATAGAAGCCTACGAAGCAAGTGCAGCCATGAAAGCAGCGACGACGAACTTATGGAGGCTCATGAAAAAGACGGCCGCTCGGCAAGTTCTCCGGCCAGTCCTCCCGCAAGCCCCCCACCGACTAAGTTGGAAGATGGTTATGCTCAGTCTGAGCGCATATCAACACCCAGCCGTGGGAAGGCTATGAGCCCAAGTCCCTCACATAGGAACAACGATTTGTCTGTGGATAGAGACGACGTAGGGAGAAGTAGATCGTTTAATCGCACTCCACTGTCTCACGAGAGCGTTGATTCCGATACTCAACCGGTGCGCGGCCAAAGTTCAAGTCCCAACAATGCTGCAGTCCCAAAGGAAGCATCTCGCCGGGGGAATGCCACTCGGACGAGTTCGAACCAAGGGGAACATAAGGTAGCTGACAATGGTGTTGACTGACACAGGCCACACAGAGACTGCTTGCGATAGTTCGAGCCAAGTAACGCATGCGGATCGAGGGTTTGAAGATGTCGTGACTTCATGACTGTTGGAAGACTAGGGTAGAGTGTAGAGCATCACATAGTCCTAGAATGAGATTACCTAGAATTACGTATACACTCAATACATTAGAATCGTATGCTCCTCCTGCAGATATCGTGTGCATACCCTTTGCGATTTGGAAGCCCTTAATCTCGTATTCTTTTCTTCTGGCCATTGCTCTTCGATAAACACCATTTTGCCCATGTCGATATACGTTCGTTATCTGTCGATCAATCTCGATGTGTAGCATCTTATTTAATAAATGTGAAGCTATATGTTGTATTCTTGCTTTCTCCAGCTGCAACGCATCTTCCGCGTCGACAGTCGCCTCTAAACTCCGAGGATCTACCCATGAAGCTGCGGGCAGCTACTAGCTCTGAATAGAATCCAATCGCAACAGCCTCAACGATCAGATAAGCTAGCTTGGCTTTATGGGGAACGAAATCTGCCATCTTTCCCATTTGCGATGTTACCCACCATCATCTACGTCGGTTCAGACTGCGCGCTTGCTAGGGGGACGAATAGGCAAGCAGCAAAATGTTATCAGTGACTCTCTCGTAGATCTTGTGTGTCGACTTCACAGGGGAAGTTAGCTGTAGTGTAGATCTAATTACCTATTCTGCTTACCGAAGATACCAAGACGGTCGGCCTATTCTACTCTAGTGTAGTGTATGTACACTTTGAGTAACAGAACTACTGTGTGCGCACTCTACTGTACATACAATATCTCCGACTAAGTAGCTACTGTAGCTAGCTCCTGGACGATCGCGTGGGCAAACCCGGCATCTCTGATTTTCACGTGGCGTGAGTACCTATCTAGACTATGCCCGTTTGAGCTCCCGGGATTTGATCTCGGGGATTGAAGAAAAGAAGAGTTATACTACTAGTAGTTAGTAGCAATCGAAAGAGGAGCGAACGTCGCCTCACTGCAGGACATTCATTATCCTTTTTCTTTCATTATTAGCCCACAAATAATCCCTCCCCCTGATAAGGAAAAGGAAGATCTTGGGAACTGTTATGACCTGGGATACCCTGACCCTGGTAGCGTTATATGTAGGGGGGGAAAACAGAGGTTCTCTAACTCTGTTTTCATCTCAGATGGGCTGATGTGCCGGACCTACACTACTGCTAGTACGCAAAACCTACGATACCCTGTACCGTTGTAGCTAGTGTATCGTGGTGTATGTAGTTTATGTTGGCTTGGCAGGGTCTAATTGCGGTGAGGTGAGATGATTGAGAAGATGAGCAGTATCGAGTGCTACACTGCTATATGTACAGTACGGTAGGTGGTAGCGTGATGGCCCTATCGGCGGCGGCGGCGCCGCAGTCAGACAGTCAGTTAGTCTTCTATGTCCTTAGCGATGACCACTTCACGTACAGTAGTGAGCCCTTGACGTCATGCTTAGACTCTAGTTACTTTCCTCTACTTCTTCCTTCTCTTTGTCGAGATTAGACACTTAGATGAGAATGGGCGGGCGGGACGGACGGCGGCGGCAAATACTATCTGGCATGGGACTGACGAGGGTAGGGGTCTTCTGGGGCCCAAAGACGGATTCTAGAATGATATTGTGGGAAAAGGCGCCCGCTCCCCCTTGGGTCTGGGATGAGATTCCCTGTCTCGCTAGCCATGCGGCCGCGTCATTGTGGGATGATTATCAGATTCAGAATACCCTCCACTGATTCATTTAACAAGCATATACCTACCCTGGCCGATGCAAATCCACGCGTCCAAGCGACCCCGGGGAACAGGGCAGGGCAGGACAAGGGCAAGGGCAGCGACGAAATTCGCCGGTGGTGTGTTTTGGAGTACCTTGCCTACTGTACCCAGACCCTGGCGTACCGTAGATGGGCCCTCTCCTCCAGAATGTACATTATACGCGTACCTACGTAACGACATCGTCAGTTATCATCACCACTATCACGATCCCATCACCAACACCCTCACGCAAGTTGGGGTTCACACAACCCGTGTTGTATATCGTACCTGACTTAATACGACCGCTCCCCTTTATTGCCGGCGACTAGGACAGGGGTTTCATTATTTCGAACCAGAAAAATCGAAAGACCTCATCAAAAACCAAATCGATCGTAAATAAAGATCTACGTTGTAAGCTTGGGCACTGCGGGACCCCCCCCTAGCTTCGAGTCCCAGGAGGCTGGCTGGTCCCCTCTGCCTGCACGCCATTGGTACTGGTCGGCGACCTATTAACTACGCAAGGTTAAGGTCGCTGTACATATCTGTACGTACATACACATACATATAGTGCGTACATGAGGACCGAAGAAATGGAGTCTGATCATCTGAGGAGAGAAAAACGAAAGGCAAAGAAGACTGTTTTGGTTTCTGTTATACTGTCCACGACTTACAGTAGACATGTACCTTATACTAGCCTCGACTATCACACGACCCCCGTGCCCCAGTATTATGTATACTACGTAGTGTAGTAGTAGGTATATATCCCCCGGGGGGTGTTCTTGGGCTCCATAAATGGGGCTAATTTTCACGATTAGCGATACCCAGTGGAGGGGGGGTTTCCGATATTTATCGTTAACGGGTTGAGTGTGCACACTGCTACTAGTCTATGGTAGGCTAGAGTGGGAAACAGAAGCTGGTCACATATACAGTATTGGATACAGTACCAGATGGGATTTTGTTGTAAGTAGCATTGTACCAAGTAGGGAAGTATGTAGGTCCTGTAAGCGGCCTTGTTCTTAATAAGATCTGCAGTGGAGCGAGCGTTAGGAATCAGAAAGAAAAACAGGTGATCTATATCTGATAGAGCACCCCTACCGCCGTACGTTACTACCTACGTGGGCACTGCCAAGCAACCTCGGTATCTCGTGGTTTCGAGATCAACCCCGACACAACTCCTCAGCAGATCACCAGGTAACAAAAGCCTCCCACGCTAGTCAAAAGTTTCCTGGTACAATGTAAGCAGACAAGTGGGTATGTAGAGTACTTACCACTGCCACATTTGTGCGGTAGAGAGAGTGGTTCATAATTAATCCGTAGCTTCTGGTTGCACTGTACTCGGATTATCGTACCGGGACCTTGGTTGCTACGCTTTAGTCTGGCCTTAAGCCTCGTCGGTTAGCTCGTTCTGCCCACATAGTGTACAATACTGTGGTTCTTTCTTATCCATGGCATTCCCTGATGTTTCTGCTGTCATGCCTGAGTGGCGTGGGCATTTCTACGCAGGTTGAGGTTTCTCTGCGTCATAAGTTCGATGCATTGTGAAATATCACGAGGCATGATTTTACTAGGAGAAATATCATGCGAGCCCTCGCGTACTGGGAGATGCTCGGTTTGTATTGCCGGAATAGGCAGTTTCTTGTGTGATCATGCCGATATCTTGCCGTGAGATGCAGTGCTTTATTTGAACGATTCAGATAGCAATAAGAGTAGGTGATGCTGTCATAGCAGAGTCATCTCATAAACCAAAATCCAACATCATCTAAGCCTAGGTTGTCTGTGGGGCCTATACACGAGTAAGAAGACCATACCATTGTAAGAGAAAGGAGTCATATACCCAGTGCTTAATTGTATACATATCAGGGATTAGAGGTAGGCAGGCTGTCGCACAGTTTAGCCACGAGCCCGCCCAGATACAACCATGCACGAGATCGGAATCTGACATGAGAAATTCAGATCTTCCCTTGTCAGACGCGGACCGGGGGTATCAAATCCTCGTGTCGTAGTTTGTAGTAAGTAAAGTTGCAGCTTCCGGCCGTCATGATCAATTTAGGTCGTGTACGGTCGGGTTTGTAGTGTCTGCGATTAGCCGGTCTGTTATATAATCAAAGGTAACGATAGGAGGAGATTGAACGAGTACAGAGGTGGTTGGCTATTACAATGTCCAACATGACGGCAAATGCCAATACTGGGTAATGAGGGAGGGTAGGTAGTGGTGTATGCAACGCCGCTCCTCCGTATGCAACCCTCGTCCGACTTCTCCAAGGTAGAAAGTCAAAATAAAAAAAAGTTTACCTGAGCGAAACTCCAGCTTGGATACTGTGTAGAATATTAAAGAAAAAGCATAGAATAAAAATAAGGTAAAAAAGCGAGGCTGGTAACGTGACCTGTCAGCCCCTTTAGCGCGCACAGCGCCACCATCGATATACATAGATGACCGTTCCATTGTCTCGCGATTTACAGTGGCACGACAGGCCCAGCTGTGCAACTACCAGTACATGGCCTCGCTTCTTCACCACCTAACGTATGAGCTAGGGTGCGGACATGCTTGATCATATGCTCACCATCATGCTCAAAGCTTAGCTTGCGCGGGAAAATAAAAAAAGTGACAGGTTACAAAACACCCAGCCGTTATCCCGGTAGGGCCCCGGCTCAGTACATAGCAGCCGGCGCCCTTTCCCGTTGGGCGATGAAAGGGTGGGAGGGAAGGGAAGGCTGAAAGATGCAAGTACTACTAGTAGTAGGTAGGGACTGCAGATTTCCGGGTGGACTGATCTCATCGTAGTCTTCTTATCAAACTTGCCCAACCCTCTTACTCGGCGCGTGGCTCGTCTTCTAGAAGCGAGCGCGGCTAAGATTTTAAGTCAGATCCTGCAATGCACCTAAGAGCCAGATGCTCCCGATCGCGTTGTTGTCAAGGACCAGGCCTCGACAAGTTTTGCTGCGTGCAGTGGTGCGTGCGCCTGATTGGAGCCGAAAGCCAATGGGAATGCTCTGGAAGAAACGTTCTGCGCATCGTTAGCTGGCCAAGGTGCTACTATGCGACCATCGGAAAGCAGCCACAGCGTGACATCTGGTGTTCCGGGAGGGTGACATGACGATTTCCAACGCGTCGCCCTGTAAGCTGACAAGGTGCGATGTGATGGGCTTGGGACGGCACATCTCAACGAACCAAAGCGACCGGTACGATGGGCTCGCTTACATGCTAGTGGGCGGTGTCTCCCGGGTTTCAACAGTCGCCGAGGTTGGCGTAGACGAGGGTAGCTTGCTGGTAGAGCCAATGAACCCGAGCCACGGATATCAATGTTATGTATGCTGTAGCGGCCATGCAGATAGCACAAGATCAGCCCCCCCTGGACCCTCCATACATCAGGGCAAAATGGCTTGTCACATTTTGAGAGAACCTATAGATCACCCCATGAAGTCGCTGTCAATCGGATTGGCCGCGACGTAACGCTGGGGGAAGGGGGGGAAGATGATGTGCAAGGTATCACCAAGTCCCATGCATAGGCCCTCATCCTCATCAGGTAACAGTTCAACGTCAGCGATGGAACACAACACTTGACTAAAACCCGGCTGCCTGCTGGATATAACAACAAACACCATATAAGATTGCGGTAGATGTGTCGTCCGCAGCTGCAGTCTATCCACGCCAAGATATATACCTAGAATTTTCCGCATCACGTGTGGGAATACCACTACCGCTCCGCCTTTTCGCTGTACGAAGGGGATGGATGTTGAGCAGCAAGCAGAGAGATATGCGCTCTAGTGCAAGCAAAACCACCATTGTTCGGTTCTCTAGCGACCAGCTGACTAAGTCCCTCCTAGTTTCGAGTTGCGTTAGCTTCTGCCCATCCCTGAAATGGCTGGCTCGGCTGGTTCACTGTTGGTTCGACTGCGGTTCAAGATGCATGTCTCACCATATCCAACTATCCAACTACTGGTGAGGGCATAGGGCTTTCTGAATAGGTCGGGTGCGCTATACTCTCTCTTCCTACTCCGTATACTAGGTATACATACCTATCACCCCTACCTTGGCAAGCATAGCCCCAGACAATGCGACGGAGCGGGGGTTCGCGGGTTCGGAGAAGATATCTTGACTCCCACGTCCCCCCTAAGGACTTTTCCTGTGGAACTCCTTCACCGATACGCTCACGTCAGAATCCGAACCGGAAGATTTTACCGCCTGAGTTGAAGACCGTGGCCAATGTTGGGTGGAGCAGTAGTAGTCCTGCAGCACCCAAGGCAGCACTGCCCGGGTATGCGCGTACCAAGTCGTTAGTAAGGGGAAAGGTGTCCTCGTGTATGAGCAAACATAGCAGGCAATGCAATGTGAAAACCTCGTACACTATGATGAACAATCAAGGATCTACTAGTATGAGTTATCCCTGGGTATGTCGCCAACCGCGCGTACTTCTGGTGATCTTCGAATCCGGTTCCACAAGACGATAGGTACTGTAGGAAGCCGGCATTCGTGGCATCGCCATGCCCCGGCGTAGTAGAGCGAGCGGCGGAAGAGCTAAAACATAAACCGTCGAACATGTTCAGTCCCGTAAATTTAACACCTCAAGTAACTAGAACGGGAAGCAGCGCCGTTAGACAGGCTGGTAACTTATACGTAGCTTGCTTTTCTACACCTATCGTATGCTATATATGCTATACCGTCGGGCTCGATCCGATGACAGTCCTACATACGTATAGTCGGTTTAACTGCAGCGGCAGCAAGCCTATCGAGGAACCTGCAAGCAGGCAGAGATGGTGGGTCAGAATGGAAGTGAGGTATTTGTGAGAATGTGAAGCCCCGGAGATCCGGTGCCACTGACACTAGAGGCGCCTACTACGTACACTAACAGATTAGGATATCCATCCCGCGGCAGCCGTCTGAGATTTGAGATCACTCCGTTCTGTTGGGTCGATGCTGCTGACGCCAAATCTCGATACTATACTAACCTAGGTACTTCATACACGTGTACACACACATGGGACCGCGAGCTTATGTATGCATATGCGCTAGGTTCGATTCATGCCATTAGGGTCTAATGGCCGTATGTTCTAGCAGGGGTATAGTCCTGTTGCAGCAAAGTAAATCGCATGATCCTATCGAGATAATGTTGTCGACAGTCTGCGGCGGCGACTGGCCTCAAATCCTGCTCGAGGCACGGCGAGACACAGCGACAAGCCTAGGATCATTAACTTTGCCCACCAGGATAGTATGTGACGCTGGAGTCTCAGACATGCCAACGGAAGAGGTCTCGAGAGTGGAAAATGAAAATCTTCGGATGCTGTCATTGTTTTCCACCGGCACTGGGGTCGGGCACGCGCATGGCCAAGAGCAAACAAGATGAACTCCGATGCTGTGCGCCGCGAATGCAAGTTTGGCAGCTGAAGCGCCCCATTAGAGCCCATCTTGGGGCTCGTAAAAGCGTTTTTGTGCAAGGCCAGACGGCTGTCATCTGTTTGAGATTTGGGTTGGCACCCTGTTACAGCGGATAAATCGAGATGTGCGATTGTCCGTGCTGTGAAATTCCGATGGCGAAGTACTACTTATACGAGGCTGCGCGTCCTCTAGCCGTGAAAATGGTAGCTCCCCAGAGGTGTATAATGCTGTCGAAGAGTACAATTTACACTTTGATCCCGCTGTACTGCGTACATCTGAGTACGTCTTACCCCTGTTCATCGTACGGAGCGCAGTAGCATGGCTGCAAGATGTAATTGATATAGTACAGAGGGCGACTGGATCTGGGCCAAGCATCTCGCTTGTGCTCGAATAAGAGCGAATGATAGCGCTGGACTTACGCATCAGAGGATCGCACCCAATTTGTCGGTCGTAGGGGCGCATTCCTGAATCGGATGTGTATCCGGGAGCCTGGGGCTCCATGTTCCGGGAGGTTTTCTGTTTTTCTTTTTTTTTGTTTGTTCTCAACATGACCTCCTCCGCGATACGTTTCGCATAAGCTCCGATCAACGTGCGCTGAGAAATCAATTCAAGTCTCACAACAGTAACACTAAGAGAACACACACATACATACCACGTACGTACATAGACTTACATACATACTAGTACATGCCTACAGTACATAACTGTGCATGTGGCCCAAAGTCATTTCTGGCCTCGGGCAAGGTCGCCTCCGTCAAATAGTAATCACTCTAACGGCGCATTCGGTGCTTAATTGTTATCTTAAACATGCTTGCTTGCGCTGGCTGAGTGCACACTACCTGTTCCATATCCATGGTTCTACTCATTTATATCCAACCGAACTAATCGTTTCAAGGCTACTTTTTGTTGGTAGGTACTGTACGACATATGTCATGACAGTAGATAGAACATGGCGCTAGTTGGATGGCGGTATTCCCGGGCTTTATGTCCGGACAAGGGCATGAGAAATCAATCCTTGACTTTGACTACTCGTAAAGTAGCATAAAGTATTTTCCAACTCTAACAGACGTATGCATACAGTAGGTAAACATGGCCCAAGCAGGTAGAAGCGAAGTATCTAGCTTTAAAAGTACGCTAAAGTTAATCTAGTTCCAGTCAATTCCATTAATCTTGCCGTCTTGCCAAGATCACATAAAAGGGTACGGTATCATTGGTTAACATGGGGTTCTCCACCGTTGCGTCCACAACACTCAAAATGCACGAACTGACACTTTGTACCTTTATCTCCGTAATCCCTAAGAACATATGGTTACGCTGATTGTCTTAGATAGCGTGAGATGCGGGCTATTATACTGGAAGCAGGACATGTACTCCGTTGATGTCTTAGTTGGAGCGGGTACTTACATCGGTGATTGATCTGATATCAGAGCACGACGCTGACGTGTGGCATGACCCTGGCTAGCAGATATGCTATCTAGGCTGAAAATGGATGAGATCCTGACTTCCGACCTAGCATAGAAGGGATAGACAGGCGGATGCAGAATTCACGGGTTGGCCCCTAGTTCAAAATTGATCGGCGCGTCGTTGAACAGAGCTGAATCGTCAGACGTTAGGAAGCCAGTTCCCGTGTCGGCGTCGACGAGGGTCGTGATGGGATCAAATGGTCACAAATGTATCGATTGATCTACCTATATTGCTGCGCTCTGATTTCATTTTTTCGGCCATTTTACGAACTATCAACTAGCGTTTTCTTCGGGGAACTCGTTTCTATCATACCATATGATTTTGGGGTAGTAGTATCTGGTTGCTCAGCTCGTCCCTGGCTACTAATTAAGACTTGAAGTTATCTCTGTTTCGGCTCTACAACGTGGCACTTCGCGGTGTCATGGCGCCGTACATATGCGTAGGCATGATAGATGATGGCGCTTCACTAGCGAGGCGACCAGAAAATAAATTGTCAGACCCACCACTACTAGCACCACCACCACAATGACACTTTATTTTCTGGTCGCCTCGACTAGTCATGGACAGGTGTCCGGAACTTTTGCACCCTCTTTCCCGCATCCAGCATGTATATACCCACTGTATATATATATAGTCACTATTCTCAGTGATGTATTATGTATACGATTGTGTTTTGACACCTAAACTAAGTAGGAATAGGTACATACATAGTTCCGAATGAGGTAAGATCTCCATTGCAGCACAGCCGAAGCGGACGCACAAGACCATTAATTGGATCTTCACTCAGCCCTGTTGGAGGACATTGTCCGGACCAGCGCCGTGCATGGAGAAGAGATCGCATCATACTAGTCATGTACTCTTTCTTGCACGTGAAAGTCTTAATCTTATTAATAAGCAAACCTTTAAAACAACTCCGACCTGCACTAGTTTCTTGGTAGAATAGAAAGGGGATGGGGAATGTCCCCCTTTCTCATAGAAAATGCTCAAGGAGGTCAGCACCAGCCTTTTGTTGATTGAGAATGCGAACAAACAGCTCATGGAAATATCGTACGAGTTGTGCTACGTCATAGTGAGCTTTTTGCAGAACGCCAAGGCTCCAGGGCCTAAATTTACTTCCCCTATCTTCGAAAAGCATAGAAACGTACACCGCCATATGGAATTATAGCTAGGCATAAGTCAGGAGGAATCCTTCCCATGCGTGAGCTCTCGTTATTATCACCAACATATGTCAAGCAATGTTCCGAGCCACTGATCTATACTGTCGGTGCCGCGAAACCCAAGTAGCAGGTTGTCTCCGGCTTCGAACACATACTAGCTGAACTTGGCGAGGCATGAGGTATAGATGAGGGGGCTGAGGATCATAACCAAGGAATATCTTTCTATGGTTATATGTATTGATGTATTGATACCGTTGGTAATTAGGTCCAGGCGGAGACAGGCTTGTTCTAACCGCCGTGACCGGTATTGGGTACACTCGGTTACCGAACATGAGTAGACCTATGCTTCTGTTTGGCTTCCACTGTTAGAAACGTAGAAAGCCCGTTGGCAAGTTGCGGTAGCCAGGTGGCGTTGCGAATGGGCTTAGACTTTTACTACACTGTTTCAGAATACGTTTCTCATCGGAAAGCTAGAACTAAGACGGACGGCGAGAAAGAAAATTAGGGGACTATGGAACGGGCTTCTAAGCCACGCGGGAATCGTATGAATCGTATGAATCACCGGCTGGTAGTGGCCGACACCGTCTTTGTAAGTCCGATTTGGGGTATCTGAGATTTGATTGATATTACAACTCAACAGACAAGACAGGTAAGCCGAAGCAGATGCACGATCTTTGGAGATAAAATGAGATAGCCCGAACTGCTCACGATAGCCGGTTCGAGTTGCCTTTCTGTTGTACTCTAAGGTGGGGAGGTAAAGTGAACCCCGGTAAGCGGGAGTGTGGAGGGTTGGTTCACAGTCATACACGTAAGTTTACATATGGGTAGAGATTTCAAGCTTATTAGCGCTGAGGTAACAGTTGGTTGGCTCACTTCATCTGCTCGGCCATGCAAGATCTGGGATGGATAGCTTGCAAGATAGGCGTGTGTTGTTAGACTAGGTAGATGAGGCGTTAGTTCAGGCCCTGCATGATATTATTCAAGCTGTCCACGCGCTCTCGATCTGGTGATGTCAGTCAAATAAACGCTAAGCGAGGTAGCTTTCAACTGGGGGCCATGGAGATAAGATCAGTAGCTTTACTAATATGCTGCCTTGAGGTTGTTGCAGTCTTAAGCCATGACAGTAGCCTTCATAGCCTCCCGACCCTGAAAGGACACGCCGTATTGTGAGATGCGGCGTGCCGGTAGGCTGCCCATCGGTATTATTCTAACTGTTACCAAGGCTCTCCAGTAACAGGCAAGTTTAGGCGAGTCCACCGTTTCTCCCCATACCCAGTACATCTTGGGGTATCGCCCAAAGAGTATTAGAACGCGGGTTACATTACCTTATATTTCAATAGCTCACTTCTTTGTACCAGCCATACCATCTAGGCTGTCTAGGTTGGAGATGGACAGTGTAATGTGAGAGAAGCTGCCTATCCAGATATGCCATTTCCATATCACTGCCTCGCGAGATATTTGGTTTCAACAGGAGCTTCATAATTCATTTCTTGAGTCTTACATCGTCTTGATTCCGACGGGTTATCCCCGATATGCAGTTGTATCCAATCGTTATATCGGTTAACGAGCGGTGGGGGTTGGTGACAAGGGTTGCTGTCGCTGTTACACGTCAGGTTACTACCACACGTAGTAGACAGAAGTGCTCCATATTCCCAATACATGATAGGTACCTACTCATCCACGCTACTAGTAATGGGTGCATCGTTAATAAACTAGGCAGATGGTACCCTTGCTCTCCGTACATCTTGAGTGCACCATACTAGTGCGCAACCCGTAAGGTGAGCGGACGGCGACTGAACGGAGCGGTTCTGACAGTACTCTCTGTTCAGCGGCGACATTGTATCCTTTTCGTTCGCCTCTTATGTATATCTATGCGTCCTCTTGGTGTGGAATATATCGGGGAGAACCTACTGATCATTTGTAATACAGGAGCGCATGCAGGTAATAGAGGTATACGGTACGCTACACCTGTTCTTGGAGTTTACATTACACCCGCGACGCTGACACTGTTTAACGGCTTTTCTTCACATTATACAGTCAAACTGTACTGTACACAAGACTAGTATGTACACCAAAGAAGCTCTACCGAATATGGAGAGTACTCTGTACATCTTAGACCGGCTACTGATACTAGCTGGTCCACCGCCTTGACTGGGCAATCTTCGATCTGACCAGCTAGTGTACACTTCACTACGCTATATCCCGTTGGTTACCACCTGCCATGCGACGTTCTGGGTCTTGTTACTCCACATAGACCGAAGTTAGTGTAGGAACGAAGGAAGATCTCACATATTGACGCTGCTGAGATCACACTGCCTACGGCACTTAGACGGGCTTTTCGCCAGTTCCGAGTTACACGTACTTCTCCACCTGCTCCTGGTACTTCCAAGTATACCTGCTAGTGAAGACTCGCTATGTCTGCTCTAAGATGGCGATCCAAGTTACCCCCTGACTACTGCTCTAACCTTCAACCTTAGCGATTATATCCTGTTATTCCCATTAGAGAAGAATTGTGAAGATGTCGTAACTGACAGCCCTATCTTGCTAGGTTCCTATGCCCACGGTATGTTACGAGTCTGCTCGTTGCGCTTACAGAAGCACGATTCGCTCCTCGACTACTACGTGCCTCATGAATCAGTATCCTTTAATTACCGGTGGCCTCATGCAGTCGCCATAGTATATAGCAGTTATATGGCACTAGTGGTTGTCAAGGTCGCCTTTCAATTTTTTAACAAGGAAAAGAAAAGACTCAAAAACCCATGACATTTGCGAGGGGTCGAAAAGCGTCCACAAGAACTAAGCAACCCCGTTTCGAGGCATTATGATGTATCTCAAAATCATGATATAAAGTCGCCATTAAGTATGACCCGCGCGACTGTGACCACCACAGGATATTGGGGTAATGTTACCAGCAATGCTTCCCCTTCTATTCAGCCATCATTCTCTATCCCGGGAGTTATTTAGCACTGTCTTAGAGCAGGCGGCGAGTCGGCACTACTACGACTCTACCTTACAGTACAAGTGCATTTCTGGGTTCGACACATGCTTGGGTCAACCACCCTTGCCCCCGGTCCTTTTTTTTTCTGGCCTGATCCCCGTTACCCCCACTTTCACTACGAGACCTAGCTTATTATACGTCCCAGGCTGGTATAGGTTACGGAACCATGTGCGTATTGGCTTACAAGGAGGGGCTTGACAGGGTGTCATTAGGTCTTCTCTCACACAAGCTTGTACTGTACGATACATGTAGATATGAGTGCAAGGTTATAGAAGCAGACTACATCATACAATAAGCGGTTGCCATCGCACAAACTAGACTAGACGACTACAGCATCCGTTCGTAGTCACATTTTGTCTTCTGAACGGCTTCTTTCTTTCCATTTAACTTTTTTTTCTTTATGTCACACACGCAACTGTAGGAACTTTTTTCATTATCGTCATTTGGGCTCAGCCGGCGGCTTCATCGTGTTTTCAGTTTCCGTCCCTCTCAGCAACGACCAATACGCTCAAGACACCTCCGAGTCCTCAGAAATCTCAAGAAATCTTAGAAAAGCCGAGGTGGACACGGAGCGACTCAGCCCTATTGAAAATCGAGATATTGGCTCCGAGACTCGTCATCATAGCATCCGACGTCTTTGTTTTTGTTGTGTGAGACATGGTTTTTGCTTGATTGTGCCAACCGAACATACAAGCTAGTATACTAGTTCTCTGAACTATCCTGGTCCTGAAGAGAAACGCTCTTCATATTTCAATCGCATACTGGGCCGTATCTCTGAGTACAGCAGAGGTGAGATCACATCCAACATTTCTCCCCTGGTGATTGATCAAGTGGCTTTACGCCCACATACCATACGGTGCCAGTGTCACGCCAGATGTTCCTAGCGTCGACACGGCGCAGAAAAAGAAAAGAAAGGGAAAATAAAAAGAAGTTTAGCTCCCTCCTCAGAACCCTATTGCAACCCCCTCCCGTGTACTAATAAGACCTCGTTCCCCAGGCTCGCCTGTGAATTTGGTCCATTCAAACCGGTCCCAGAAAAAAATTAGAAGAGAGGCAGTTTCGCCATCTTGACGCCACTGTCGTTGTTGTTCGCTGTTGACCCTTCCCGGCTTCTAGGCCGCCCGTCAATAAGCAAGCAATTCGCGAGACTATCTTGTCTAAGGCACATCTCGAGGAGTCAAGACTCAACTTTCCGACGACCATTGTAGTACCTCGGCCGATTCGACAGGACGTGAAGTGGAAGATCAACCAGCGAAGCTTTGTCAAGAGAAGCAATCTTTAGTCCATCGACTCTCATAGTGCTAGCCGAGTCAGATGCATCAGTCCTAAACTTATACTGGCTGGGGGGTTATTCTGGCTTTGCCATTTCCTGGTCGTAGTCGCGCTATGGAAGCGGGTGAATCTGGCGCTAGGCAAAGGTTGGTCATCATTATCACTCAGAGCTATTACAACATAGTAGGGAGGCAGAGACCGTCTTGCTTTTGTCGAATGCGTGTGCTGACCAGCTGTTTCTTGACCTTTCTCCATAGTGCTTTTCCATCCTCCACAAGATCCGAAGCATACAACCACAGTCATATCGAAACACGCACTAGACACTTTCATGAGCCGTCAGCCATGGCTGCTGCTACTTTGCTGAACCCGGCTACGACATATCACCCTCACAACCAGCCATTCTCATCCCCATATCATCAATCGCAGCCTCCGCCAGCAGCAGCTACTATGATTCCACCTAGTGACGTCAAACGGGTGGCTACCGAAGTCTCGAACGGACCGCGCCAATCACTCCCGTCAATTTCGGAGGTCTTCTCGACCAACAAGCCAAATCACTATACACCTACGACGCCGACCACATTGGCTGGTTCTCAAAGTCTCCCTCCACCGTTTACTTCAGTAGGACCGCCACCACAGCAGAGACCCGAGCCTGGTCTAGAACCACGACCTCTACCGACGCATGATGATAAATATTTCCGCTATCCTCGTCACGACTCGGGCCTGTCTCAACCAGCTGCTACCCAGTCTTCATATTCGTTCCCAGAACCTCGCGATTCTAAGGTGCCAGAAGCTACTCCAGGTAGTGCCCATTTGAATTCGCAGCCACCGCCTCCTATGCCATACCCTCCCGGACAATTACCACTTTCAGCAGCTACGGCCCCGACTCGTCACCACGGTCTTCCACCTTATGATGCTCATCGGCCGCCTCCACAGCCGCGTGTGGATGAGGAATACGGAATGCACCGACCTCGGTACGACACGACTTTGAATCGACATTTCGAGGCTTGGGGCTATGCGGACTGCCTTAATAAAGTTGGTGACACTGATCCCCGCGATGTTCATTCTTAACTAATAGACTATACAGATTGCCTGGAATGCTAATACCGTCCGTAACTTTGCCGAAGCTTACATGAAAGTGGCGTCAGAGCAACATGGTGGCCAGCCCATTCCCGAACGGTTGCCCAGCGAGAAAGAAGTCAGTGAACTTATCGACATATCAATTTGGCTCAAAAGTCAGCTCGAGAATGTTCGCGACATCGTGCAACATAGTATGGCGGAGAAAGCACGAGACAGCAACCGGAACGATGGGACAAGCTATGACGGTGATGATGACATCAGCATGTATGGCGACAACGTAAAGCCGTCCGCGTATGGTTTGGGGGAGTCTAAGAAAAGGCGAGGGGTAAGTACTGTTACTCAAGCTACGAGGATAGCAGTCACTGACTAGATAATGTACAGCGCGCGGCACCACCAGGACGCTGTCATAGTTGCAACCGCATAGACACACCTGAATGGAGACGAGGGCCAGATGGCGCAAGGACTTTATGTAATGCATGCGGGTTGCACTACGCTAAACTTGAGCGCAAAAGGCAAATGGAACAACGATCTATCCGTCCAAAGGCTGTGGAGGAGAGACCTTGATTCTTTCAGTCGGCCACAAATCATTCACGTTCGACAAGGTCCTTGCATTGAAGCGAAGCAAGGTGAATAGGGGTAACCAGTCTTGCTATTACCAAACCCGATACCGACGCATAAGCCCAGACATCGACGAGGGCACCCATCGTTTACGATACACATATATCTATATATAATGCATGTCAACGCACCTCGCACGCCGATGGACTCTCGTTTTGTTTTGATATTTTCAGGTCTTATTGTATATACCCTCACGTGGGAAAAAAGGGTTTGGGCACGCTAGGTCACAGCATCAGTCGGCGCTTGGTTCTCTTTGGAGTTTTTGGTTCTCTTGCGTTAGAAGGCATATGGTTGGGGCGAGATAGTGCACTGGCCATCTCTTTTCCCCTAGTTTTTCGTCTCAAGCAAAGGGGGGTAGTCATGAGGGAGGAGGAAGTTGAGCTGCTTTTGCTTTTCAAATGCATGCATGAATTTTGGCGAGGGTTGACAGATCATTGCATGGCATAGATGGCAGGCATTTCTCGCCAAGGAGTGTGGGCGGCGCTCTGAATACGTATTCCAAAATGCATCCCACGTCTCACCTGCACAGGAAACCTCATCAGATGCCCTAGATAGAATTTACTGTTTAACAATTCAAGAATTGGTATAGTACGCATGGCGTAGGTGATATGACGAGTAATCATTGGCCAGTCGTATGTAGCCTATTTTAAATCTTGCACGGGGGTAGGTAGAGCTAGGCTAGGAAAGATATTAGAGCACAACCTCGACCTCCCCGTCCGACCGAAAGATGAACAGAAATGAATCCTAGATCAAGCAGCTTTGCCATCCTTGTAGCTCGGACAGCTCCGTGACTCAGTTGCGATTCGTCGACCTAGCGCTAGGTGATCGTGAAGGCACACCACACACCCAACATGAGTCAAGCTGTGTAGTGTTCCCCGTAAAGGAGGGGGGGAAGCGATTCCCGCCAGCCCGACATACGATATGCCAACGCAACACGGAGTAAGACACTACTCGCGGCAACGGCACGATTAACATTAGCATTAAGAGGAATGCAGATGTCGTGGGTGTTGCACAGCACCACGCGGGAAGCGTGCTCCTTCATACCCCATGCCATACGACGTGAGCTGTCAGATTAACGACATGTGTGCTCGAGTAATTATCAATTTGGTGGTGCTACAAATACGCACACAAGAGAAGAGGGCATGGACATGTTAGCTTAGGCCCTGCTTGAAACGGACACCCAGCTAAATGAGACCGGTCAGAGAAAAACGGGATCGGCTGCTGGACTAGGCCGTGGAGCCGAGACCCCTTTCCCTCACCCGGTTGTTTTTGTCTTACCTATAGCTAGACTCTAGTCGCCCGGTGGCTGACGCATGCTTTCCGTACGGACGTACCTTGATGAAGCTGGCACTCAGTCTCACTCCGCAACTTGATGCTGTGTCCTTGAGTGAGCGTCACTCATGTTACAGGACCGCGTGCGCCAGCGCAGTGCGTGTGTATCTATGAGCATGTTAGGTATATCTCTGTCTCTTTTCTTCGAATATGTACTAGCTACCCCGAGCCTTGCTTATGTTTCGAATCGTTGAGGCCCAACTACAATAGCACTTGTGACGAAGAGCCCTTCAAAAGCGAAGACAATGACGTATAGGTAAGGCTACAAGCTGAATAAGGGGGGCTTGGACTGTCACACACAGATACACAGATTCCGACTGGGTAAAATCACAGACAATTATAGGGAATGAGGACTGGGAGTCGCATGCCATCCAAGCCGCACTATTCCACAGGGCAATATTGTATAATGCTGCCATTATACTCACTTCGTCGTGCTGACCTGCTCCTTTTCGGCTTTACGAAAGCTCCTAATAGTATTCAGGTATATGAGATCCTACCTCGTCGTTTATTACCTATATCATGTCCCTGCGAGATTCCTTAACACTTTCCGATGGCGTTGAGCAAAAGTGCTATTTGGATGGTGATGTTCGTGATGCCGACCGAGAACCGGCGGCACGCTGCATGATTACCCATGCACGGCCAGACCACCCCTGTACACTTGCGTACTACGTCTGTTTCTGGCCTCTCCCCCAATGAAAAGGGACGCGACCTAGACGGACGGGGAGGGCTGCGCTCTGCCGTCAGCAACAAGTACCTTCAGCTCTGGAGTCCCTCCGCAAATCAGAATGGCTGATCGAGTTGTTGGGTCTGCATCTGCAACGAAATCTTACCTGCGTCCCGATCTTCAATGAAATTTTTTTTTCTGTACGACAATGTCCTGTATGCCTACGACGACGTTCTCTTCTTGGGCTCTTGATAAGAGCGCCTCACCCGATGGGCGTACCAACATGCATACTCTTACCCCTGTGTTCTCCCTTCTGGAGAACGACTGGCAAAAGAAACTACCAATTTCATGTGTGCCCTATGCGAGACGCTGCTGATCGAAACGCTAGACAAGGCCCCAGCGATGTGCGGCTCAAGGCATGGCTATGGTACATCTGTACGTTACTGATAAACTCACAGTTGCCACATGGCAAGCCTGACAATGCTGGATGGGCCATTGGCTGTAACCCTGACTGGGTTTCTCGGGTCTAGAGTTTGCAAGGGAATCACAGTAGTTTAGCCTGGGGTGCATTTGGCGCCATCTTGCATGTCTAAAGTTTTATTGTCGTGGGCCGCGGCCGTTAGTGTGCAACTCTAGAAGGCCTTCGTGCCAACAATGTCAGATCATCCCAGCGTCAGATCGGCGTGAAAAGCAAAAATAAGGGCATTCCTCACTCCGACCCCCTTGACGATGCCTACTTACCTAAGCAGCTGCAATCTCACTTGCTTAAGGACTCTTTGTATTGTCTATCCATGAGACACCAAGTTTCCCATGCCATCTATCATCATCATTATCACCTCAGCGAGTCCCGTGACACAGATCCGAGACATGGCCATACTCACATCGCTTTACGGAGATACAGTCGGCAATCAACTATCCTTTGTACCATGTCGCAAAAATTGGTATGGATGCCACACACGCTATGGCTTGCATGAGACCCGTATCTACCTAATTCCTTTTCTCCGAAAATAACGATGACATTGGCCAGGGCCAAGCTTAAATAACTGTCGCTTGTTTGATTTCATGATGACATGCCATCGGCACGCGGCTGTATGCACGCACGGCTAGCAGCCTTGGCCTTGGCCTTGGTATAGTTGCCAACACTCGACGGTAAGGGATGCTGGTCAAAGTTGCTATTTTCCTCACAATAGGCCGGGCTCGCTACGGCCTGCCGGCCTGCCAGCGAGAGACATATGTCTTAAACCGACGGCTCGCCTCCAACTTCCTCCGGCTTACGGGGTTTCAGCGCCCCCGTGTACAATCGATGCCATCGCCCGTAATCGGTGTCTGAGATCACCACTCACAAGAGCGGCTATGTCTTAACCTTGTGCACCTCGCCATATACTATCCATCTCGGGAGGTAGTCTATACAAGATTATGCCCGTCTCAACCTCGACCCTGTCTGTCTCTGGACTCGTCATGAGACAACTCAATGCGCGCATGTCTTTAAAAGAAGGGAGTTTGCATTGCTTAGTCCAAGTCATTGGAGGGCCACGTGGTGCCTTCTTTCACCACCCGATCTGAAGCACAGACTCACTATCATTCCACAGGCGTACATTGGCTCGGCAGTTTTGATCAAGATCGAAAGACATGATAGTTTCTCGGCAGTAGCCGAGTGATCGCCGAACGGCATCCGCCTCATCAGCTCTGTATGTCTCTGATCATCATGGTCTGAGTTTTTTTGGAACTTTTTCCTACTCCTCCACCATTGAGGTTTCCCCATTCGCTGCCTTGATTATAGGCCGGACGCGTTTCATGACTATTGAACCTCTTGTGCATTCGCCTCCGAGACGACTCACTTGTAAAATCTCCCCATGTCTACAAACGATGGAAGAAGAGATTGGGATTAGCCTATTGCATAATAGTTTAGTTTAGAACTGATCTTGCTCGCCGAGACGGAATGGTATCATCCGCCATAAACGCCGTTGAGCAGACAACTGATATCGACGTCGGTTTAAGGCTGGACGGTCAACATAGTGGAAGTCAGAGTTCGCGCAGCGTCGGCCGTAGGGCGGCAGCCTAGCACAATCTGGATCGGACTTGCATCGTCGATCTTGTGATTCGACAGATTTCATCCTGCACCTTTCTCCACTCTCATCCGAAGCTAGGTTTGGTAGAGGAAGCTGACGATAGCATGACCTGGGAAGCCCGTCATCCCGGTCCAACTAACAACGCATAATAACAAGCCTCGTCGGTAGTGTAACAGAGTTTTGGCCGTTTTTTTACCCTCTTTTTTGAATTGGATCTTCTGAGTCACGTATATTCAAACTAGGGATTTTCCGACACCTCTTCCATATCGGAAATTTCCCCGGATGCATTCTAGCGACGCCGTTTGGAAAATCTTGATGAGATGACACTAATGGAGAAAATCATCTGATCTAAGATTGAGTTTCATATCGTGTCAAGATTGCGTATTGTGCATTAAGTCTTCGACTAAGCTTAGTGATAATAGAATGCGCGCTTCTGCTCTGTTGTCTTACATGAAGTTAGGGTACAGTATACACAGGCGTTTCATTACGTATTTCTCAAACAATATCATGGGGAGTAGATATCCAAATGGCGTAGAGTAAGTTTCTCTGGGACATTCATGCTGTTTCAAGTGACTATCAAGAAGCTCATGTCAACAGCCAATACCGCGAAACTATGACAACTTGAGTGAACATGAGGAATGGCACTAAATGAATTAATATTATACCTAGAGAAAGTTATAGACTAGACCCTACTGACGAAGGTGCACACGTAGGCCCGGGTGGCATACCGATATCGCAAATAGTGCCAGGCCAAATCCAACAACGTCACCTACCTCGCAAACCCAGAAATGATGGGGTGCGCGCTTTTAAGACCAGGCGGAAGCATTTCCTGATCTACCCCATGGCGTCCATTCATTAGCTAAAAGATCCTACTCAGTAAGCGTTTAGACTAGAGATGTAGCGGGGCGATTATCGAGATCTCAAACATCTACACCGGTTTGCGCCCTTGCAGTCTTACCACGATACAGTGGGTGCGATCTGTCACAGATAGATACAACCACTACCAGACATTCTGGCTTGGAAACCAGCTACCTGTATGCGCCTGACTCGCGCACATGCGTGGGGCATCGTGAACAGCCCGGTCTGCCGTAGAGCAAAGCCAAATTGAAACGTCGGAAATAGAAGTTGGTAGGTAACGTCCAAAGGCTAACGGCTTCTAGTGGCTTGATTCTCACCTATAGCAATCCTCATCACCGTTACCTAGGTAGGTATGCTGCGTAGGACCTCGGCAATCGTTCAACATGAATAAGTGCACAGTCCTACTATACGTCGTGTCTAAGGTCTGATCCCAACCGATTATGTGGTGGCGGTGGCATCCGAAGATATTTCGTTGCGTCCTATCACGCACCACGTAGACACGCCGTTTACCATGTATATCTACTAGCTAGTCTTTCTAACAGGGAGGCTAAGACAGCGGCATGATTGGGTGGTGGTACTCATAATAGACTACAAAACATCAATGCTCGTCTTACCGCTCTGTCCCTCGTTATTCCGGCATATCCGGGCTAGGTCGTGAGTAAACGGAAGAGAAAAACAAGCCAACGGAGAATGTACGAAGAAAAGGGAAAAGGTGGAAACAAAAAGTCTCCTGCCTAGTAATATCTTAACCGGAAACATTCCGGGCTCTTTCGTCATTGTCCTTATCGTCTTCCGCGTACACGTGCGTCCTAGCGTGCCTATTTAGTTACATTTGTCTGATCCTTATCTTTCTCTCTCTGCAAGATCGATCACACGCATGATATGTGTGACCTCAATCATGTCTCTGATTTCGGAACCGACATATGGAGTTCGAGTTTAGTTTATTTTTTTCGTTTATCTGTTTGCTTCCCCCTTCTCACCACTATTTATCCCCCGGTCTTGAAAATGAGAACATGTCTTGTCTCCTACAAGTTTATTTATCGGTAAGATATGCTGCTAATGCGTGGCGCTTTTGCCGCTGCCGTTAGGGTCTCCGTAACCCTGGCGGCTGGGTACTTCTACTTGTGAACCGAGCCCTTCCATTTCCAGTGCGCACTGAGTACGGAGCTCGAAAATACTGTATCTGCTATGTGATCTTGAGTATTTCTAAGTTGAGACTTCTTTGCTTCTTCCGCGCGGCCGGTCCCGCTGGCAATAATTGTGGATAGTATCGTAGCTCAGCTCTTTAACACATGCCTCTGCCTCCCTATTGCCTGAAGGATCACCAGAGAACCCATATCTTAAATCGTGGTATCAGATCACTGCGCTCGGTCTTCTCGGTGACATAGTGTCGTTGCGATTACCGCATCGAGTAATTACAATGTCCCGCCATCCTGGGTGGGATGGGCGCCGCCGCGCCGGGGAAGTTTGCGATCGATCATGTTGGGGTGTTAAGCGATGGCGCACCGTGCCCGTAAGGTCTCTGGAATGCGGCCCTCGATGGCGTGTTGCGATAGGCTCACCGGCTCTGTGGTGCCTGTGCCTGCCTGCCGATTCACATCCCTGCATATGCACGATGTGATGTCTGTTCGGGACAGTTGGACTCATAGTAGAGGGGCACGGTGTACATCGAGAGTTCCATAGGTTGGGCTTCATCATTTCATCCAGTTTGGTGTGAAGTGTAGGTAGTCGGTCCTATTCGCTGCCTCGCAAACACACCCAGAATTCGATGGTGGGCCATATTATCGTGCTATTTAGGGGCTCCTTCGAGACCCAGTTCAATAGACAAGGGAAATACTGCGTAGGGACGATGCCGCGTGCATGACCTAGTCTACACCAGAACGGATCTTGTTTCCAGGGTGTAAAATATCTATACGCCTTGTGAGAATCCACTAATGTCTGCCTCTTACTGAGTATATCCTAGAGTGTCGGTAATGCACCGAGATGACAAGTATCCAGTGTAGTTAAGTGTATATATCTATACTGTCTATGCTATAAGCACGATAAAGGCAGGTAGCACAAGCTATGCATTTCTAGGTACCCCGTGTTGTTACAGAATAGTTCTGAGTCAACCATTGACAACAAAAGTCCCAAACCACTTGCACAACATCTGACGATATCGTATGGTAGCGAGCCCAGCTAGGAACGATATGATACCATGAGCACGGAGACGGTCATAGCAGGCGGTTACCGTTCGTACAGTACGTAGTAAGTTCGTTTGCAGTCGCTCACCTATTATCTTACTAGCTTTGTAGGGGATAGTAAGTGTTCGCGCCTTCGAGCCACAAGTGACAGAGCTTCTTATATGCGCTCACGGGGGGATGTGAATAGAGAGTCCGGCCGAGTCCATGGAAGCCTCAATCGAATGATTTGTGCATGAAGGAACGCATATTCACGATTAACCCGACTGGATGGGTCGGTCTGAAGTCGGGAATGATTGATGTATTTTACACTGGTAACCTGGGGCTGCCACTATGCTTACTCAGTATTTGTGCTTCAAGGTTTGTACCGTCGTGGTATAGGAGAAACGCCACAGACAAACTAAGCACAGCGCTATCTTCGCCTACTGCAGACACATCACCGGACCAGTAGTCCAAACGGTAAAGCAGGTAGTCTAGTATTCTTAGCAGGCATTACGCTTATGTTCTAGCGCATCTATGGCGGATGAATAACAAAATAAGTAAAAAAAGGGAGCCTAAAAAAGGGTTATGTCCCTCGCAAGTACTGTTAATTCGCAGACTAGCAAAGCGCCACAAGTACGTAGTAAGGAGCGTTACGCGGTAACACCGCGTTTCTCAGCCAGTCTGGCTTCCTTATACATACTAAATGTCAGTCAGTCAATTCAGTTTATCTCATCCGAAGACCGTTTGACACCATTGCTTCCGCAGCCTCCCCGAAATTGTCCGAGGAGTTGCCCGAGGTCAGGCACATCTAGACCTTTCCAGCCTCTGCTGGCCTGCTCGCGCTCTCCGATGTCGATGACGGCGCTCACTAGGTCCTTAGTGATTTCATCATCGACGACACTGTCTCGTTTATAGGCAGGATGTTTGGCGACGAAGTGTCGGATCCATTTCGCGGCCGTCCATAGCTCGCCGCTTGCACGTTTGCGAATGAGGTCTAGGTACGTGGAGAGCTCGCAACGGGTCTGCACATCAACATTGACAGAGTCGAGGTAACTCTCAACGATGGGGATGAGGCCCGGGAAGTCGTGCTCCTCGGACTTAGACCCGTTGATCACCTCATCGACAGTCATCAGCGCGTACTCGTCTTCAACGGGGCTGATGGGACTCGCCGGTCGACTGGTCGTAGGCGAGTTGACGGTTGATCCCATGGCGCTGCGGGGGGTTCGGTTCGGGAATGGGTTCTTTCGGAAGTAGAACTTCTTCTCCAGAACGGCATCGCGCGCATGGGCCGTCTCCATATTCTCGTCGACCTTGACGATAGGGATATAGAAGTTTAAGTCGAAACTTAGAATGGCCCGTGTGATCAGAACCAAGAAGACGGAAAACGCGGCGTTCTCAAAGTCTGTGATTTGGATTTCCATAGGCCGGAACTCAACACGCCAGCCAATGTCCGACCCTGCCGGTGGAGGTTTGAATCGCATATGCTGCCAGTTGGTACTTTGCAAGTTCTCAAAGTGATCAGTCTTAGTCAAATCCAGCTTCTCCAGGTCTTCATTGAAGACGACAATAGGATCACGGATAAACAAATGCGCGAAGTGCGTGGCCAGCAGGTCATCCATGCCGCCCTCGAGAAGTTGTGCCTTGATGGATTCATCAATTATGAGATTAGGGTCGAAGTACTCCGGCCGAAGACGCGGGTCGGTACTGATATAAGTCGAATTAGAGGCGTAGCGAGATTTAGGTATTCGCCATCGTGCCGTTTTCAGGGGCTAGGGAATGTCAGCTGGAGAGCATTGGGGGATATGTGTTGAATTTCTACTCACTTGCTCTCCCAGCTCTTCAGGTGTCCGGTCATCAACAGCCCTGCTGATTTGGTTCCAGCGAACATCCGTATCTGCCAAAAAACCTTTATATATGGGCGTAGCGGCCGTTAATGCGAGCATAATTGGACCAAGCGGACTTAGTTGATCATACATTTTCCTGCCCTCTGTGATGTTCTTTGCCTGGAATGTAATCTGCAAGCAGCAACTACCCATACCAAATACCATAGCATCCATGTGAATGAAGTTGTCCGGAGCGGCCCCATTTCTCACATCATCGCCCTCCGGCCAGTTGTGAAGGTCATAGTTGACCGTGGGATCCTTCCAGGGATTTGGTGTTTTCTCATCATGAAAGATTGGGACATTTACTTGTACCTTCCTTCCTCGGCGCCATCGAATATTAGCAGCCAGTGTGGGAAAGCGGATGTGAGGATTGGCAACCTCATCTGGAACGAACTGAGATCGAAGCTTAGGCCCCGAGGGAGGGTAGTATGGGTCAGTGAATACTCCAGGGACGCCGAGGCGCGGGAAAGTTGTGAGTGTGATAGGATATTCTTCATTGTCCATGTGCTCTTTAGCGATTTTTCTCCTGGCTTGAAGTCAGCATTTCTCTGCAGCATACTTGTATAGCTAAGATTACCTCGTCTTCATGTCAGACTCCACGTTTAATAGCTCTCTGAAGCCGATTCCCCATGGCTTGCCGGGAGTGGCTTCGAGCATGAACCTACCAAACTCGGGGTGGAATACCGGCAGAGGATTTGAGTTATGTGACTTGAGATCCTGAAGGTCGGGAACACCACCTCCCTTAGCGGACAGTTCCTCGTCCGCGGCCAGCGCCTTCAGAATGTCGGCCTGCCGTAGAGACAGAAGCACGCTCGGCGCGTCTTTGGAATACCGAACAACAAGGTATTCAACCTATCGGAAAGCGAGTTAGGTGTACAGTTCGCCCTAAAAGAGCATGGCGTCAATCACCTCATCGCCCCAAAGCATGGCATCTCGTTCTTTGTGCTTCGCCTTGTTCCATATCTCCAGCAATTGCTACCCTCCAAGTTAGCCTTTGGTTCTAGCAACGGCAGGCCGCAAGGGTATGATGGTGTTACCTTAATACCCCATTCTCTGACCTGTTGCGCACGCTTTTGCGCATCTGGCCAATCAAGGGCAGTGCCCAATGCTCTGTGAGAAGCGGTTAGCGAAGGTATACAGCATAGCGAACACCCTCTTCCACGAAGCCAGCGAACTTACAAGAGACCCATATCAGGCTACAAGATCTAGGCAAACTAGCCGGGTATCTCGCAATGAAACGAATGAAGTAATATAGCCGCCTGTCTCGGGAAGAGCCGAACTTGCCACTGCGGTAATCGTGCGTGGGTCTCCTAGATAGGAAAAGTGGACGCAGAAGACGGATTGCTTGATAGTTGAAGAGAAGCGCTATGCGAATTGGATCAGGGCTTTTCTTAGCCAACCAGCGTAATTGTGATGACCAGGCTGGTTAATACTCCCGTGGCTGTCCCTGGCCCGAATGTACAGTGGATGGCCCTTTTCGGTGTGCCGATAGAGCAGATCGAGAAATGAACTAGAGTCGTCACCTTATAGGCGTAACGATCATCGGACGCGGTTGGCGCCGGCTTCACCTGATAGTTGGCCGCCGCGCCGTTTACCAGTCCAGACTCTCCAAATGTGCCTGGCACAAGATCAAGAACCCCCACGACAGTTCAGGGTCCCGTGGGCATCGCTGCGAATGAGAGGCTCTAGTAGGGATACTGAAGGTGGGTTGGATTATACGGTTAGTGCTAGACAAAGCACGCAATTTCTTTCGGCTGCAACTCGTTGTTGGAGAAATAGCCTAGAAATGCCCACGTTCAGGTTTCTCTTTGCTAAGACTCGGCTATAGAAATAGGTAATGCCACAGGGTTCGTCTACCTGGGGGTCGATTGCGGTATTCCGCCCGTGTGAGGGGAGCCGGATTAAGTTTGGGGGCGAGCTGGCTGACGTCTGGCTATTATATTGTATGTAGAAACCGGCCTCACTGTAAGCTCAAAGATTCACTCACTTTCTCTTGCTTGCTGGTCAGTTTCGAGATTTTTCATGGCCGGTCTCGTCGATGCGCGCGTGGGGCGCTAGAAGGGAATTGATGCCGTTGCCGGTTACACCCAACCCACTCTTCTAATCTTGCTTAGAAATACAGTTCGCATCGTGTTGACCGTGACGGAGCTTGTGGCCGGACTTGACTTTCGCGCTATGGAGTACCCATTTGTCAAACAGCAGACGGCTTGTTTCGGAGACTCGGTCTCCTTTGTGGCGGTGCATTTCTTTAATTGTTACCTGATTAGCCACAATTCATTCTCATCCTATCGCGATAGTTGAGATATACTTTCTGTACGGAGATTATCGGCTTAAGTAAGCTGTTCTAAAATTGCTGCCATTATCGCGATGCAAGTTGTATATATCTATCAGTCTATAAATGCGCCTTTCTTTTCTCTTTCTATTCGATGTTAAGCGAAATATTGTTTTCTTTGGTCGATGAGCGCGGATATTCAAACTGAATACCGTCGCTTTCCGTGATGCGATGTATGAAAAACCAACCATGAAGTCTCATAATGACCAAAATCAACTGACCATATGGCTTGTGAGTTGGGGGCTGCGATCGAAAATATTGCGCGGAGCTCGCAATAGTGTAGCGAGATGACATGATGCCGGGCGATCGTTACACAACTTGCTGGGCTTTCTCGTCAGAACCGGTAGTAGAATCGTCCTTCGCGGGAGTGGGTGTGCTTTCATCTATGTACGGATGGCCCATGATCACGTCGAATTGCTACAAATTGGCATCTTGTAAGTGGATGCAGCTAAACCCTCGAAGCTAGGACTACTCACCGGCCCTTCGAATGTCTTGCCATAGATAATCCAATATGTTCCGATCAGCAATAGGAATATGCCTATCACGACGGTGACATAATCTATCGAAGTCAGGTCTACTTTTCGATATGCATCTAAGGGGAAGGGTATTTACTCATATTGTTGCTAGAGACCGGGAGTTTGGCAGGGAACGTGAAAAACTAAATCCAAGAGTGAGTTCCTCGCTAGTATCGATCTCTAGCCAAAAGACTAGGCGAGTAGACGTACCACCGACGTGACAATAACAAAGATTGCAGCGACCCAATTGATAACCCAGCCGCTTTTACCGAGCGCGAAAAACGTGTTCTCCGACTGCCATGCTTTGAGGACGCCGCGGCCGCGGATAAGCAACACCACGACGGGGAATACGTAGGATACGTTGAGGAATATCGTGCAGCTGGAGACGTAGGCACCGAACGCAACCGAAGGACCGAGATATAACAGTCCAAACAGGGCGTTGAATACGAAAGTGAACATTATCGTCCGGACAGGCACATCGAGGCCGGAGTTGATATGAGCGAAACTAATTGACAGTTCTAGCGCAAGGCACATTTAAAAGACTTCGGAGAGGGGTTAGTTAAACTTACTAGTCGTGGTAAACGACGCCTTTATCACGGGCCATGGCATATAGTCTGCGACGCTCGGAGTCAGTTATCGCTACTTCGAGCACTTTACCTCAACCCTAACCTCACTAACAAAGGTTGAAAAACAAAAAGATGAACCGACTCCGAGTTTTACTTACAACCTACTAGTACTCGTTATACACCCATTGGTGCCATTAACGAAACAAACCGCAAGCGCGAGGGTCAAAACCGTCGCGCCCGCACGACTACCCGTTGCCTGAAATATGAGTTCGGTAATAGGCATGTTCGTCGCCGTATTCAGCACAGTCTCAGGATCCGTGATGCAAAACAGGATGACCAATATAAACGCAGTTCCACTAATTGCGCCGTTAGCTATTTCGTGCCGCAAGCCCGCATGAACTCGCGCATGTAACTCACGTCACGCCGCCCACGGCCACGGCGTAGAGGATGGCGCGTGGCGCGTCGACCGACGGCGTCGGCATCTCCTCCGTCATGTGGAGCGCGGCGTCGAACCCGATGAGCGACAGCGCGGACTGCAGCAACCCGAGAATCCAAGCTAACCCGTCCGACCACCCCGTCTCGTTCTGGAAGTCGGTGAAGACGTAGCGCGCGTCGTTTTTGTCTGAGGTTGCGAGGAGGACGATGCTGATGACGACGACGGCGAGGATGGACCAGTATAGCGCTGCGTCGTTCCAGCGGCCTAGGATCCTGTTGCCCCAGATGTTGGCCCCGGTCGTGAAGGTGAGGACCGCGAGGAAGATCAAATAGGTCGCCCATTGCTTTATTTGGTACGTTCCGTTTGAGGCGAGGACAATGGCTGCTTGTATGAATTGCGCTGGATAGTTCATTATCAGTCGGCTGACACTAGAGGAATGCTTGTACTGTTCTCACCGCAGAAGAATCCTTCCGTTGTCACCAGCGTGAGCCAGCCGGCGATGTTGGTCCAACCGACCCAGAAACTCTGCGAACTGACTATTAGTTACCCCTGCGGAATCCAGACTTGTAAAGTCTACATAACGGAAACCGCACCATGGATTTCCTCCATCTGTCTGTACATAAAGCGTAGACGAAATGGTACTGTCCTCCGGCCGTCGGCCATATCGCGGCGAGCTCCCCGAGACTAGCTGCGAGTGCGAAATTGCATAAAACACAAAATATGAAGCCGTATAGGAAAGCGACAGATCCGCCCGAGGGTAAGACGAGGCCAATCGATCCGGCGAGCGCTATCCAAGTGCTGAATAGACGAAGTTAGCAGGTGAAATTATCATCACCTCTTGTTATTGACATCAGGAACTAACTTGAGGATCGCGAATGTCAACGCGACCATCGTCAGCCGGGAAAGGCGAGGCTGTAGACGGCCTTCCCCGGCCGTACCGGCTGAGGATGATCTCCTTAGGGACCCCATTTCCACCAAAATCCGAGTTTACCAAACAGGTAATAAGGGAGCAACCGACTACGCAGCAACGTTACTAACGTAAAATCTACTGGAAGGGAAAGCAACCCAACGCAAGCAATTTTTAGAAAGTGAATTACGATTCCCGATCTCATCGGGTTTTGTGTCTACGTGGGCGAGTACGTCAGTCAGTCAGGAAATCAGTAGAAGATAATACTAGTTTAGCCTGTCTAGTCAGAAGAAGAGCGGACAATAATATTCTTTTTATCTAGATAATCGAACCAACCACGGTAGTTGATGACGGCTTGGCCCGTAGGTTATCATACCATTGTTGTACGAATGCGCTGCTGACCCTGCGATAAACAGAATGCGGTTGCGCTGAACCTTGGTTACGCGTTGCGATAGCGTACAGTACGCAAGCAAAACTTGCCTGACGATCCCATGATCTTCACCGCTTCTTTCCGGAGTGAGTGAGCAGCAGCAGCAAACCCGCATGATAAGAACTAATGCTTCTTCATAAAAAGAACACACAACAGCCCTTCTATATTCCTCCGAGTCTCTCCTTATCCCTTACATGGTACTACCTGATTCGACTGAGTCAGTCTTGGCTCTGGGGAAAAACTGATCTATCGTAAAACGAGTAAGACATAGTCTGGCCTTCTCCAGCTGACAAGAAGAGGGGTTCGAAACGTAAGGGACCATTGCACAAGTCCTACCTTACCATTAATGCTACCCTCACCATACAGTAGATTTGGTTACACTGGTCTAATCACCTGGAGAACTAGTAGTAATTGAATGAGTTAATATTCGTAAGACGAAAACGATATATGTACATACATCCACATACTGCAGTATAGTTCACATGGCTCGAGATCTGTGGTTGCGAGATAAGGCCGCAGCGCCAGACGCTCGCTGCACATGCTTGATTCTCGCTTCTGCAGACGGACTGTGTGGCCGGAGTAGCACCGCAGGTTGAAATTGTGGGCATTGTGGAGGGATCAGGCCGGGGAACCTAGGATTGAGTGTGGGCGAAGTTCAAACCCCGGACGGAACATGTCACGATCCCGGACGGGGCGAACTCGAGCCCCGTCTCGTAAAGTTGGAGAAGACTCGAGTTACAGTGCGGAGGAGATGGGGATAAAGGATCTATTTGATTGTTTCGGGCTAGAACACAGCTCCCTTGGAAGGGAACTATGGAAAGACTATGCGATCGCCCATCCTCCCTTAACACCGATGTTAGGGGCTTTGCTTGATGGCTAGACCTAATACTGATAGTTTAGGTAAGTCTTTCATTGTGACTCGTTACAAGAGCAGGCTACAATAAAACGTCGAGTGATACTATCCGATTGCTGCGTATAAGTTTACAAGTGCGGGGACACAGTACGATACATACATTGGTTCTAGGTTTGCATGAATGCCGAAGACATACCATTGTCTCGTCGAAGCCCCGCATGGAGGCACACTGAGGACTGGTATATATATAATTGCGGATATGAAACTCTCGGAACCAGTTTTGAGGGTTGCATTCAGACCCAATCCACCATCACTCTCACATCATCATCCTCTGTGATATCTGTGATATCACAATCACGCACCCCCACCACCATGACCACGATGGTCCGCGTCGGCGCCGTGCAAGCAGAGCCCGTGTGGCTCGATCTCGATGGAAGCGTCGATAAAACCATCTCTCTGATCAAGGACGCTAGTGCAGATGGAGTGCAGGTCCTCGGATTCCCCGAAGTCTGGATTCCAGGCTATCCATGGTGAGAGATGACGGATCTTCACCTTAGTGTTTGGAGCTAACGCCGACTTGCCTCTCATCTAGGTCGATATGGACCTCAAGTGTCATCGAGAATACACACATCGTTCACCAGTATATGGCGAATTCCATGCCGCGTGATTCGGCTCAAATGCGTCGCATTCAAGCTGCCGTGAAGGAAGCGGGGATGTTTGTTGTGCTCGGATATAGCGAAAGGGATGGGGCAAGCCTGTATATGGCACAGTCGTTCATCTCGCCCGAAGGAGAAATCGTTCATCATCGCCGGAAGATCAAGCCAACTCATGTAGAGCGGACGATTTGGGGAGAGGGGCAAGCCGAGTCTCTCAAATGCGTGGTTCCGTCACAGTTCGGCAACATCGGAGCATTAAATTGCTGGGAGCATCTGCAGCCCCTGCTCCGATACTATGAGTACTCGCAGGGAGTACAGATTCATGTAGCGAGGTAAGAGCTTTCCGTCACGGGTTTATATGGATGCCTGATCTGGACCTTAGTTGGCCGGCAGAATTCGAGATGCCTGACCCCGCGAAGATTGCGTGGCTCTACCATGAAACAGGAGAGGCAAGCTACCGGGCTTCGCAATTCATGGCGATTGAAGGCCAGTGCTTCGTCTTGATTGCGTCGCAAATCCTCACAGAGAAGAACCTAGAGAAGAATAATCTCACCGGCAATCCTGTTACGAAAACGGTAAGATTCCTATCCGGTTACCGCTCAGTTGTGTCGAGACTAAGGTAGAAACCCCAATGTTAGCCCGGAGGCGGTTTCTCCATGATCTTTGGACCAGATGGCAAGCCGTTGTGTGAGCCACTGGGTGATGGCGACGAGGGTATCCTGGCCGCTAATGTTAACCTGCGCGACATTGACTACCCCAAGGCGTTTATCGATGTGGTTGGACATTACGCCCGGCCTGACTTGCTGAGTTTGCTAGTCAACCCCAGAGCCGACAAACATGTGACGGAAATGGCCAAATAAGCCGGCGATTTCTTGCCCAAGGACAAAAAAAAGATAAAGAAAGAAAGGCAGCCGGTAGTATGGAGCATACCAGCCTGTCTATGGATCCCTGGGAGTCTTTTAGATGAACCAGGGAGCGCTTAAATTGAGATCAATGGTATCCCACCACTTCAGGCCATTCGGTCTGCCGCAATCTGCTTGAAGATCCTGCTGTTTCCAGAACGATTCGATGATATGCCTCAGAACGAATACGTTTCCAATACGTCTCTCTTCATCCATACGGTCAAGAGTTCGTAGAATTTGGATTCTCTGCTTATCAGTTTCGGTCTCACAGGCAATGACAAAAAGTGGCCACGGGCTTGTGCAGACATCCATGCGAGCAAGAAGCTGCAAGGCCTGTTGTAAATGAACCGATCTAAGTTCCGTCGAGGTCTCGGCACTACCAACTCTATGAAGATAGAGGAAGGTAGCGATTCGGTATAGCTCAGCCGTAGCTAATGTTCTTAAGCGATCGAACTGAGATAGGTATTCTTCTTGCCTCGGGTCCAGTCGTTGCGTTAAATTAGAAATTCTATTTTCGAGTGCTTTGTACTCGGCAGCTATGCTAAGACGTCCCGCATGATCCCCATGGAGTTCTACGGCGCGCCATCTATTTACGTGGCTGATGATCTCCATGACCTCAACGGAGCATCCTAGAGAGCCGATAATCTAGCAAACAGTGAGTTTTAAAAGCCATTTGAGTAGGAATCTATGTGACTATACCAGTGAGGTGTCAAAATAACTGTCTTGTAGAAGTCGGAGGGAAATAGGGCCGTGAGGCCACTGGCGGAGGGGCTGGCTGAAGCCACCGAGGACCTCGTGGTATAAAAACCATGTGTAGAGGAATCTGTAGGCTAGGTGCCCGCCATGTATACTGGCTAGCTGGTGGAGGATCTTCTGAGCCCCGTAGAGATGTACGCTCCAATTACCTTCGGTTTCATCAAACACCTTTCAAAAATCAGTCTTCATAGACTCGTTAGTCGCAGGTTGGATCATACATTGTAGACGCAAAGCATCATGGATGTCGCTAGTTGCGTTTCCGTAGTACCGAATGTCTCTGTTGATAGCGAAGAGGATAACGACCTAATTGCTTCGGCTTTGTATGATAAAGCCTGCTCAGGCCCCCATAGATGGAAAGCGGAAACAGCTAGTATGGCGTTCCGAAGACCATGAGAAGCCTCCCCTTTGCTATACAGGGCCATGGGAATTAGGTCATCTCGGAACCCATTATTGACGTTGATAGTCGAGATCATCCGCGAAAGGTTGTCATGATCTGTTACCCGGTTAAAGAGATGTCCATTGGGATGTGAGGGTGTTTGAGTAATCGTACAATAATTGAGAAGATGCGACTCCCTCTCATGGAACTTCGGAAGGATTGGAATACTCCTCACCGGTCGCTCTTGACTATGGAGAAGTAAGAGCTCGTTGAGCACCATTAAACCCTTTCCGTTGTGCATGAGATCTTCATAGGTCATGTTCAGGAACTGCCGCCCATAGTCGGTAGGTTTGTTTGGACTGCAGCGAACTGCTTGGTCTGGAATTTGATTTCCTCTGCGGCGGCCGTCCGGTTGATCCGGCCAGGCGAGACGGATGCCATAGCCCAGACATTCTCTTCCCGTTCGAAGACAGTTATTACAAGCCGGTGATCCACGATCGCAGCCTATCTTGCGTTCTTGAAGACACACGACGGTGAGTGGGTCTACTCATACTCAGGGGAAAGCTTGCTGACTTACTCTTGCAAGTCCAACAGCCCTGTGTTCGTCTGACGGTTTCCATGGTGTTCAATTCCACAGTCGGGTGGCGGCGTAAGCTTAGAGCAGGATTCAATCGCAGGCCCAGTCCTAGAGCGTAGAGCCTTGCATTCTGAGTAAGGACTGGGTTGATTTACGGATGACGAGGCTGAAGGGAAAGACCCCACCGACGGGATCACACAGGTATCCAAGAGGGGCTGCTATTAATAATAACACCAATACGTAAGTACTAATAAGTCAGCGATGAGAAGACGGGCCGTTGTCAATGTCAATGTCGTGTTAACCGGTTCTAGAAACTGCCATGATGGGAACCATTGCGACGGGCTTGTGGATTTATCGACCAAAGGGGCAATGAAGCAATGAAAGCAGTGCGCGCCTGCTTACCGTGGCCGGCTTCTGTTTTTGTCGAATCGATGAAAAGAGGAATGATGGGGCGACCAGCGTCGCTCAAGAAAAGAGGAGGTGTGCATTTTCCCCAGCCAATGACCAGGGTCTTTGACTTTGATTTGTTGGCAGGGCACGCCAGCGACCAAATCCCGAAAGACCACACCCTACCCAACGTAGACCCCAAAGGGCAACAAAAGAAACGAGAGTCTGTACGTATACTGCGGTAGCGGTTGCGGTTGGGACAATGGGGGGGGCATGGGATGACGCTCCCGGGCGCAGCTCATACTATCTACTTAGGTTAGGCCGCTCTGGAACACCCGTGGCCGTGCGGGCGTGCGGGCGACGAGACAAGGCGCGCTTATCTGGGCATGTGTGTACACTATCTGCTAACCTGGGGGTGCTAGGATGGTGCTGGGATGATGCTAGGATCATAGGTCATATAGATGAATGGCCCTGTCAGTATAGATAGATATCTGGTCGGTCCTATTGATAGATGGTGGTATTTCGGTAGTGTATATGTGACATGTTGTAAATAATTAATATCTGCTCATCTAGCAACACTTACGCAGTACACGTCCCAGCGCGGATGAACCCGCCGAGCCATGTCACAAGCGGGCTTGTATGATCGCACACGTGGTAGTTCGGCAACTACTGGTACACTAAGTACAGTAGTATGCTGTACAGCAGCGTTGGAAGCGATGGAAAGGTGTGCTGACTTCGTTAACGAACGGCGGCTGGCGGGCTGCTGAAGCAGTGCAGCTGGATCGCACAGCATGTACTGTACACAAGCACTTATACTGGAAGTATATTATCCCACAAAGAAGTTAGGTGGTATTGGCTGCTGACGGGCCAGCCACCAGCCATACCGCGCACCCATGGCAGCAATGGCTTTTTCGGCGTGGTTCTTTGCGTCAGAACTTAGGCCCGGTGTAACCAGCCATGAGAGGACGGTGACCAAGCAAACACCCCAGCAATGAGCTGTGAGCTGTGAGCTGTGAGCATCCGCATCGAGCTCATCGGGCCCATCGACCCCATCGGCTAGGTGCACCAATATTAAGCGTAATGGCGGGGTAGCATCGTGTCTCAATGCCAGGTCGCAAGTGGTTCGATACTGCAGTGGCTGGCTGTACGTATATCCAGCTGTACTAGCATGGGAGAGAGGTATGGCATTTGATGAGGAATTCCCATTACGCGCGGAAAATAAAGTGATCGGAGGATTGGAATGCACGAGCTGGAATGTGTGGTGTACTACCTTAGGTATGTAAGTAGTAATGTGGTTTGCGTCGGCAGGGTGCTACACGATACATGTAGGACGGTTTGCGCTTTTGTCATACCTACATGTAGGTACCTGCCTGTTGGCTTACAGCGCCTAGGCAGCACAGAGATATGTAGCTCTGCAGTACGTCCGCGGGGATGTATATATCCAAAGACATCAAAAGAGAATGAATTGGGCTAATTAACCTAGCATTACATATAGGTAGGTATGCAACGACTTACCTGATGCGCAGGTAGTTGAGATGATATGCGATTTTCAATTAGAAGATGGTTGACTTTGTAACTACGAGCGCTGCATCTGAGTAGCAACCACCTCCTGCTAGCCGCTAGCGGATAGAATTCCGGTATTACTCGGTTCACTTAGGTATAAAAATAACTGGGACCCGTCATATGCATTGAACAATATGACCAATCAGAGGAGATTCCGAAAAATGCATAAATATTCTTATTGGTTTAGCTGGCTATATGCATACATTGGTCCCAGTTATTTTTGTACTGGTGCCGAATCCGCAGCCAAAGGGATATAACAACACTTCAATATGCTGGCATCAATTCATCGGGGAAATGAGTGTTCTCTTTCAACAAAGGGACAAATGACTATTGATAACTATTGATGTCAGTAAAAACTTTCCCAGGATTCTTTGATGCGACCGAGTTACAGGTAATAATGATAAGTTCAGATAATGATGAGCTGGGCAGCTGAGAATAAAGAACTTCCCGGGACTTGTCCGGAAGTAAGCGGCGATAATGTTTGCTTGCTGACTCCGGGCTTTGATCGGGCCATCGAACTCCGTGCTTCTTGGCATCTGTAATACTGTAACGCACCTGCCCAGTAGGCTTTCTAAACTGCCGGTACCTAAACTTAGGTAAGCTCAGAAGGATGACATACCTCAGGTCCTTTGGGTACCTGTAGATTCTGATGCCAGCAGTTTCTCGGTGTAAGTCTTCCACCATCGGCACTCATAGTAGTAGTGTCCATAGTGCCCTGTACTTTAGGTGTGGTTATCTATAACCAATACTACCCAAGATATCTGCGCAGCCTACTGGACTGTGATTGTCGAGCATCGGTTATCATTACATTCCTACACATTCAAGTGAATTAGGTATTAGAGCCTTACGCTTACCACGTAGTTTACCTCTAAATGTACCGACCTGCTAGTGCTTTCCTCATTGTGGAACTCGGTTTCGCATATGTTTTACAGGGAAAGGCTAGTACCGCTGAAGATGGCTTAGCTTATCTAATAACATCATCATAGCTGGGGGCGCTAAGCCTGGCGTGGAGCAAGCCTGGCCCACACGTGAGCGCATTGGGTAATGACCGAGGTTGAATTCACATGTGCGCGAGCGTCATTGCTTCAAACCTTACCACCTCGATCCGAACAGCTCCCCCGTGGGTCGCAATTAGAGAATACAAGAAGAAATCGCAAACCCCCCGATCCCGTTACAGACTTACCCCGGATTTCCTCAACATACGCCACCGCTCCCTTAGTCCACCGAATTATTACGAACACTTTATCACAATGGGTTTCGCCAATCGTAAGTATCAGCCCGGACACTCCGTAGTCCAGAAGTGCGGCGCATAGACCAAGGGCTGACGCGCGAGGACGGCAGCCAAGTTCCCTGCGTCGGCAGCATTCGACGCCATCCACAACGCCCTCAACAGCAGCGACGCCGAACGAAAGGATGCCATCAAGCAAGGCAACGGCGTCTTTGCTTTCACACTGAAGAACAAGGCCGGTGAGACGGAGAGCTGGCATATCGACCTGAAAGAGAAAGGCGTTGTGGGCAATGGAACTGGGACCAAGCCTAACGGTAAGATACAATGACCACTGCGCCGCTCCGCATATGACAAGCGCCTAGGCTGACCGACGACCGATCGCAGTGACCCTCTCGCTGTCCGACGAGGATTTCGGTAAACTCGTCGCCGGAGACGCCAATGCCCAGAGATTGTTCATGTCCGGAAAGCTGAAGATCAAGGGCGACGTGATGAAGGCTACCAAGCTCGACCCTATAATGAAGAAGGCCCAAACCAAGGCCAAGCTATAAACAAGTTCGGTTCCGTTGTCGGAATTTCCCGACTCGAATTGGACTAAAATAGATCGGTTGGCAATACTCTACCGATCCGTGTATATTCTATCTAAATCATATGTTCTATATACATGATACCACGTTTGTTCTTGCGCACTCGTGTTTGCACATTCTTCATCTCGTGCTGTGTTACGAGGTCGCAGCAAACAGTGACAATGTCACATTGGCAGCTTGTCTTGATTGGCGGTTTTTTATATACCCAGTCTTGCTCTGGTTCCGTTTGTGCGTCTGTTGCCTTTGTTTCTGCATTAATCAGAAAATCTTATCTGTTTTGTATCATTGTCTTAACATCCATTACTTCCATGACATTTCATCAATTTGAATATTGTACGAGTCTCTGCACAATTAGTTACTTTATTATGTGATTGTTTAGTGTCGGCCCAATATATGACGTCTATTTACGGAGTATATATATATATCTTTATTCTTACGCTGCAGAGAGGTTGACCGTGATGATTTGAGAAGCGGCTACGCGAGTACCTAGGTACATAGGTACATAGCAATTGATTACGTAAACCAGATAGACGTGACTTACTCATTGTCTCTTTGTTTTGCGGATTCCCCACACGCGTTTTTGGCCGTCCGTGCTCCGCTCCCCCATTGTGTATTGGAGTAACCCGGCTAGCGACCCATGACTGCCCTGGCGACATCTGATGACCGCCATTAAGTGGACTTTGCCAGCTGTTCTCTGCCGCTCTACCCAATACCCAAGCTAAACCCATCGCGCTTTTTCCTCCCTTGATGACGGCCTAAAAAAAATACTGCCTGGTAGACCACCACCATCGACTATCGAGGGCGAAGCTGTCAATTGTCCATCGTCGTCTTTCATCCTCCTAGTCGTCCTCATCCACAGGGTGTGCACTCGATTTTCTCAAGTCATCCCTTGTCTCTGTCCGAACTGCCCGAAGCGTGCCTCCTGGGCACTCTTCCGCGTCGCAACGCCCAGTTGTTTTCATTCTAATTCGTTCATTTCCACCCATTTCCTCCCTTACCTCGCCCATTTGCAGAGGCACCCTTCCCTCGCCGCCGCTTTTCGACCTGACGCGCGCGCGCTCTCCATCATCTCATCGCCCCCTCACTGTCACAACTCGCGTATATCATTCCTGTAATCAAAGTATTACGATCCCCTCGTCTCGTCTACACTTCGATAATTCCCATATATCTGCACCCATCATCTATCGCCGCCCGTCATGACTTTCAATCTCACGCCTTACAAGTCGCGCCCCCCACCGGGCCAGCAGGGCTCGACGCCCTTCCGCTCCAGCTCCGCGAGCAAATTCCGCTCTTCTCTCGTCCCTTCCAGCAGACCATCGCCCGTCCGCTCACCCAAGCCGTCGTCTAAGCCCACCAAGCCGACGACCACCTCGGCCGGCGGCCGCGATCTCTTTCGCACCTCCACCCCGCGCCCCCAGCGCACCGCAGAGTTTGCCCCAGATCTCCCTGCCGAAGTCACGCGCCTGCCTGCCAGCGTGCGAAAGTTGGCCCCTGGCAAGACTGCATCCAGTGGCATGTCTAACACAGGCTCCACCGAACCTTTCACCATGAGGATACCTTCTCCAGATCCCGATCTTACGGGCCAAGCTCTGGCCAAGGCAGTCCCCGACGACCCGACCCGCACAGGTTCTATTTACGCTGACCAGTTCCTCGCCCATAAATGCCCATCACACTTTGACGAGCTTCAGCGCCGCCAGTTCTTTTGCATTCTCGATCTGCGCAGACTCAAGTATGCGGCCGACGAAATCTTCACCAAGAAAGACTGGAAACTGAACATCTTGAACTTCGCTAAGGAGTACGAGAAGAGCCGAGGTCTCATCATGTTGCGCTACGGACTATACGAGTTTAAGAATGTGAAACCGTCCAGCGAAGTGTTGAAGAAGTGGAGGACAGCCCATGGGCTAGCCCCGGAGACGGGAGATGAAGCCGTCTCCAGCCCGAATCGGTCAAGAGCAGACGCTGCTGGGTCCACGAAGCGGAAGGCCGAGGAAGAGCTAACTCCGAGAGGCAATGCTTCAACGATATCAGCTGCCAGCCAAAACAAGCGTGTCAACCTTGCCCAGGAAACTGATGACCCCTCCCTTAGCAAGCCTGCACCATTCAAGACGGCTAAGCGCAAGGCGGAGGAGTCGGAAGAAGTCGATGAGAACAAGCCGAGCAAGCAGCTGAAGCCCACCCCTTCCGCAGCAGCGTCTTTGTTTGAGAGTATAATCAACAAGCCACGGAACGGCGGGCCGTCGCCCTCGAAGCAAACTTCTCAGCCCTCGTCACTATTTGATATCTCGAAGTCAAAGGACTCTCAGGATTCGAAATTTGCCACAAAGGCAAACCCATTTGGATCAAGCAAGAGCTTGTTCCCTGATGCTACGAAGGCGAATGTTGTCGGCAGCCCTGCTGGATCGGTGCTTGTGGGTCATAATGCTGAATCAAAACCCAACAACAACAATACGGGAAATATCTTTAGCTATTTATCAGGAAGCTCTACTAACAGCAGCGAGGACGAGAATGATAATGCTGACGACGATGAGAGCGATTCCGGAGCTGAGCCCGATTCAGAAGAACAGGAGGCGAGCGCCGCCGTCAGCACTGGTACAAGTACTCCACCTGTGCAAAACGGCTCGTTATTCAACGCTGGACAGAAGACAAGCCAGACATCCAATATATTTGGGGGGCTGTCAAAGTCTGCTGACGAGGCTCCAAAGGGTGGGCTATTCGGCCGCGTTCAAATGGGGGCTAACGGCCAACCAGTACGGGCCAACCCTCTCCCGGATGAAGGGCAAGAAGGTCCTCTGAACCAAGTCTCGACCCCTGAGCAACAGCAGACAAAGACCCCGGCCAAACGGCCAGGCAACTACACGTTCAATCCGGCAACTACGCCAATATCCTTCGGGCAACCAACAGCTGATGTGTCAAAATCATTCAGTGCCGCAGCTCCAGCAGCTAGTGCAGAGCCTCCTGTCTCTTCTGAGCCTAAGAAGCCTGCCTCTATCTTTGGAGCGAGTAGCCAACCCAATGCCGGGCTCAGTGTCAGCGCATCCAGTTTCTCTGCGCCCCAGGGTCCCACAAAGTCTCAGTCATCAGAGCCCGTTTCCATTTTCGCTACACAGAAGCCTGCCACTACATCTAATAATATTTTTGGTGCTCCTAGCTCGGCAGTGAAGTCGCCGTTTGGAGGGGACAAGGCTCCTGCATCTACGGGCCTCTTTGGTGCCACTCCGCCCACCTCGACTGCCAAGCGAGCACTCGGAGGTGAAGAGGCTCCTGCATCTAAGAGCATTTTCGGGGCAACTCCTCCCAACCCCTCAACTAAGAGGTCGTTCGGTGGCGACGAGCATACATCTGAAGCACAATCCGCGAACAAGAAGCAAGGTGTCAGCGCCTTTGCCACACCCACAACTACTGCTTCCACCGCAGAAGCTAAACCACTTGATAACAAAGCAGATGATAAAGCTGCCTCAAGTACCGTGGCGGCCAAAGACCAGAAGCCAAGCATTTTCGATCAGTCGTTTATTGCAAAAAGCGCCGCTCAGAATAAGGTCCTATCTGACAGTCTGAAAACATCCTCAGATCTATTCAGTCGCAGCTCAAATCCCTTATTTGCTGCTCCGAAGGATAATAAGAGCACCTCCACTGAGGCGTCCACCAAAGACCAGAAGCCGAGCATCTTTGACAAGTCCTTCATTGCAGCTAGTGCCGCCCAGAATAAGGCGTTGTCTGAGAGTATGAAGACGTCTTCAGACCTCTTCAGTCGTAGCGCAAACCCGCTCTTTGGTGCCCAGAAGACCAATGGTACCTCGGATAATACCAAGTCTATTTCTACTGAGCCGAAGGAACAGCCCTCTGCAGACTCAACCCCTAGCAATGAGAAGCTGCAGGTACCAAACGATAGCAACAAGGAAAATGTGGGATCCGCTCTAGGGTCCAAGCCTCTTGCGCCCGCTCCCAAAACGACGTCAATTTTCGGTACTCAAGGAGCCTCCAACCTAGCCGCTCCCTCGTCAACATTGTTTGGCGCAAAGAAGCAAGAAGAACCTACCAAACCAGCCTCAAGCATCTCTAGTAGCGCTCCAGCGGCAAACAGCTCGATATTCAGCTTTGGGTCACAGCCGAATTCAAACTCGAACACCCAGTCGACATCAATGACGTTTGGTGCTGGCGCCACGCCCAGCCCAGCTGTTTCCTTTGGTGCTTCTACCTCTCAACCAAATGATAACAAGGTCGGCTTTCAATTCGGAAGCCCGGCACCTAGCGCAAATTCCAGCTCATTCACGTTCGGCCAAACCTCGTCGTCCGCATCCGGCTTCACCTTTAGTGCGGGGGCGGGCAAGCAAACGATAAACAATCCATTTGCGGGATCACAGCCTGGCTCACAGCCGTCAGCGCCCTTGTTCGGGGGAAATTCAAACACCACAACACCATCTTCCAGCTTCGACTTCAGTTTCGGTCAACAGCCATCGTCTACCCCCAAGGCGCCGGTTCCTTCCCAGAATGGTAGCATATTCGGAAGCTCCACTAAGACGAACGGGGCTCTGAACTTCAGCTTTACGCAGGCCTCACCAGGTCAGAACAGTCAGCCGCCGAAATCATCAGCACTGATGAATTCCTCGGGCCATCTACAGGCGAGCGGTGACGGGTCTACACGTGCGAGTAAGCCGATTCTCAAGCCGTTTTTGCGTCACGGGCAAAAACGCCACAGAAACTAATCAGCATGCAGATTCCCCTTTTCCCGCGCCGTCTAGCATGGGTACTACCCCCGTGAACGGGACGCCTGAGCCCCAAGCCCCTCATGAGGATGGAGAAGAGGCGCCGCATGAGCAGATCTCTCTCACCGAGGGTGGGCCGGGCGAGGAGGACGAGACGCTCCTTCACGAAGTCCGGGCCAAGGCGATCAAGTATATCCCCGTGCAGAAGGGGGACGAAGATCAGGAGAAGGAGAAGTCACCGTGGTCTACTCGCGGTGTGGGCCCCCTCCGTGTTCTCAAGAACAAGGCGACGGGAGCGGTGCGGATCCTGCTCCGGGCGGAGCCCAGAGGACATGTCGCCTTGAATAAGACGATCCTCCCTGACGTGGACTACACGCCCAAATTGAAGACGCTCCACTTCGTAACTGCCGACGACAACGGGTCGGGCTTGGAGACGTGGGTCTTGCAAGTCAAGACGGCCGCCCTTGCAACGGAACTAGCAGGTGTGCTGGAAGCAAACAAGATTGCCAACAAAAAGTAAAGAGAGGCGCCATTTGTGGCGGATTTGCGGCACTGCATATTGCCCCAAGAGAATGAGAGTGTTTGCCAAGAAAGTAGATGTCCATATTGGAAGTGTCCTGTTTTCTGCGTGTGTATTTGTATAATGGCATTCTGTCCAGCAACGGAGCATAAGACGGATAGGATGGAGTTTCTGCATTAAAAACCTGGGGTGTTGGTGGGTCTGTTTTCAGGGTTGAATTACATCGATTATAGTTTCCTGTTGGTTGCTATTATAATAGGCACGATATGTCTGGAATGTGCTGCTCGCTCGCTCTGGACAATGGCTCGAAAGAAAGCCCAGCAGCAAGGTTTGTGGGAGTACAATACAAGAGTGCTACGCTTAGCACGTTTGACATTTCAAGCTTCATCGTCCAAATCATTTTTCAGTCTCACCATGCCATGCACTAGAAATGTCGTGCATACTATGTAAGACGGTTGAAATGCAGGAGTGAAGTGAACGGACGGGCGAGATTGGGCATGATTGGGCACTATTAGCCAATGAGCGTCTGCGGTTTCAGCTCAGTGTTGCCGAATCTAGGTACATCCACCACCACGCAGCACCCACTGCAAAATTTTCATGGGTCGTTGTTAAGCCGCCAAAGGCCATCTCCGCGCACGCGCGCGTGGGCTTAAAAAAGTAAAAGTTGGACTCTTTAAAGTTTTCATGGTGATCTTTCGCCGACCTCTTCCCATACTGCTACCACCATTCTCGTCCCTCACCAAACGTCCCACAGCAGCAGCATTTCTCATTAAGAAAACTGCTAGTGTATACAGATACACTTATACTTCCAAGATGTCGTCTGAGATTACGCACGAGACCATTAAGGGTATGTAACTTTTTTTTGTCTTGTCTCGTGGTCGTTATCTCTGCGATTTGTTGCCCCTCACTGGGTCCCTTTTCGTTTTACCCCACGTCATTTGGCTGTCGTGCGCAGACAAACGACTTTGGTAGTTCTTGATGCTTGAGAATGAAGATTACTGTTTATTTTTACGTTCAATCAGTATCATGAGTATATGAATTACGATACGCTTTCATGATCATTATTATCTTCATTTTCACTTGTTTTCTTGTCTTCTAGATTGCCGAATGACGCCCTTGTCTCTTACTGCTGTATACTGAGTCGAGCACTTTGCTGTTTTCATAGCTAGCGATAGCTTATTTTCCCCTACTTATATGAACAATACTAAAAATATAAATGATTGCTTACGATTCAGTTCCATCATGCTAACAGAGAGGCTCATATAGATGGCTGGTTCAGAGAGATCTCTCACATGTGGCCTGGTGAGTGATAAGACAGGCACCACACATCATGACTGACGAGGGGGCGCGGGCACGAACAACCGCGCGCATACTCGTTATTCTCATCTGTAGAAAATTCGACTCGCGTCTAACGACCTGTCAGGCCAGGCTATGACCCTTAAGGTGGACAAGGTCCTGCACCACGAGAAGAGCAAGTACCAAGACGTCCTGATCTTCAAGTCGACCGACTACGGCACCGTCCTGGTCCTCGACAACGTCATCCAGTGCACCGAGCGTGACGAGTTCTCCTACCAGGAGATGATCACCCATCTCGCCATGAACTCGCACCCGGACCCTAAGAAGGTCCTCGTCATCGGTGGCGGTGACGGCGGTGTGCTCCGCGAGGTCGTCAAGCATGACTGCGTCGAGGAAGCTATTCTTTGTGATATCGACGAGGTGAGATACCCTCCATTCGTTCTTCTTCGTCATCTCGCCGGAGTAGTCATTCAGTCTATGTCGTCTACATGAACGAAGGGTATAAGAAAGTGAAGATAATGTGTAAACTCACACGCGTCTCTTTCATATGATATTAGGCCGTCATCCGCCTCTCGAAGGAATACCTCCCCGGCATGGCCGAGGGCTTCAAGCACCCCAAGGTCAAGGTGCACGTCGGCGACGGCTTCAAGTTCCTCGACGAGTACAAGAACGCCTTCGACGTCATCATCACCGACTCCTCGGACCCGGACGGCCCCGCCGAGTCGCTGTTCCAGAAGTCCTACTTCCAGCTCCTGCACGACGCCCTGCGTCCCGGCGGCGTCATCACTACACAAGGTTGTAAGTCTCCTTTATATATCAAAAAGAAAAAGAAAAAAGGAAGAAAGAAAGAGAAGAGAGAAAAAAGTCATGAAAAGAGGTGGTGTGAAAGGGGGAGATTGATGATGTTTTTATTCATGGTATTCTTGGCAGCTGAGACTAGAAAAACAGGTCCTCCCTTTCCGCCTCTCTATCTTCCCGTCCTCCTCCTGCTCCTCCTCTTCTTTCTTCTTCTTATTCCTTTTATGATGATGGCTAGGCCGCCTCCCCATTCAACGAAGGAAAATATCTTCTCTCCATTTGCTCCCTCTTCTGGCTCCCTCTTGATCAATCTGGCTAAATTTATTTCCCTTCTATCATGAGCGCCCCCCTTGCATTTGCCAAAGACAAAACGTAACTAACGTATCCGTCTCGTACCCCGAGAACAGCCGAGAACCAATGGCTACACCTCCCCCTCATCACCAAGCTGAAGAAGGACTGCGGCGAGGTGTTCCCCGTGGCCGAGTACGCGTACACAACGATCCCGACGTACCCCTCGGGCCAGATCGGATTCATGGTCTGCTGCAAGGAGGCCGGCCGCAACGTCCGCGTGCCCGTGCGGTCGTGGTCCCCCGAGGAGGAGGACCGTCTCTGCCGCTACTACAATGCCGAGATCCACAAGGCTAGCTTCATCCTGCCTACCTTTGCTAAGAAGGCCCTGCAGTAAGGGGAAGTGTGGGGAAGGAAATAGAAAGGGGAGGGGGTGAGGATGATATGGGGAAACTAAAATAGAGAGGACTGGAAGGGCAGTCACTGTTCATCGTAGTTTCTTGGGGAGCATCCAGCTACTACATTTAGTGAGTGGGAATGCAAAAAAAAGAGGAACAAAGTGGATTCACCGCCGATGATGATAACCGGTTTTTCTAGGGGCAGTAACTAGACCGCTATAATGAAAAAAAGTACCAAGCATATCTTAAAATCTCCCTTCCCTTCCAACACCAACTCATTTTCTCAAAGCGATAGACGTAGCCATTGTCTTCCGGATATGCGTTGTTACTATTCTTGTTGACGAGACCACGACTTTTAGACACCTCTGCCCGTCGTCGGCATATCTTTATCCTGTCCGCCTTTCTCCTTGTGTATGGCCTAAGACGTTCTATATCGTCTGTTATCTTTCGCAGCTAAAGAAGTCATCTAAGATATCGAAATCTCCGCTTATATATCCTTGCCGCATGACCTTAAACTCGCTATACTTCTTGTGATGCTTTTCGTATTCTAAAAACCAATCGGGCGAAATGCTTATAATTTTGCTATTAAGAAAACCGAGTCAGTTACCTTCTCAACGAGTTATATATCTAAAATATACAAAACTTCATACTACCTGTTCTCGACTAGTCCTGCAAGCACACGCCCCATCTCAGATACATATACTTTCTAATCGGTCTGTTCACACGGAATGTCTCGGGCCCGGTAAGTGCGAGTCTTGCCCTCCCGCTTCGGCGCTCCGCGGGCTCCGCCTCGGAAGAAAAACCAGGGCCGGTGCCATCGTCTTCGCGGTAGCTGCGATACATCGGTGGTAGTAGAGCCAGCTCTCTTCGCGGTCGTTCCAAAGGGACGCGAGGGAAACGCAGTAAGATGCGACAAGGGACAGGGCGCAGAGGTCTGGAGAACGCGAAAATCAGGAATAGGAGCACTTCGGTAGCCTTGAGGATCGTGAACCTCAGGACGGAGGCGGTATTATCGTCCATTCTTGAAGGTCGGCGGAAAAGCAGCAAAATAGAGATAGATAGAGAGAACGCGTAGATGAGGCGCGATTGCTGTATGTGTGTGTATGTGTGCGTTGAAGGAGGTAGATAGCATGTGAAGCCAAATCGTAAGCCATTAGGTAGATAAGAAGTATACTATTGAAGCGTTGACAAAAAAAATAGAGTATATAATTAATTAGCGTAGGTACCTGGAGCGAAAAGGGGGTGGCGGATAGATATATGACAGCTCATAAAAGGCGTTCTCTAAACGAGCTAGGCAACTACGATACCTACCAAGTCTCGGTCCAAGCTGCGGGCACTTTCTGAACCAGACAGATCGACAAGCCAGACCTACCTGGCAGTAATGGGTGCGTTTCATTAGTTCTGCTTTTTACTCTACTCATCACTACTAGAAGAAGGAAGGAGAGGAGGGAAATGAGGGTGTGATAATCTAGTTAGGTGTACAGGTAGGTTAAGATAGCCTGAAATGTCAAATAGACCACACAATACCTACGATGATCATCTTTGAGTAGAGAAAGGGGGCCATACTACGTTGGCCGAGTCCCTTTACTACGTTGGCCGGAAACCCACTTGTTCGCATATCAGTTCAGTCACCACCCAAGATGCATTCTACCCCTTGTAGCGCCTGCTGCAGATACGTCTTAATTTTACTAGAACATATGTATTGAAGCCGTCTGAATACAACGCGCGAAAGTAATTATGGCGACCAACTCAGAAAGTAGGTATAGAAATTGCTAGGCCTATCGAACGCTGTACGTACTTAAACGCGGGCCGACTAAGTAAGTACCTAAGTATATAACATAAAAAGCTGCCAATAACTTTTCAGTTCTTAATTCCAACCCCCGAGCGAAACAAAATCATTTGAATATATCAAAACAATATAGCTATAACGAGCGCTACATACGGCGAAATGTCCCCTTGGGGGAACGTAGCATGTCGACTCGCCAACGTAGTATGGCCCGAGAAAGGCTGAGAAAACAACAAGGTTCAAAACCGGTTGTTGACAAGTGGTGGACGACTTCAGCGATGTTGCAGATCGGTCGAATTGGATAATATCGTTTCAGGACTTTGCCCCAGTAGGCGGCTGGGGTGTCGACGTCGTCGATGAGTTCTGCATCGTTGGTCTTGGTGATTCGGTTGATGCGGTAGTTGGGGCCTTTCGTTTTTGGGGGTTTGGGCAAAATCTTTGAACTCTGTGATCTTCCCGAGTTCTGCAACATACCTACGTAGGATAGACCCCGTCTCTCTTGGCCTGTAGGTGTAAAGCTTTGTGTACTGCTTGCGTATATCGGAGGTTGCCTCCGTAGTTCCACGCAAGCTCTGGGATGCTATCGTCGACGATGAACTGATCGGCGATGAAATCCGGGAGCCGGTGCATCAGAGGAGATGGTCTCCGCGCGTGCTTCCGTTGCCTCGTTCTGTTTCGGAGGTGTGGTGTTGTCACAATACCATTTGTACCAAAAATCTGGCACCTGGGCATCTTCGTCTGCAGAGATGACGAGGTAAACCAGTCCTGTCTGAACGAGGAGGATTTCGATGCTATTGCGTAATGTTCCGAACATGTATATCATGCAATATGTCTATGAGTCGGTGTCGGTGACGATGAAGATATTTGATCTACATCCGTCGCTTTCTCGACTTCATCCATGGGCATATTCGCTAATTGATCATAATCATACCTAACTACCTAACTAGACATACCATTTTGAGAAAAGGCTACCGAGACAGGCTACAGTGCTTAAGCAGATGCCCTGTTCATATACGACAAGGTCCGGAAAAGAAAGGTGAAACAAGGATAGCAATAAGTCGAATAGCAACATGTCATTAATCCAGTTCACGTTACCAATATCCTCTGTGTGTGTGTATGTATGTGTGTATAGAACGGTCTCGCCCAATCTGCTTTAAGAACTCCGAACGCAAACAACCAGGTAAATCTTATCCTCGAACCTTTCCAATCTCACAAGCATAAGTCTCCAGAGTAGAGAAACCCAAATGAAGAGCTAAAGAGATATGGAATAAAATCCAAGTGAATAATTAACGGTAGCGTTATTCATCATTCGTCATTAAGTCGTAAAGTATAAATAGCCATGCTGTCTCTCTAATGCCAGCCACAATATAACTCAGAACAAAACATAAAAGAGAAAAAAAACAAAAAAAACAAGAGCTTATAAACAGAAAATGGCAGACTAAATAAAAGACAAGAGATTCCAAACTCATATAAACCCCAAATTACTACCATCTTAGATAAATAAGCCCCCGAAGAGATTGAAAAACGCGCAAAGAAAAAAAAAAGAAGACACAAAAGCCGACGCTACCGCTCGAGTTGATCTTCCAACAAATGGCCCAAAGTACCAAGAAATCCCCGCTGTCCCTGAAGCAACCTACTGACTGTCTGCGCGACATCCTCCAACCTTAAATGCTCGTCTATTGGGATCGTCGCCCACGCGCCTCGCATGCTCAAGTCTCCGGGATACTGTGGTCTGTACTCGAATTCACCCGATCTTGCTCGAGGGCGGCGAGAAGTCCGGTCACGTGGGTCAAGGGGTCTGCCCGAAGAATCAAAGCGGTCGGGTAAGTTTATTATCTCTTCATCGCCTGAAGAAGTTGGCGAATCACTGCGTCGTCTGCGGTCCCGGTGGTCTAGAGCCAATCGATTGGATGCGGGCTCTGAGCGTGTCCTCGCGTGAGAATCCCTTGACCGCCTGCTTGGTTCATGACTTGAGTCGTTCACATCATCGGTAGTATCTGGTATCTCCCTGGCAGCCTCACGGCGTTGCTGCAGAGCTTGTGATGACTGTGGTGAGAGAGCACGAAAGTGTACCCTGGGAGATGTTCGCTTCTGTTCGGCAATAGAGCTCGTAGACGACGAAGGCGTTAGTGACGGCGGCCTAGACTTGCCCCTTACACCATCTTCGACTTGTTAGTAAAAAGTGTTCACAGTAATGCGGCCACGTGTCATTTAAAGTCACACTTATGGCAGCACATTCATGGAGACGCACCCTGCTTAGTAGTCGCGCTCCCAGACGCATCAGGATGGGTTCGGCTGACACCGATATTTGGAACTTGACTCACGTTTTCAGGACCAGGAGGATGACCGGGACCTCCCGGTGGAGGGAAGTACGGTGTTGATGCTGGAGGGGGTCCCGGGGGCGGAGGAGGCAAATTAGCATAATCCTGAGGATTGTAAGGAGGATATGGATTGTTTAGGTTCGTAGTAGACGGGTTCGGGTGATGGGTGAAGCCACCAGGACCGGTGGGCGGCGGCGGTTGATTCGCAGGCGGAAACCCTCCCGACGCAAGGGGAGGAGACGGGGGTGGAGCGTCGGCGTCGTAACCAGGGTAATAAGCATTTCCTGCAGCTTCTTCCTCGTAACGTCTTCGCTCACGATCCCGGGATCGTCGGTCTCGGGCCCTTTCGCTCCTGTCTCGCGACCTGGAATGCCCTACACTGTCTTCGCCTGACCTTTCGCCTGACCTGTCGCCTGATCTCTCGCCTGCGTCTTTGTTTTTCTTGTGATCCGCATACTTCTTCAATCCTATTGCCGCAGCGGCTGTGCCCAAGCCCGCAGCCGCCACGTCGCGCAACGTACTTTTGCTCCGTTTCTTTCGAACTTCTCCATCGGAGGCAGATGCTGATCGGTTTCGCTGTCGGTGTTTATGTCGACGTCTCCTGGGCTCTTCGGAGGCCGATTCGTAGAGTTCGAGGGGCTCGCTGCCATACTCAACATCAGGAACGTGAACCAGGCCTAATTCTCTATCAGCCGGGGAATCTCGGGGGCGGTGGTGGCGGCCAAGAGACCTGGATCTAGATCGGCTTCTTGAAAGGCTGCGATCTTCACTGTAGTCGTCATCAGATGCGTGATTCTCACGGTCTTTCTTATCCTTGTGGCGCTCCCAGAGCTTAGTGGCAGCAGCGCCAGTCAAACCCGCGGCCGCAATCTCAGCGCCTGTTCCCGTAATTAGAAACATGCATTCGCCGAAGTACTGTTTTGATTACTTGCCTGCCCTCAAGCGAGATTTCGAGCGCGATTTGCTACGAGACTTAGATCTATAATGATGAACTAAGCCAGCAAGAGCACTGCGCAGACGAGTTAGCATTGGAAAGTATCATGGAGTAAGGGTAGAAGAGTGTATGAATAATTGAAGGGGGGCGGTGCTAAAATAGGGTAGATTCTTACGCAGTTGCAGCTCCTGCTTTAGCCACGTTAGACTTGCTACGACTGCGACCACGGCGTGAGCCGCTTCGTGATAGAGAATAGTCATCAGTGGAATGGCGACGTCGAGCACGGCCACGGTGCGCCTCTTCCTTTTCAACCTTGTTGTTCTGCATGTACTTTATCCCCCCAGCGACGGCGAGGGCAGCAGCGCCCTTCTCAAGAGTTAGCTACGTCAAGGTTATTGACTAGGGTGTGTACTCACAATAGCGAGGCCGGTAGCAAGACGGCTACGGGACTTGCTCCTACTCCGACTTCGACTCCGCTGGCGGTGTCGATCATAATCATCATAGTCGTATTCCTCATGTCTGTCGTCGTAGGCACTTCTCGCTCGACGAATAACTTCAGTGCCGAGCGCACCTAGGGCAGCACCTGCGAGAACCTTCCGTCCTTTATGACTCTTATGCTCGCCGTCGTTAGCTCCGCGACTGCCAACAAGAGCACCAAGACCGGCCCCAGCAAGCGCGCCTTCAGCGAGGTGTCGCCTCTTGTGATGATCAGAGCTTGAGCTCCGATCACGCCGTATGACAGTCCTCTTGATATAATAATCCTCGTCGTACGAGTCTCTCTCATAGCGCCGGTCATCTTCTCGTCGATAATAGTCCTCGTCCCGCCTTGGCTCGCGATGTTCATCGCGTAAGACGATGACGGCTGGATCGGCACGTGGCATAATGATGGGCGCAGGAGCACGTGCCTCATGCACGATAACCTTCTGTTCGGGCATCTTTTGGCGAATGACTACAGGCGCTGGGGGAGGGTCGGGTGCCGAATAATATTCGACCTCTCTGCGATAGCGCTCAATCTCACCATCGCGGGGTTCTCTCTCATCGATGTACCGGCGTTCGATCTTGACGTCTCGCTCCTTATATTCGCGGGGGTCATCGTGGTGGTGGTGATGATGCTTATCTCTATGGATATCTAGGCTCTTCTCCTTTACCTTGAGGTCGCCATCTGATTCTCGGCGAACGACACGTTTCTCGAGACGCACATCGGTCTCGTGATCGTCCCACGGGTGTCGGCGATCCCAGTAGGGGTCTCGAGGGGGTGAGACGACTTCCCTCGTCTCTTCGACGACTCGAGCACGAGATTGTCGCTCGGGGAGATAGTAGTCGCGGTCTCTCTCGACTTCGCGCTCGTATTCAACCGTACGGTAGGAATCGGAGCCTCGCGACGGCGCATCGAAGGCAGAGCGTGGACGGTCAGGATACACGGTCTTGTCTATGCGACGATCGACCTCGACGAATTCAGCGCCGCCGCGACCGGCATGAGAATGGGAATACCTCGAGCGGCGATCATCGTCCTCCTCGTACCGCTCGATGCGCTCCAGGCGGGCGTTTGTGCCGCTGGGACCGCCAACCTTGTAGGTAGAGACGGTCTTGTACTGGCGCTCATCGCCCGAAGAGGAGCGGCTACGTTCTCGACTGTAGCGGATATCGCGCTCTCGATAGACTTGTGCCATCTTCAGCGCAACACCGCGCGCCCCGGGTTCTTTGTGCCTAGACCTGCACTCTGGGTGACGACGTGACGTCACTAATCGTTATTGGATGTAGCAACCCTTAACTTTATTTTTAGAGTTGTACAAAGAAAGGGAGGAAGCTGGCCGAAAAGAGTAAACTCTAAAGCGCTATACAAATATATAGTTTGCAAGGACTGTCGCTGTGACGAGGAAATGTGGAAAGAGAGAGAGAGAGGAAGAACAAGACTTTGAGGGTTGGGAGACGAAGGAAAGAGGGAGGAGATGGGGGCTAGACTTGCGAGGTACGGGTACCTATAGTCCCAGAGATGAGGGACCTGCTGGGGAGGCCATGGCAGTGATGATGATAGATGTCTACCAGGGGAGTACCTACCTACTTTCCACTAGTAGGGGTAGGTACCTACACAATTACCTGCATACATGTACTGTAATCAGCAGGTTGGCGCTTGGTACAGCATACGGCATCGACTGCAAAAGGCAAGAATTACCTAGGCATGTACATGATGCGGGGTATTCTAGGTACTGTGGACCTGGTCGCGCTCACCAACTAAAGGGTAAACTTGGTTGATGTTACGTCAGCATAGAAGTATCCAGTACAGGGCCACAGTCAAATGATGGACATGCAACCGGTAACGTGGACTTGCGCAAGACACTGGCATGATAAGTTGAACCCCTCTGCCCATACAAGTGTATACTTGTCTTTACAGTGATGGAGTGAAGGCAGCTTTCTGTCGTCAAACCTCAACCTGAAACTCAGCAGCACTGCTAGCTCAAGTGTCTTGAAGATGGAGGGAGGGTCAGCCAGACATAAAACACCGACGCTTCCTTACAGACATGACCGTCATCGTACGCATGAATAGCGGCCAAGTGATCATTGGTTTCTCCTTGCGCATTCCTCCGCTATGCCGTCGCTGTCATACCCCAGCCTCATCAGCCCAATAACCTACCTACAGCTGCACTATGCTACAAAGGGACTCGGAGTCCAATAACACCATGTCGCATAACCATACCTACCGATGTACTACCTGTGTACTGCCAGTGGCAGAACATAATAGCTCTTTCTGCGCACCGCCCCCAACCATCAGCACCAGGCAGACAGCCAGGCGGCGGTGGATCAGCTGGTTTTGTGCGAGAGCAGAAAAACTATGGCGACCAGCTGACCGGCGACTCGGCAGGGCAGTGTCTCTCGATTTCATGGGGGGGCGGTGCTACGGCATGTTAGTGTGAGTCCATCGGCGAAAAGCGAAGCACGCGAAAGCTGGGTACGGCGACCACGAGATTAACGAGCTCGTTGTCAAGATCTGGCCAGACTCTCTCTTATCGATACAATGGGATGAGTTCCTCGCTAGTCTCTGTTCGCTGTTTGCTATTCACCCCTCAGTCGCTCGAAATGGAACAGCAAGAATCCGGTGGAATGCCATGACTGTGTGAGGCAGATAAGAAAATCTCTGAAATACGAACAGCCGAGTTATCATGACGACACAAGAAGCATTTATCTTGGTACCTTGGTTTAGATGGCATTGTTAAGTAAAAAAAAGCCGATACCCACTTTGCAAAAACTGGGTTTTTCTAGAACCAGACGGCCCATGATCACGACACACTAATCCTGCCTGTCATAGTGCGTCTACTGACGATATTCGGCTGTCTATTCCGGTTTAGACACGGCACGCGTTGTCGGGACGGTGATGTCGGCACGCCCTGAGAAATATGGACCATGATACTTATCATTCTCTCCTCTAGGGCTTATTCTTCTCTCTTCTTTTTTATCATTTTTCATTTCCCCGCTACCACGTAAAGGTTTCCCAATCACCCGTGCCCTTCATCGTTTTGCCGTCGTTCCTCTCCCCGGTCGCCAATGTCTAGCATGCCCACAGCAGCAGGAGAGCGGGGCAAACAGCAGATGCGACGGGTCATCTAGGGGATGCCGTGATGATTCTAGAAGGCCCTCTATGTCATCTCTCATTAGTAAATAATTTAGATATACTCGGTAAATTCGAAGCTAGTCTCTTAGTACATATCGGCCTGAACGATGATCCGCCTGTGACTCAACATCGTATATGTCTCCCGAAAAGAGCCACAATGACCCATTGACCTACATTAAGCTTACTCAGCCCCGACATTCTGGTCCCTGTAGACTAGCTTACCTACCAGGGGTATCGTGACCTTTGAGCCTCAATCAGCTTGACGACAAATGATGCGCATCCATCCCCTAGCCTACTAGTTAGAGTCGATTTATGCGCATGGACCGTAGTAAAGGCTGATGATATACACGGTTTAGAACACACTAGAAAACTTCTATGGACTCTGCCTTACAAGTCTTAGCTGCCCAAACGCAACCCGTCTATGCCGACTACTGTGAAATAGAGCGACTTTGTCCCGTCGCCACTAAGTCCTACCTGTGTCGTCATTTGTCTGCACGATCTGACAGCCCAAATGCTACTTATTGATTATGACACGTATACGTACAGCCGTGGGGCCCGTTGAATGGACAGATAATATAGAAGTTGTAGGTAAGTATTGGTTATGAATGAATACTGGTCAAGTGTATCTAGTAAAGAGACCCAACTGCCGCGATAGGCGACTGTTGAAGCCGTATCGATATTGTAAGCGCAGAATCAGTTGAGGTTGAAAGATCTGAGATAAGGAAGTATCTCCATGCTGTAAGTTGCGTAACAATAGTTAAGACTATTGACACGAGTTTGATCGGATCTTAACTTCCGTGCTTGATTTGGTACTTATCCACTTGCACCAAAGCAAGGACATAAGCAATAGCAGTTGAGCATATATGATTTAACATGCTTAATTCTATGATATGCTTACCCGGGGTATCGGATTGTTAATGGACTTCTTACCCTCGTTGTACGCGTGCACAGCTTCAGGCTATCCTAATTGTCTAAACAGAGATCATCAATCAACTCACGACCAAGATTAGCTTATGATGCTTTCGGGCTACAAGACAAGGTATTCGCATGTAGCACAACAGGGTTGGCGGACAGCGGACGTGAAGGAGGCCTTGTCGAGTCATGTTAATACACGTAGATTTCGCCGCCTTTTCGGGTTGCGCGTGAATTTCTTGGTACATAGTATATCATAAGCGATAGAATACCGCGTTCTTCTTTTCTTAGCCAATTGTTTCCTCTTGTATGACTCTATGCTTCAGGGAGTGTCATGCTATCCAGTATCCAAAGTGAGGTTGGGTCACAGTTAGGTCGCCGATGGTTGTAACTATAGGGTAGAGGCTCAGTTTTGATCCCTGGGCTTCGTAGAGCTAGATCTCAGGGGAAACACAACTGTTATATAGACAAAATCAAGCGATGACCACTCTGCGCGTCCCTTCTTCCTTATTGTGACCCTGGCCCCTGATAGTGAGTGTGTAGGCTGCGGTTGGTACCCAATGGCAGTAGGATCCGCCGAACCTTAGATAATCTGGAAAGAACGTCTTGGAAGAGAGGCGATCAGAGCCGGCATATCTACACCTCTATCGTCGACGGCCGCTCGTGCCACTATTCGGTGCTCTTGGATTCCGGCCGGTCTCTTGTCCCGTTGTTCATTCGCCTCTCTTAAAACGATGTAGACAGGTGCGTCATGTAATAGAGTAAGGAGGTCGCCTTCCTGAACTGTGGACGTAGCTATCCCTGCAAGCCCCCGTTCTGTAATGAAGTATGCCTTTCCGGAAAGCTCCTTAAATCGTTTCCGGAAAAGCATCGAAATATCTCCACGAGGAACCTTTTCATCTAGATCCATGAGAAAGAGCCACAATGGATGGGGAGGGCTCTTCGAAGAATCTTCTGTTCCCGTAGCATTTAGGGGTCGAAGTAATCCTTCAGCCTCGAGTCTCTTCCGACTCTGTTCGCCGATCCAGTTCACAAATCCCATCATGAACGTGCCTTCCGTTTCTTCCACTAGACATGGAATGGTTCCAGTTTGATAAATTCTGTCGATAGAAATACCTGTGCAGAACAACGTCTTCGGTGTAGCAAAAAATAGACGAAATGACTTGGCTTCTACAACAAGCTTGACAAGGCGACTGAAGGCGTTATGATATATAAACCCATTCAGTGTGACTGTATCCGTTACCTTATATGCCCTCCCATTGTTATGAATTGAGCCATCAGAGAAGCTGAAATCTAGTACCCAAGACGGACCGGAAAGCGTGGAGATCATTGCATTGGTAGATTCGAAGCGCAGATTAAATGATACTATAACACTCATACGTTGAACCGCGTTGTAACATCGGGCCGTCGTGCGTCTAAGAATCACCTCGCGACTTTCTCCGTAATCCGGGAGTATAAGATATCCTATGCACGGCAGAAGGAGGGACTCTAGGGCGAAGATTTTGTCTTCGGGATATGTGGCTTTGTGGGCTTTAGTTGCTATCAAAAGAAGATAGAAACTGTTAAATCTCTTGTCTCGAGTTTTGCCTCCACGTGGTCGGAGTTCGAATATAAGAGGGAGGCTAGGTATCCAGGAAAGTGCATAGACTCGAGTTTGAATCTCAGATATAAAATCGATCGAACCTTTATTTTTGGGATTAGATATTAGTATGCAAGTATATAGTCAAAGATCGCTGACAATGCAACCAAGTTGGAACATGCATCCGGGGCCCGCGCTACCAACTCTATACCTAACCTCGAGAAAGAGAAATTTAAAGCGTGAATACACCTTTAAGAACGAACTTCAACTATAAGATATGAAAAGGCTGCAGTTACCTTCTTCTGGCTCGTTAGCTATCTCACCGAGGATACGACGAAGTATCTCTCCGTATATTCCCCCGACCTTGTCAATAAAATCTACACCATATCTAACGTCGTCAAATGAAAATGAACAACCCCTGTAAAAAAAGATAGGTGCGGAAGGGGGAGGGCGGCTTCTTGCAGGGTCCATATTCGATTCCACCATTCGTGCGAAAGAACTGCCTTTACACAGCGATAGAGCATGTAAAACAAGGCCAGCTTTTTCTTGCTCCATGTCAAGTCCTCGTGCCGCCGAATCTCTCGTAAAATGGCGGCTAGATCGTACTCATTCATCGTAGTCCCCCCAAAGCCTGAGGGAAGAGGGGTAGAGGATTTAACTTCGTCAGGGTCATCTGATGGCTCTGGATTGTTATGTAACCAAATGATTGTCTTCTGCGCCTTACTGTATATCTGTCTCATGAGGCGAACTTGATGGGTTCGTTCTTGAACGTTTGATTGATCAATGCAGATAGCATCTATCCAAAGAGTCCGAATAGTATCCGGATGTCGTAACCCGTGAAGAATGTCGTATAGATTCTGCGTTAGTCTGAAAGACTGTTGATCAACTAGTATACCGCCTTCATGCTCCTTCTGCCCCCAGACGTACGACAAGGCTTCTTCGATGCCATCGATAGTGCATACTCTGAGCTTGCACATGATAGGATCATCACCAGTACCGGGAAGGAGTTCAACAACTCGGACTTGTCCAGTGGATGGGTCAAGGTTACGCCGATAAACGTGGTCGTACTTCTTCCGCACACCAGAGTTTTCATATTCTGGTGGATTTTGCTGAGGAATGGTTTGTTCCGTTGATTGTGGTTGTGGCCTTTGTTCCAGATCTACTTCGTTTTGGTATAGATGTCGCGCAGCAAGCCCATATAGGCTGGTAGTGTGAGCTCTATCTGTACCTCCTGAATAGTAAGAGAAATTTGTGATATACTAAGGAGTTCAAAAATCGCACAAACGATGAGTTCCAAGGCCGAGTTATAGATAGTATATGCGACTTTTTCTTCGCTCATCAAGAGGTCTTTCGCTTGCTGGAGCAACTTTCCTCGAGCCAAACCAGTATCATTTTCAGCGGAAAGGCAAGAACTAATCATCTTTGAAAGGCGACCGAGACGGTCATTGACCCCAAAATCTTCAAGAAGAATATCATCCGCAGCCGCCTTGAGAGCGATAAACCGAGCGTTATTTTCGGAGAGATCTTCAAACATGTTGTGAATGGTGTAGACGTAGTTGGTGAATTCCTGCCATTCTCGCTGGATATGCAGTTGCTCAGCGCGAAGGGAGTATAGGATCCCAGCGAGGCCGTTATCGTCGCGTGTTTCAAACGATGACATATTCTCGTCTGCAGATTTCAAGGCGGGGTCCATTGCCAGTTTTTGAAAAAGCCCATGTTGGAAGGGTACAGATTAGATATCTTGAAAGAAGAGAATTTGTAAATTGACGATTGCGATAGGATTCTCTTTTGAGGGAGTAGCCAGAATTTTGGTACAGAAGCTGAGACCTCGAATTTTAAAATAACAAGGCACTAATAGCGATTTTCACTTTCTTCCAATGAACTTTCTCGTCGCAGAAGGCTAAGTATTCAGCTTATCAAGCAGGCCTCAAGGTTATTCCGATATCATACCTACGGCTGATACTGCCAAGAGACTGGTTGAGATGTTACATGTTGCCTGGCAAAAGAACTGTTACCGACAAAGTATTCGCACTTACCTGCTAATAGTTTTGCCCTTAGAAAGCGAACGCAAGAATTCTAGTAGAAGGGACACTCTAAATATGGCTTCCGCATAAAAAAAAAAAAAAAAAAAAATGCTTTTCTCGCTGCAAATCCTCTTCTCGCAATAGAAGAATAGACATTATAGCAGGCTACAGAGATACATGTAACTGTAACGCGACGCGACTTCGTACACCCCTGCCGCCCGCTACCGTAGGTGGTTTAGCACCTCTGTGGTTGATGGGTGATAGGCTGCCAATAGATGCATTTCAATTCATGATATTCATTATTTGATACATGTATGTAGGTTTAGAAAGTCGTACAATATGAAGAGAAGAATGAAAGAGACATTATTCGTTTCTCATACAAGCAAGAATAGAAAAGCGGGAGTGAAAGCAATGCAAAGTCAGGTAGAATGCCGATCTCGCCAAGCTTTCAAGTCCAGCGTCGAAGAGGAAAACAACAAACCTTACACACATACATATTAAACCGTAATGAAGCTGCCGACCATGTTGCCTTCTAGCTTTCCTCACGTCTCTTCAAATTATCCTGCGGTAATCGGTCCTCTTCCGCATACCTTTCTTCCCCCAACTCATCGACTATCTCCTCCAACCGCTATTTTAGTGGATTCTCAGGCGAATAGCTTTTTGAACATGCCCTTAAAGCCGCTAGGTGGTGCCTCTCTTTTCTTCTTCTCCGCGTCGCGCTCTCTCTGCCGCTCTTCCCGTCGGGATGTGTGTCTGTGATGCTCGTCTTTGCTGTTAGATGAGCGCGGCTTATGCGACGACGAAGAGGGCCTGCCGTCGCTATCGCCTCGAGATCGTGTGGACATCCTGGCGGCGCTATCGGCTCTGGATCGCGTCGAGGTCCGGCCTTCGCTCTCGGGCATTGTGCGCGCAGAAAACTTTGGGTCTTCATCCACCTTGGGCCGTGAAGATCGCTCCCGATGCCTTCTTGACGACTCCTCACGTGGCTCGTCGTGATGTCTCGAGCTTCTGGGTCGCGGGACTTCGCCCGATTCTCGAGGTTCCCGATGCTCCTTTAGCTCCCGGGGTTCTCTGTGCTCTCGGGACTCCCGGGATTCTCGCGGCTCCCTGTGTTCCCGATGAGTCCGGTGAGTCCGTGGTGAGTCACCCGACTCGCGATGCGACCTAGACTGCGACTTCGATGTACTGGGGCGCTTAGGTGATTCAGCTTCGGCCTCTGGCGACACCCGAGACGCGTCTAGGATGCTTTCGCCGCGCCTGAAATCGAAAAACTTCTTGTTTGAAACTGGTGATGGTTCTTCTTTAATTGACACACGGCGTTCCGAGTGAGAAGGGCCAGGCCGTAAGTCGGAATGACCCGACCGCCTAGAACTGCGCGGGGATTGTCTTTCACTAGTAGGAGGCGTGGTCTCGGCTTCTTTGCTTTTGTAGTTTCGTTCTTGTTCTCTATCTCGTTCGCGATCCAGTTCACGCCGGGCTCTGCGCTCTTCCTTACGCTTGTCATGGGCGGCTTGTTCTTCAGGGGTGCGGCGTCGGCGCTGGGAGGAACTGTGCGCACCCTCATGGTCATGTCGTCGGGATTCTTCCTTAATGTGCCGCGAAGAAATTGATCGATCCGAGCTCGTCTTCAGAGATTGCCCACCATCGTCTGTGCTTCTGTGGTGACGGTGTCGGTGGAGGTGACGTTGGTCGTCGCTGCCGACACTGTCTTTCGATCGTGACGAATGTTGGTGGGATCGGTGGGATCGGTGGCGGTGATGCCGTTCATCATCTGTCGAAAGGTCAGCAACAGTCGGTGAAAAGTCACTCTCGTCAACGCTGTGTTCTGCCGATGACTCTGATGATACAACATCTGAAGACGCCTGAACCGGTCCCTGAATAGCGCGTAGTGTCTCTGTAATATTCCTGTTAAACTGGCCGGAGCCTCGAGTCGGGCTTGGTGGAGGGCTGAGTTTCTGTGCGGTGGCATATATCACGACCGCTGTTGCTACAGCCTCCTCCACCTCCCGGAAGTGCCGGCGACGCTTTTTCTTGAGGCTTTTAGCCCTTCCTAAAGCTTTGACTTTGGGATCATTGAGGTCTGGTAAGACGATCGCCGGCGTGGGGGACCGGGGCTCCTCGTCAGATCTGTAATCGGGCAGAGAAAGAGAGCCGTGTGGGAGATCTTCGTCAGTTTGAGTGCTTGAATGCACTAGATCTGGCCGACTTCGAAGTTTGTTGCCCCCCGGCGAGATTAAGCTTCTTTCAAAGGATGTGCGCTTCCCCACGCCAGGATCTATAGGGTCAGGAGACTCAGATGAGCCCTCGGGTAACGTTTCAAAGCGGAAATCTCGGCCTCTATCATCTTCTTGAGCTAATGCCTCAGCATTTCGGACGCTATCATGATCGGAAGCAGGGGTAATCTTAAAAGCCTCACTGGAGCTGCTTAGTATGAGTCCGGGGCCTCGCATACCAGCGTCCCTCAAAGCCTGGTCGTGGACTTGGCTTGTAGCGAGATCCTTAGTCGGGGCAAAGGTAACATCAATAGTGCCCAGACGTTCGTCATCTAGCAGTGGCTCGAAGCCCATTTGATTGGATCTGTCTACCGAACTTGAACGAGTAGATGACCAGTAGAAGCCATCTCGTGAGATTCGTTGATTTGCTTCGATTCCACCCTGGATTATGCCGAGACTTTGACCAAAATGACTGATATCGTTCCCTCGAGTCTCGGAAGGTGCTGCCAATTCTTCATATCCTCCTTCAGAAGAAAGATGACCAGTTCCGCCGGACTGAGAGGTTGGGGGCAACTCAGAGACAAACCTAGTATAATCGAAAACGTGGGGAAGTTGCTGTGTTTCGACTTCACTATCATCTGCGTCCTCTTCTGAAGTAGCTGGCCATCTCAGTGCCTCGTTTCCAGCGATGATATGCGTTGCGTCTAGAACGGCTGTCTGGGTGGGTGACCTTGTAAATGGAACAACTTGAGCCTCAGTCGAAGAGTGTTCCACTGGGGTCTCATGAGAAATAGGTTCAAGAGGATCGTCGTTTAAGAATGATGCCGTAGGTCTAGTAGGAGTGGGTGAATGAAGCTCATTGGGGCTATCGATAGAATTTGCCGCGCCCAATCTCTGGACGACAAACTCGTCATCGGAGCCTTCAGTGATAGTATCGAGAGAATGGGGTTGGAATTCCGGGTATTCTGGCATAGAAGGAGTTACAGACTCTTGCCAAGCCATATGACCTATCTGGTCTTCAAATGTGTATTGGTTTTGAGGTTCCTTTCCGTCGGCGGCATTGGGAAAGCGTCTTCCATGATTGGCTTCATCATGCGGAGGCCTGAGCGGATCTGCTTCTTGTATCGATTCTAAGCAATAAATCGATGACAACTCCTCGACATTGTGTGTTTCTAAGGGCACAGGCGGGTATGGGGGTAATTGCTGGTGAGGCGTATCTAAGCTTCCGATCTGTAGAGCAGTACGCGGCATCTCTGCTTTCAGTGCTTCCACGTTGAGCTCTTCTATAGTCGCTATATTGGAGCTGGAGAGACTATGCGAGAGTTCATCGTGAGGCTTAAAGTTACGAGCATCGTCGTTGCCAACATGTCTGGGACTGTTGCAGGGGCTCTCGCTGCGTTCTTGAGCAACCTCGGAGATATCACTTAGTGTATGTTGCTCTCTTGTGAGTCGAAGATCGGCTCCCGACTTCTCCATTGTCTCATCATCGTCGGTCGTCTCCCAAACTTGCTCTGATGTCTCATCTTCATCCATTGTCTCCCACGCCGAGATCTCGGCATCGTTATTCACGAACGGCTGGGTTTTAGGATTATACTGGCTGACACGCTCTACCACAGTCTCATTCGCTCTATATTGAACATAATGTGATCCGTGCGCGTCTTCCCCGCGGAAGGACTCCGCACCGATCGCCGGATTCTTTGGCGGAGCGTTGACCCTAGCATTGACATTGGTTGTGAATAGCTCGGGGTCGAAGTCTATCTGCGACGGACTAGGAGAGGGAGGTAGCTCAATATCAGCCGCCTCACAAGTGATAACCCCTTTCTTGGCAGAGAAATCTTCAATGAAAGATGGATTAATCCAACTAAAATCACTAGATTCGGGAGCGAGCTTGCCTACAAGGCTGGGATCTTCGGTCACGTGGGTTGTGTCATCCACAACAGCAACATCCGGAGGGGAAAAAGTATCCTTTCTGATCACAATTTCTTCTGCAGGCTCGCGAAGACTCTCTATACCGGCAACACCTGACTCATCGGGAGTTGTGCGACTTGGTATGGTATTGGGAGACTGGGGTACGCTTGCCTCTGGGGCGTCGCCATATTGACTATCATCTGGGTGAATTGAAGTAGAGGTCCTAGGATCATTGTGCTCTCTGAGCGACTGTAGATCCAGGTAAGGTTCATCCAATGTGCTTAATAATCCAGCTGGTGGTGTTTCCAAAGAAGCCTCCACTTCTGGTGATATTGAATCGACTGCTTGATCCTCAGTACCAACTGAGATGGCTTCAACGTTGGGTTCCATGGTCTCCAAACACCCTAGATCTTCACCTTTGCGCAACTCTTCGGCCTCGTCCTCTTTTGCATTTAGATGCTGCGGGTCATCGAGAATTCTGCTCTGACTGTTGGCTGTGGACAGCGCCAGTGCATCACTTGGAGTGTGCACGGCCAATACACTCCGGGCCTTTGGGTCAGAATTACTGGCAAGATCTGCCTCCCGAATGATCCCGTCCGTGGGATAATCACCTAGCTTCTCCAGGGGAAAACTTTCCGCGAGCGCCTCATTTTGTGACGCTTGTCTAGGAGTATGGCGTTTCGTCACCATACTCGCCTCAATCTTGTCCAAAGCTCCAGGATCTCTCTCTCGAGATGAAAGGTCCTCAGGCCCAGATTCAGGGGCCAGTTCAGGTTCGTCTCCAGCAAGATCATTGGTCTCAACACCTAGGGTATCTTCAAGCAAACAGGGGAGGGGCTCTTCCTTACCTCGCGAATGTCTCCTCGAAGACTTTTCTTCGCCTCGCAGCTTGCCAACAACATCCATGCTCTCCTCGGCTTCGCGTGATCTGTCGTCCTTGGCTTCGTCATTTGATTTCTCAGCGGCAGCGGGCTGTGTCTCCTGATTAGTACACGCGTCCAGCTACGTGCTATGTAGACTCGCCAGGATCTTAAACCCAGATTCTACGACACTTAGACATTGAGGAAGACATACTGAACGCCATCCATCGAAATCGGTTAATCTTGTGAGGCTGCCAGAAATATTCCCTTACCTGAGGTTTCGGCGCATCAGGCGCCGCGGCCACTGGGGGAATCTCCTTCGCTTCCTGCGTCTCAACAGCAACTGCGGCCGCTTCGGTGGTGGGCAAGCCTCTCTCAGCGGCTTCGGCGTGCTCTGCGGCCGGGGCTTCAGCAGCAGGAGCCTCTCCTGCAAGGGCTGCTTGTTCCTTCCTCTCTAGGAGCTTCTTCAATAGGCGCTCTTCAATAGTCGTTGCTTCTTCAGCAGGCGCGGCTGCTTCTTGGGGAGGCGCCGCCTGTTCAACGATTTCTGCTTCGGCAGGCGCTTCTTGAGCAGATTTTTCCTCAACAGGTGTTTCTTCTTCAACAGGGGCTGCCTCTTCAACAGGGGCTGCCTCTTCGGGAGGTGCGGCCTGTTCAACGATTTCTGCTTCAGCAGGTGCTTCTTGGGCATGTGTTTCCTCAATAGGTAGTTCTTCTTCAACAGGTGCTTCTTCAATAGGTGGTATTTCCTTAGCAGATATTTCTCCAGCAGGAGACGCTTCCTTAATAGGTTCTGCTGCTTCAAGAGGTAATGGTTCTTCAGCAGGCGTCTCATCAACAGGTACCTCTTCAGCAGGAGCTGCTGCTTCTTCGACCGGTACTGCTTCTTCGACCGGTACTGCTTCTTCGACAGGTTCTGCTTCCTCGACAGGTGCTGCTGCCTCTTCAGCGGGAGGCGCTTCCTCAGCAGGAGGTATTTCCTCGACTGGAGGCGTTTCCTCGACCGGTAGTACCGCCTTTTCCATAGGTGCAGCTTCTTCGACTGGAGGTTCTGCTTCTTCAGCGGGTACTACTTCTTCAGCAGCAGGTACTACTTCTTCAGTAGAAGGTGCTTCGCCGACAGGTACTGCTTCTTCCACCGCCACTGCTTCCTCGACAGGCGCTGCTGATTCTTCAGCGGGAGTTGATTCTTCAGCAGGTCCTGCTTCTTCAGTAGGAGGTGCCTCCCCGACGGGTACTGCCTCTTCTTCTACAGGAGCAGCTGCTTCTTCTACCGCTGCTGCTTCCTCAACGGGTGCTGCTGCTTCTTCAGCAAGAGGTGCTTCCACAACAGGTTCTGCTTCCAGGACAGGTGTTGCTTCTTCAATGGGTGCCGCTTCTTCCATATGTGATATCTCTTTAGCAGGCGCTTCTTCCACAACAGAAGCTTCTACAGGAGCGTTGTCTTCTACAGTGGGCTCTACTTCGGCAGCAGGTGTCTCTTCGGCAGCAGGTGTCTCTTCGGGAGCTGGCGATTCGTTGGCAGTAGAGATGTCTTCTACAGCGGGAGATTCCTCAGAGACAGGCGCTTCGGCAGCGGGGGTCTCTTCTGGAACGGGAATTTCCTCAGAGGCTGGCTCAGGAGCAGAAGCTTCTTCAGCAGCGAGTTCAGCAGATTCGGGTTCGACACTAGGAGCGGATTCAACAGCGGGCTCAACAGCTGGCGCATCTCCCACCGGTTTTTCTTCTGCTTCTTCTGCAGCCAATTCTTTGGTATCTGCTTCCGTACTGGCAGCGGGCTCCTCGGGCACCGGCTCAACTACGGGTGCTTCCTCTACAGGAGCTTCCTTGGACGTTTCTTCGACCGGGGCGTTCTCTGTGAAGCCGTTCTCGACAGGGGCTTCCTCGGAAGCAGCTTCTTCGGCGACAGGTTCCTCAGCAACAGTATCCTCAGCCGTGGCATCCTGGGGCGGAACTTCTTCAACAGAGGCCTCTTTGTTGGTAGCCTCTTCAAACGGCGTGGGATCGGCAGGTACTTCAGGACCGACTTCAGCCTTGGTTGCTATGGGCTCAGGTGTAGTTTCAGTATCCTCGGTGATAGTAGATTTGGATGTAGCTTCGGTGTCCTCTGTTGCAGCAGGCTCAGAAGCTTCTTCAGGAGGACTGCTCTCAGTATCCGCCGGTGCTTCAACGGCTTCTTCATTAGTAGTAGATTCCTCTACTAAGGCCTCTTCTGCAGCAGGGACTTCGGCAGTTGGCTCGTCATCTTCCACGAGCTTTTCAGCAATAGCAGGTTCATCTATGGTAGCAGGCTCTTCGACAGGAACAGGCTCTTCGACAGGAGCCGGTTCTTCAGCAGCAGGAAGTTCTTCGGTAGCAGATGGTACTTCAGCAGAGGCAGATTCTTCAACAATAGCTGACTCCTTAGTAGCAACAGGCTCTTCAACAGGAGCGGGTTCCTCGACGGCAGCAGGCTCTTCGACAGGAACAGGCTCTTCAACGGTAGCAGATTCTTCGAGAGACGGGGGTTCTTTGGTAGCAAGAAGTTCTTCGGTAGCAGGAGGTTCTTCGGTAGATGATTCTTCAACAAGAACAGGCTCTTCGGCGGCAGCAGGCTCCTCAACAGTAGCAGATGCTTCGACGGTAGCAGGTTCTTCGACAGCAGCAGGTTCTTCAGTAGCCGGAGATTCTTCAATAGTAGATGGTTCTTCAACAGGAGCAGGTTCCTCAATAGAATCTGGTTCCTTGGTTGCAAGAGGCTCCTCAGAACTTATAGAGGTCTCCTGGGAAGTATTGGGGGTTTCCTCGGCCTTAACTTCAGTCATCGGCGCGGTGTCGGCGACAGTTATCTCTCCGGGAGCAGCCTCAACTGTAGCTGACGCTTCAGTGACAGGATCTTTGCTGGCGGTCTCAGGCTCGGGAGCTTCGGCTGGCTGTTCTTTGGGCGTGTCAGTTTCTTTAGAGGCACCCTCCTGTTTAGGCGGGTCTTCTGCTGAGGTGTCATCAACCGTCACAGTCTCATCTGCCATCTTTTGGTTCTCCATCTCATTGATTTCTGCATTTTCAGACCTGGGTTCTTCGACTGGGGCTGCTTCGGCAGCTGGAGAGGGAGTATCGCCAGCGTCTTCCGTCTCTGGCTCCGGTTGAGTTTGGGGCGGAATATCCTTGGTTTCGTCTGCAGCTTCATGTACGGCTTCCGTTGACTCGGCTGCCGGAGCATCTGTCCCCCCCTGGCCTGCTTCAGTTGGATCGGATTGTGAGTGTCCGACTACTTCTTCCGCATCTGTGGGCGCTTCTCCTGCAGAAATAGCCTCGATTGGTTCCGCGGCGGTTGTAGTGTCAGGTTCTTGCTCGGATGTTTGTGCAGCAATGGTCTGTGCTTCTCGTTCGAGCATCTTTTCAAGCGCAAGATGTTCATCTATTAGAATTTCACTAGCCGGCTCGCCCGTCTTTTCTTCGATGGAAGCGGCGTTCGCATCTGCCGAGAGCGCTGGCGCATCCTCTTGCGCCGCATTTGATGTCTCCTCATCGACTGGCTTAGCATCATCTTCGGCGGAAGCATCATTAGCAGTGACTTCTTCCGTCTCTATTGGACCTGGGTTGGACGCCTCGGTAGTCGCTTCTTGGGCGGAATTTGATTCTTGCTCTAGACTATCAATTGTGTCCTCTTCAGTGGCCTTTGCTTCGTCATTCTCGGGCAGGCCTTCAGGCTCTCCAGTGGCATCTTCTGTCGTTGCATTGGCCTCTTCAGACTGCGGTTCGACTTCGCCGGATGATTCTTCAGCTGCATCCTCTGCCTCATTCTCGGTAGAGCCAATCTCGACTGGTGGGCCACCACCATCACGGGTCAAAGGAGCAGTAATGCTTGGTGAGACGACGTTAGCATGACGAATTACATAAGACACAGGACCAATACATACATTTCTGGATCATCATCAAAATGAACCTGCTTTTCAACTGAAGACTCCGCTGGCTCGGCATCTTTCGTCTGTGCAGGCTCCTCCTGCGGTTCTGCGGCATTTCCGGTGCCACTTGCCTCAGGCTCCGACTTCACCTGCTCCGATTCCTCTTGTTTGTCGGCTAAATCGAGAGGAGCCTCTGTTGTAGTGTCATTGCTTGAACCGAGCTCTACGCTTTCAACAGCTTCCTCGGGCTGTGCCTCTTCTGCGCCTTCGTTCTCTACAGATTCAGGCGAAGGCCCTTCATCAGTTGCAGCAGCAGGGGCTGACGTAGGCGCACCATCCTCTTCTGGAGCTTGAACGGTCGGCTTTTCCTCGTCAGCTTGGCCGTTGTCTGCCTCGGGTTGGGTACTTTCGCTGGATTCGGCTACAGCCTTTGGTTCATCGGCCGCTTCGTCACTAGCTCTCGTTGAGCCTACCTCTGGTTCTTTGTCAAGATTCTCCTCAGGCTCAGATTCACCCAAAGCTTCAGGTTGTGAGCCTTCGGCTATAGCTGGGGGGCTTTCAGAATCGACTTGGGGCTCTGAACTGGGGATCTCCTCAACAGTCTCCTTCTCAAGAGGTTCCTGTTCAGGAGCAGCTGGCTCGTCTGGAACCACTGCATTAGATGCTGCTTCAGTTGAATCTGCTACAGCAGATGCAATTTCGGGGGCAGTCCCTTCTGTCACCTGACCCTTCTCATTGTTGGTGCTCTCATCCGTTGCCGCTATCTCACCGCTATCAACAGCTGGTTTCTCCGGTTCAGCTGGCTCTGCATTTTCAAGCGCTTCGTCGGGCTGCTCTTGTGAATCTGATTGAGGTTCCTGCCTACCAGGGCTACTTTGAGGCTCGACCGAAGTATCAATTAATTTCTCCGTAGCTTCAGGCTCAGCACTGTCACCGGCAGATGGGGAAGCTTCCTCCACAGCAACAGTTGCCTCCTCTACGGTCTCAGGTTGAGCATCATCAGTGATGGGAGGCGCGGCGGTCGCCGCTTCTTTAGGCTCATCCACCTCAACGGCAGGCGTTTCCTCAGACGTTTCGGCAACCTCCTTTCCTTCCTCCGGGATTTTAGTTGGCTCATCTCCAGACTTGGCGTCAGGGGTAGCCTCAGCCACAGGCTCAGTCGTAGCTTGAGGCTCAGCCTCAGCTTCCGTGGGGTCCGTGACCTTTTCGGATTCAGATTCCGAGCTCTTGGGGATGTCTGCATCGACGGATTCACTTGCCGCTGGATTAGGTGTCTCTTGTGGCGCTTCTTGAGAAGCCTCCACGGCGGGAGCCTCTTTGGATTGGTCTTCTGCCAGTTCTGCCGGAGTTATTGAAGTAGACTTCGCTTCTACTTCGGCATCTGCTGGCGTAGAATCACCCTCTTCCGGGCTGTCCGCCTTTTGCTCAGCTGACTCGTCCTGGGATTGAGGCGCAGACGGGCTTTCGGTTACAGCTTCAGGGTCCGCTGCAGGCTCAGCTCCGCTCGACTCATTCGTTGGCTCCTCATTAGCATTGGTCGTAGCGTCAGCTGCAGGCGAGTCATCTGGTTCGTGTGTTGGTTCAGAGGTCGTTTCAGGCGCTGAATTTGATGGTTGTTCCGGTGCCGCTTCTGCTGATGGCTCCGTCGCTGATTCCGTTGTCAGGTCAGGTGGTGGCTCAGTCGCTGTTTCCGGTGCTGCTTCCGGTGCTGCTTCTGGTACTGCTTCTGGCGCCGCTTCGGGTACCGTTTCCTTATTCTCTTGCTCCGGTAAGCTTCCACTCGCAGAGTCTGCCGGTCCAGCTGCCTCCATCGTTACGCTCTCAGCGTTCACTTCTTTGGGTGTGCCTTCGGGCTCTGCTGCCGGCTCAGGTTCTTCGGGCGCCTTGACCTCCGGTTCCACAGTGTCGACAGTGACAGGCTTTTCTTCAGATGGTGAGGGATCGGGTTTTTGATCTGATGTAGGACTAGGTGAACCTTCTTTGACTGCTGGCGATGATCCTGAACTCTCGGAAGCTTCAGGCTTTGACTTGCCGTTCTTCCCTTTCTTCCCAGCTTTTCCCGTCTGTTTACTGCTTGCTTTCGCTGCCTTCTCTAACTCCTTGAGCTTCTCTTGCTCCTTCTTCTCCTTTTCGCGAGCCTTCTTAGGCTGTTTCTTTGATTTTTTCTTCTCCGCCTCTGATTTCAGTATTGAATCCGGGTCTGGTTCAGGTTCTTGTTCTGGTTCTTGCTCTACCTCCGGCTCCACTTGCGGCTCTGCTTCAGGCTCAGGTTTAGGTTCCGACTTGGCTTCCGACTTGACTTCCGACTCTGGTTCTGGATGGGCTTCTGGTGTAGCTGCTGGCTTCGATTCTTCAGGATCCGGCAAGTTCTTTTCATTCTTCTTCTTCTTCTTCTTCTTCTTTTTCTTTTCCTGAGATTTGGATGACGGTGTCTCTACTTCCTCTAGGGGAGGTTCGGAAGGGGCTTCGCCTTGGCCCTGTCCTTCTACATCGTTGTTTTCAGCTGTTTATAGGAGTTAGTTCCTTTCAGCAAAAGCGATTTTGACGACGTACCAGCTTGCTCTGTGTCCGAATTTGATCCAGTGAAGTACTGGGGATTGGAAAAATTGGCGAACTGCACGTTCGGATGTACTAGCTCAGGAGAGTATGTGATCCCATGATGCTCCGTCATTCTCAACCGGTGGTTTGGTGGTTGGTGCCAATATCAAGGAGAGGACTGGATGTATTAGTCCCTAGATCGATTGCAAAAGCAGAACAATGATTAAAGACACGTCTGTGTGCTGCGATTACGTCAAAATCGTTGGGTATCGAGATGCCAATCCTGTGGTCAGGTGTTGGAACGCCGCTGCTATGAAACACTGACAACGTGGTTACGGTAAAACAGACCAAATGCAAGTTCTACCTATGAGACATAACAATGATACTGGGAAAGCGATGAAAGAGGAATCAATCCATCGAGCGACCAACGGGAATGTAGAGTTGAGAAAAAGCATTCATGCGATCTCGGGATCTCGTGTGGTACTGAAGGGATTAACAAGGCACCCCACATGGGAGATCAAAAATCTACGTAGTCATATTTGATACTAATACAGTGCACCCGCCAGCATGCATGGTACATGCATGCTGGCAGCTTCAAGCTAAGAGAGGCAATTTTACCCCACGACTCAATGAACGACACAAGCAGTGGAGAAGAGCCTGAAGCTGAGGTGATCAAAATCGTGCCCAGGAATGATTGGTGAACCGGAACCAATTGGCGCCACGTCGCATCGCGGTAGACTATGGACAAACATCGGAGGTGTTCGCTTTGGAGTTGGCTGGTGTGATCTCGTACCCATACTGTGGTATAGGTAAACGACATGGTACTGACGGCAGCACGAGCGAGCACACGAGGAAGTTCTTGCGCCCTACATTGCTACGATACGCTCCCTCAACTTGTGATGATGCGGCAATTTGCGGCACAGCCGGACGAGACCGCCGTGGGCCGAGTGGGAGCTTGACGTGAGATTCACCACTCTGTTGCTGCAGAGCCACCTATCGCGGCCCAATCAACGTCTAACGGGCGGCGTCGCTTCGTCTTGCCAACCCTCTTTGGAATTCGGCTGCAGTCATTGGGCGTCAAGGTGCCCTACTTCTTGCGCCGTTGGCCAATATACATGAGTCGGTCATATGAATTGAATCGAAGGACACCGAGAGCGTTCCAAATGGTTCCTGAATTGGCCAAGGAGGGGTGGGAAAAGCCGCCCAACCGGCACCTAAGCAGGGTGGGCTGCAGATGTGCATGGGACCGGGAGGGAGATAGAAGCTGCAACGTGGTCGGCTTCGTTGGCACCGCTGGAGGGCGACACTGACGAGGGCCACGACAGCCAACCAATCTCTGTGGGGCGATATAGACGTGGTAACCGCCTAGGTTAGGTGCTCGGCGGCCCGACTGAGTTAAGGGCACGAGATTCCCGATGGGGATTCTAACCCTGTGTGCTATCGACCAGTCCGCACTGACGTATGTATCTATTCGTCGATATGGGTGAGCTGGATAACACATATATTCACGTGCTCGCTATGTCTTCCCGTTCAAATCTTGACAGGAGGAGAAGCCTTGGAGTCTTGGAGAACGTGAATGCAGACAGGGGAGTTGACGTTCTCGGGAGATGTGACTTTCCTTCTTCGGGGAACGCTCAATTACCAATCCACATGTGAAGATAGATGAGTCAGCATTGCATGGGTAATATCTCGGCACAAGAGTTTGTAGAAGGTAAAGGCGGGGAGCGGAGCGGAGAGATCTTGTTGTGAACTGTTGACCGACAACTTTATTATCACCTAGTCGCTGGGCCTTAACATGGATTCATTATCGTGATGTTCCTGAACAGCGTGTCTCGGAGTGCTGAGAGTCTCTCATGCGACAGCCTTTCAAATAGTAGTAGATGCGCTAAGGAGACTACTAGTAGATTCAACAAGCATACGGACGGGAAGCTACATCTTACTTCAAGCTGCATGATGTCAGATTAATTGCCGGTGAAGCCCACTACTGTCACCTTCATGCGAAGGTGAGCCTAACGTACTAATGCTTGCCATTAATGATTAGTGAGGCATGAATACTTAACTAAGGGAGTGATGAAACGACGCTAAAGACTTATTATATGTTTACATATATATGTGTACCTGGATACCTATATTTCTTATAACAATGAGTCATATGTAGTTGAGCTGTTCATGCTGGGTGAGTTCTTCACAGCATCAAATCTCAGATCAATTTCATCTGAATATGCACTAAGATCTCTAGCTCACAGGTAATGATTTAACAGGGTTCAAGGTATAAACATCAGCTTGACAGCCCTGCTAGTATTCTTTTTTCTCATCAAGAATAATGGACTAGAGAAGAAGCAAGAATTTTAGTGTGTTTACCACGTAGAGTAGGTGAGGCTTGAGAAGGCCGGTGTGAGTGCGTCAGTTATTTCTGAAGCTAAGGAGCTTAGTATTATGTACTGCGACCAGGGCTGGTGGTGAGGTGTCGTACAGGACATTCAGAAGACGTTAAGTGCCCTGTGACTTTATGTGTATATATCCGTAAATTTTCTCGTTTTTTGTTCGTGTAGATTCTTACCTTCCGCATTTGGGCGATCGAATACCGCGTTCTAGTCCTTCTGATACGTTGGCTTCTCGTGTATTGCTTTACATCTGATGCTTGAGTGGAATTTGTTCTGTTGAGTTGAGTGGATTGTCCTTGGTTCCTTTCGCAATACATAAGCGAAGGTAAGAATTCATTATCGACCTTGCAATCAAGGAATGATGTATCACTGAAGCTCATCTCATATGATATGAATAACTATGAGGTGAGATCCTCGACTCCTCGAGACGATGAGGTTATACTCTTCCTTGATCACTATACTTCAAGCACTGTGTCATTATAGAGCTTAGTTACAGCTGAATGAGGACAAACCGATGTCAGCTCACAACATAAAGCATATGGTTATAAAGTGCAAGCTAGTATGTACTGCATAACATATAAGATACTCGGTAGCTAAGAAACTCAGCTCATGGTAACGTGCTTGCTTCATCACATGTATTCCCAACCAACCCTTCGTAGGATCTTCAATTGCCTCTTACCCAACAGAGATCCCCATGCGAACATCTCATCAAAATCTCTGATCGATATGTTATCAATGACATTCTCTATTATCTAAAGCTTAAAATTTATGATTACACTACACCTTTCTTCTTATTCTTATAGACATATGCAGTCAAGCAGTGTGATTTGGCATCTACGCTTACTCGATTCAATTCACACCTTCGACGCAACTGATATGTTCCTTGTAGGCGCAGTGAAAGAACAAAGTCCGAAAACGCAGCGCTTATCGGGATCATACATGACGGCGAGGCAGTCAACGATGTTCAAGAGAAAGATCTCCAATAGTAGGTACTCACTTTGAGTGATAAGCAATAAGCAGGAGAGCAATTAATGATCATAGACGACCGCTGATGATGCCACTCACCTTACTCTGCCATGCAAGTGAATGAAAAGTGAGACTAGAGCAAAGAGCTCATCTAACTCATTAGCCTCACTAGAAATAAACCCTTATTTATGATCATATTCTTCCTTCCCTCAAATTTAACATGCTTCGCCTTGCTTTGACAGTTTTAAGATAGTACCGGCTGTGAAGGCTTCGTACCCTCGTCAAGGTCATATTCCATTGAGTTTATATAAGATTTGGGCAAATAATTCACTTAATCTAAGAGTGAAACAAGCTCCCTGTAAGTATTCCACTTGTAACCCGTTCGCGTACATCTATTCTGTTATTCTCTAACCGCGACACCGAGTAAAGAAGCCCAATATACAGAAGCGCAGAGACGTGATCGGGAACACAAATTGCCAATATAGATAGATGACATTAGCTTGAACATATACTCGTATATCCATCTCGATAACTAGTGATGACGCGGCTCATCTAGACTAGTGTTGGCCAAAAAATAATTAGCCCTTAAAAACAGGAGTGTATCACCCGGTAAAAAGGAGCACCGCGGCCTCACAACGCCAACGCCTGAAGCAGCACTAAGTAAAGGCCAAACAGACGAACAAGAGATAGGGTGCGGGTGTAACCCGTTAATAACAGACCACGGCATATGCTAAGGCATTTATCTGCAATCTGACCCAGTCTTCCCTTGCGACAGCTAGTGTCCCTCTCGCATGCGATTCTATGATCTGTAAAGACACCGAAACACCGTTGTATGTCCAAGTCGTGTTTCTCACATGGCCATTTCCGCCTGCAGCTTCCGAAGCTCCTCTTCCTCGTCGTCCTCGGTTTGCGCGGGGCTCTTGACTGGGGAGGTATGTTAGCTGGCTGAAATTATACAGGTATGGAGGCGGGAAAAACCGTACTATCTGGATTCGCGACGCTTGGGAGTTTATGAATGTCCGATACGGGCACTGTGCCAGACTCGAGCATTTTCTTGTCTAGTGCTTCTTGTTGTAGGGCCTCGAGCTCTTCATCTAGTTCTTCCTCATCCAAAGGCTCTCCGATGTGATTACTCGTGATGGCCGATACTATCTCTTCGCTTAGGGCGTTTTGCTCGCGTAGTTGATCCCTATTTCGACAATTGTAAGCAACTCGGAAACGACAACACAACACACGACGAAGGGAGGTATAGGGGTGGCTGCGGATGACGTACATTGTTTCGTCGACCTTCTCCACCGTGAGCTTGCCGTGAATCTGCTTCATAGCATCACCTGCCCTCTGCATGGCGGCGAGGGTCTCTCGATTGATGTTTGCGGACTCGATAGCGTTGATCTGCGCCTCGAGCGTTCCTATCTGGGCAGTGGTCTGCTCTAAACTGTGTTCATGGGTTTTCTTCCTCCGCAGCGCCGCCTTGGCGACTGTTCAAGTCTCAGGGGTCAGCCACTATGGCACAGCGCTGGTCGTGTAATGTGGTGATTGGGCATTGAGGTGAGGTGAGAGGGGAGACGCACCATTTTTATTCGTGTTTACATTCTTCCGAGCGATGGCATCCTGCTCAGCCATCTGGTTCTTGAGGTGATTCTCGCGCTTCTGCAGCATGTCCAGCTGCGTGCGCAGGCCGAGGATGGCGTTCTTGGGCGTGTCCTTCTTCTTGGCGGCAGCGCCGCCGCCAAACCAGCCCCATACTCCCGACATGATGACGCTGGATAGGGACAGAAGCGGAAAGTTGCAGGGCCGTGACTAACAAGGGAGGCCGGAGGCTAGGACTGACAGCCCGAGGCGGCACGAAGGTTGTTATCGAGGCGGTAATTCGAAGGTTGCGATGACGACGATGGCGATGGTGGGGTATCTAAACCGGACGGGACTCGGTGGGCAACGGCTCGGAGCCTGAACGGGGCGCGCGAGAACGCGATGGAAAGACTGAGCAATGGTAAATCGGAATATCGCGTGGCGGGGAGACTGTAGGCGTAGTGGAAAAAGACGGTCAAGAAAGTGGAAGCCTGACGCAAAGGGTGTTGGAAGGTTAGTTGCAGGAGGAGGCACGTAGTTGGATGTTATCACTCAGGTAACCTACCTAGGTAGGCCGCGGAAGATGGAAGATGGGCGATGATGCAAGCCGTGCTAATAATAAGACCTGCCTGCTGTAATGCTGGGCCTAAACAGGCAGTGCGGCTACCCAGAAACTCCTCATAGCAAGGTACCTGAGACTACAGTGCAGTCGCTGTATATATTTATGTACCTGCTGATCTGGTCAGCTGGGCCTACTAAAGAGATGCCTAGGTCACACTATCCAGATGCCCCTAGGCACTTCTTTAGTGAACTTATCCGGCGATTAGCCGGCTGAGACCAGTACCTAGGTATCGTCCCGCTAGCTGCCTCATGAGTGAGGCACGATAACGAGCAGGTTGCCAGTATCACGGGTTGTTCCTTCTCTCTACAACGGCCCGGCCTTTTTCAATATACATCTTTTTGGTTGCCGTGCCGCTTCTGCAGCATACTAGTACTTGTAGATTTGCGAGCGCATGATTCTATACGTCGTGCTACAATCGTAAACAATTCCCAACAGACAATCAGCTCTCTCTGTCTCTGTCCTGCGAAGGTCATATACCTCCTACCAGATACATAAATAATATGCTCAACCAACCCTCTCAGGCGGAAGCGCTCACTCCCATGTCATCATGTCCAATGGGCCACTTCCCTCGAAGCGATGCCTTTTGTCGGCGCTATGCAAGAAACAAGTAGGCGAAAAGGTTAGGTTTCTAGGATGGTAAGGTCTTCTTGTCGCTCATGTGCCATTCCTCTATACCATCCAGTGCCTCTCTTCCCCCCAGCACCTATTCAATATTCAGTACTCGACATTCAACACCATTTGGGACCTCCGCATCTTATAACTCCCTACTATAGAGCCCGAGCACCGAATACCCTTCCTCGTTCGTGGTGAGATCACCCGAATAGTTTCCTATACTAAAGTGCCTCTCTCGTGGTTCCGCTGACCGTGCTTTTCAAGTGTAACAGCATACTCGACTCACTCTGCACGGCTCACTCTCAGACATCACTGCCCCAAGGAGAATGACGATGTGGAGGCTCTTGTTGATGTAAATCTTCTTCTCGAAACACTGAAGTCGGAGCAAACCGATTGTGGACAATGGGTGCATGTGATTGGGTATATTACCTTCGTCGATGCCGGTTCTTCGAGGAACAAGCCGGTGCCACGCATCGGTGTGCAGGCCCTGATTCTCTGGATCGCCCAGGATCTGGACCTGAGAGCCTACGAAAACTCCATGTTGGCCGATGCTGATCACAGTACCGGAAGCTTGGCATCTGGGAATCCAGATGGAAAATGAACTCCGGGCGCCCTCCCAGGGTCGATGCGACGAGCCGTAAGAGAAAGTCACGTGTCGCGAGACTCGTGCCTTGCGCACGCCATCTATATTATTTCGCCTTGGCGCATCCAAACCTTGAGAGTCGCTGTTCCAAAGGTCGTTGCTGTTGCTTCTCTTTATATAGCGTATCGAGAACCCACACAGCGGAAGGATTCACAAAGCCGGCCATGGCCGTATACAAACCCTACCCTCCAATATACGCGACAGCCGAGATCAAATATAGCTGGGCAGTTCATGCTATCAAGCTCACGTTGCCCATGCGTGGACGAATCTTGGAAGCGAGGGTGGCATTCACCCAGATCACAACGGGCTGTTGTGCAAGAATAATCGAAATAAAATCCCACCCACATCCTATAAGCCTATTAGCTTGCGAGTCACTTCTCGAGCTTCCGACAAGCCACCAATCCCTGTCATCAGGAGTTGTGAACTTTTCAACCGCGGCTCTCGTCTATGCTGCAGGCCACTGCTGAGATGCATTGCTTTTACGTGGCATCAAAAGCTGATGACCAATTGAAACCGATGGTGGATGGATTCGCCGCAATTGTTTGTTGATACACCACGCATTACATTATGCAGCACATATCAATTAGATAGTATGCAGCTACCCTCTCTTGCCAGGTTCCAATCTAGGTATCCACAGGAAAGATCAGCATTTTGCCAGATGGCACGCCCTTCTTGGACGGCGACCCTCTTTATTCCAGACTTCCATCTCAGGTTCCAGTCCCCGGCCAACTTTCGACACACCGAACCCGCTCGGCCTTCGCCAAATGGGCGCTTAGCCTCCCGTTTATGCAACGTCAACTGGAGCAATGATTAACGTACCACGCCATCCCTATGTCGCAGCTAGATGCGATACTCTAGCCTGCGCTCTTGTTGAATCCATGTCTGCTAAGTGTCAATTTCGGGGTAGTTCACACCCTCTCCTGTCGTTATACCCTCGCTTCGAGACAGCTCCTCGTCGGTTGTTGCGGCGCTTTGGTGTCTCCCCTGATCCTAATCCTGCTCCCGATCCCGATCCCGATCCCGATCCCGACGCAGACCCTTTCGAAATGAGAACCGGCTGGTGTAGCGGGCGCTTGAGCGGTTTTTCTAGGTTCTGTTGGGCTTTGGCTGCAGCCTGTCTCTCCCACATCTCTTTTGACTTAAGACAAATATCGTCGATTTGCTCCTGGGGCAAGGTTAACAGGACCATTCGGCTGCGCCTAGAATGGACCCCAGCTCACATCCGTCAAGCAGGCCCCCGGGGTTGTAATAAGGAACCCGTCCTCGCCCTGCAAGGATGTGTAAGTGTTGTACTTGATGAGTTCGTCGTGTATCGTACTTGTCGCGTATACGGCCTCACTGTGGCCTCTGGCCCAAGATAACACTGAAGTTCTTGCGTGATGACTTTTTTGTTAATGTCGAGATGAGGGATCCAATATCTATTCATGGGCGCAGACGACATGATTTTTGAAGTTATCGATCTTGGTGAATGTTGAGTCTTCCTATCGAGGTCTCAGGTGTAATTCTTAGACGAGCATCAAAGAGGTCCCAATCTATTTATATTAGGATTCGCCAGATCAGCCTCGTCACTCCGAATGCTCGACGGCTCCGCAGTGGAACTCGTATGTCCGGCAATATTGCACTGCATTGTTTCATTCACCGCCCAGGGTGAATGTGCCGGGACGTAGAAAGGACATGCATTGCATCCGTCTCTGCTTGATCACGTCTATTGCAAGCGCCGAGTCCCCTTCCGGCAGTACTGCCCGCCTCACTTGTACGCCCCGTTTTTCTAGGACAGACGAATTATACCATCGAGTTAAGAGAGTCTCGAACACCATCAGTACGATAGAAGGATCATCTGCTGCTCCTCCCCCCTATGGCTGGAACATTAGCTTCCTCTAGCGCTACCATATTCTGATCCATGCATGGCCCTAACATATAGGCTTTATTATTTTTTGCCGCGGAAGCTCGTCTTTGTCATCTTCCTAGACATGGAAATTTATTTTTGCATGTTTCCACTCATGTCCTCTCATTCAGCACCACCATCTTGTGAGTTGTATTACGACAAGTCTCGGCTTCTATCATCAAGAAAACGTACGTTTTGGCCTTCCTGTACGTCGTGAATCGTGCAGCTGAAGGCGTTCGTGAGTATGACTTATTAACAAATGAACCGCAACTCTCCGAATGTTCTGGGGGGGGGGGGTTAGCCCGGGGTTGTATACAAAAAGACGTGTGCCATGTAACATCGATGGTCTGTATCGATGTGAGCAGAGATGGACCGCGTATCAAAACAAGTGTGTAATATACTACTGAGAAAAAGCCACCGACTGGGCAGTGTGAGTCCACGAATGCCTCTTGCTAGAAGCCGATGAGTGGACCTGGGAAAGCACTTCGGCTGGCTGGCATATCAAGGCGCTCAAGCAACCGCCAAACTGTGCTGGTTCGCGTCTACTGCCGCACCCAGTGAAGCCATGGTTGACTGGAAGGACGTGAGTTGGCAATCAGGCCACCCGAGCACAGTGCTTTTCTATTAAAGATGCTTGCTGGAAGCCAATCTGATGGCCATCGAGCCCTTAACGCTCCTACCGCCAAGAAAAAGAAAAGAAACACCAATTAAGTTGAAAAATAGAGTAATAGAGGAGGAAATCGAGCGAAGCAGACGCAACTGCAAGGTCGTTTTAAATGAACAATAATTGAGAACTGGGAAAAGACGGTGACTACTAGTATATTACATGGTACTTATTACTTTGTTTTGTCATGATGCTGGGGACTAGCCAGACCGCTCAATATCCGAGTCCGGCGTTAACGATCATATTACCTACGACGACAGCACCTGTCACATTGAAAAGAGAGGGAATACAGCGAAGAACACACATCATTCTGGGTAAGAGGGGTGCTAGGCATTGGCCTCGAAGCTCAAAGTAGATAAGGTGCATTGTGCATTGTCACGTGTGTCAGTTTGTTGGACAAGGTTTAAGGAAAGGTAGGTAGAATAACCATCTGTCTGTTCGCACAGGCAGCCTACCTAGCATATCTTTGCTACCTGCATGGCACCTAGCCTACGTCGCCCTTTCTTCTCTCAATTATGGTGGACTGGATGCTCTGCTACATGAGTGATTCTTTCTCAAGACTCAGTCATGACAGGCTGTGGGAGGTGATTCTTCATCAGCTTTACGCCGGCATTCGCCTATTCCGACTTTAGGGGATAGAACTATCGTCCGTCTAGCCTTTGTCAGTCGCGAGAAGGCATAGCCGCTTAACTCGTCGATATAATACATATTGATGTATGGGGATATCTCCTGAAGCCTCGCGAGGCGTAAAACATAGAGGAACGTCTTGGAGTTTTCACTGCTTTAATGGACTTTAGAGAAAGAGCTTTGTCTCCAACTTACGTCTCTAAAATAGCAGGGATCAACAAAAAACCTTCATCCCAAACCTCTCGGAAACAAGCATAATCATCTGTTGTCTCGACATGCGGCATCGCCTGCATTTCAGTGATTAAGTACCACAGTAGGTAAATATCGCTACCAGCGAATTGAACCGCTGGTGCATATTGTAAATTTCCACCTGCTTTGTAATTGTCCTCTTCGGCCAGGTCCGTGTATGCATGGTTCTTGGGCTGGAACCGAATCCCTGCGCACGAGAATTATGATCCGATAGTGCTGATTTTTCACTTCTTTATGCTTGATCCTGGTACTTACTTACCTAGGTACTGACTAATCAAATTGCGAGGTGACAAGCCACAAGTTATTTGGGTGGCTGTGGTGAGTGGCTTAGGATTGTTTACTTAAGAGCCCTGGGCTCTGGGTAAAATACCCAGGTACCTAAAGGTGTCACCACGAAACGATCCCTTATTCACAAGAGTTTCTCTAAGCTTGAGCAAATCGCCCAAACACGCAACAACAAAACAGAGCATATGGTATCCTTTATTACCCAAGTACAGAGGTTCCTCATTAATCGGACTCGATCGTTCTCCAAACCCGCATGCGCCGCCTCCTTTAGTCCGCACTGCTGTACTGATATAGGTGACTATCATGGCTACCGGTGTTCCAGCTCAGGTCCATGATAAGTGGCATAGGACATGTCTGCCAAGACCCGTGACACCACCTCTCATCATACCCTAGACGATATAAACCGGCAGGCGGTTCCCAAATAGCTCGCTCTTGGGCAGCTGAACATCCTTTCCGTGAAAGTCGTGCAGGAGCAACCAGAACAACATGCGGAAGACGAGTATGCACCAGATGTCGCTGATGGTCTCCTTTTCAGCCCTCGTCTCCAAGTTGACCATGCGTATGACCCTTAAGCGCACAGACCAGACGTGCAATTGCGCAAGCATGTAGTGCCTATCTTCCGGAGCCGCCGCGTCTAATTCCAAGAGCGTGGGCACCTCGACGGTGCTGCTGTGCGCGCTGTGTGCGATTTGGTCATCGCCGCCATCGCCGTCGTCATCGCCGCCACTGCCGCTAGCGTCATTGAGTTTTTGAAGCATCTCCTCCAGATGCACGCGAAAGACGCTCTCGACCAGTGGCAAGTCATTGATCGTCTCAAGCTGGGCGGCACATTCGCTGAGGGCTGCGCGCAGCTCGGTGACGGCCCTGGGCGAGTAGCCCGCCTCCTGCTCCAGCGACGATGACCGCGAGTCGTCGCGAACGAACTGCTCCTCCACGCGGCTAGCTTTTTCGGCGAGGATCCGTAGCTTCTCGCTCGCCAGTTTGGGATCAGTCTGGCCACCGTTCTGCAGAGCTTGCGAATAGGAAGAGAGGATGCTGCGGAGGGAGAAGGACTTATTGTCCCAGTGGAACACGGTGGGATTGGGAAGCATGCGGAAAGCCGTGCCTTCTATATGGAAGACGACTCCAATCATGCCCAGCATCTCAAACACAACTGGCAAGTCGGGGTCCGTCAGGTCGTTCCGCTTCTGTGGCCTCATGAGACGAGATATTTAAGGCACAACTTACTAGGAAATATGTGGCCGTGTCGAGAAGTCTTGGCACGCGTGCCAAAGTAATCAACCGTAGCGATGCTACATCCAAACACGGTCAGCGTCTCTGCAATCTCAGCCAGAGAGCCCAGCTGCAGCGTTTTCTTGTCCTTGACCTCGTCCGCGTAAAGGTACGTCCCGTCTTCGGCCGGCCGAAAGATTGTCGGCACGAAGCCAAAGCACAACTCCTTGACCAGTCTGTTGGGCACGATGCGGTGATTCTGGAACCAGGTCGGACCGGTCTTGTGAAAGGTGAAGACAACACCTAAGTCGTCGATGTGGCGGCCGCGTATGCTGAAGCCGTTGCCCTGGCCGCGGTACAGCTGGGCACCGTGGTCGAACTCCTTCCAGTAAATGCCTAGCATGGCAACAATCTCCACAAGATGGCCAATGGTGGTGGTGGCATAGGGCTTCTTGAGTCCGGCCGGCATGCTATCCCACGACTTGACCTTGCGCTGCAGGCCAACGGCGAGCGTGTGCGATGGTAATAGCTCGGGTGGCGGCCCGTAGTCGAGGCTGCCGAAGACAACGCCGCGCTGCCATTTGCGCGACTCCTCCTCCATCCGCTGCACGGCCATCAGCAGATCCAGCCAAGTGGCAAGCTCATTGTCGGCAGTGCGAAGGCTCTGGCGCCGCTCACCGTCCCTGTCAAACTCGGCCTTGCTCAGCGTATACGTCTCGGCGATGCTGGTCTCGCTGCCGTCCATGTAGAAAATCCTCTTGCCCTCATCGGCGCCGTCGTCCACGCCCATGGGGCCCCTCCGGTTTGTCGGCGGGGCCACGAAGATGACAGGCACGGTAAATTGTACCTCGACGCGGAACTCGGACCAGCGCATGCGTCGCCGCGTGAAGTTCGACCATTTACCCATGACGCACTCGCTGCACGATGCATAGCCCGTTGCCGAGGCGAAATACTGCTGCAGCGCTTGGAGCGTAGTAGTGAAAAATGCAAGAAGGGAGATGATGAGGGCGACGATAGCGACGATGAGCTCCGGTGACCCCGTGTTCGATTCGGAGCCAGAGCCGGCGCCGGAACTATTTATACTGCTCGACATCTTCGTGAATCGAAGCCGCTTACCCCTCACAGTTGACGTTATTATATCTCAAAGCACTTCATATGTCAATAATACGCAGTGCGTGCAACCAGCGATGTGCTAGAAAGGGGAGACCAAGAGTATAAATTCTTGCCTCTATATTTTCTACCTTTGTACCATACCCCACGTTTATAATTTCAGTTCAACCCGCAAGGCTGTCAAGCCCCTTGAAGCTGAGACAGTACGTACTGGCCCAGTTGAGACAAAGAGACCTTGTCATGTAACCCTGCCAGCAGAAGTATTCTGGTCTTTATTCCACCGCCATTTAACCACACTCCAGAGCTTTTGGGTCGACTGGTCATTCAGGCTATCACAAACGCCAGCTATACCGTCTAGTATGAAAGCTTCAGCGGTTGGTGATAGCCTTACGACTAGCTTTCACGGTTGCCTCTCGTATAGCTAGATGCCCCCAAGACAGCCCTTCAAATAGCTCAAGGTAAATAGAGGCTTACGTCAAAGCCAAGAATTCAACACTTATAGTACAACTGAGACGCCTTCCTTCTTCTCATCACTCGGCTGATGCCGATATCTCGTTGTGGATGTCGCGAATATCTCATTTCAAACCCGTCATGTCCTTTGCACGGCACACGGCTACCGACATTTTAGTCTACATGAAACTTTGGCTGGAGCGAGCGAACAAAGAACGTGCTTACACCCATCATTTTGCTCTCGGGGAGATCCTGCACGTATGACTCCTCTAATAGCAGTGCTTTCCAATGAGATACGACCTATCCCTAGGGTGTCGCATTACATGTTTATGATTTCTGAGGCTACAACTGTGTTCTATATCCTATGACTGCAGAGCCACGAGACAAACCTTTTGCCAAGGGACGCAGCCCCGATTTCAGACAAAGGACGAAGCCCTATCGCCCGAGCTCTTCAGGTACACAGCCGCACAGCACCACTGGAGCTTCGACATGTGCAGGGAAATGATCTGGCGAATCTACGAACAAGTTTTCTTGCGCCGCAGTATAAGTACAGAGATAAAGACGCCCGATGGCTGTTTAGTTTCTCCAGGCGACGACCTCTCGGGCGCAAAGGTCAAGACCGCGCATATATCTCTAGATCGCTAGGGCTAGCGGGAGTACGACAAATGGTGGTCGGTATACGAAAATAGCCTATGTGCGGCGTTCCCGGATCAGGAGAGCTTCTCGGCAGCTTAAGCCAACAATAAACAGGGCTACGACCGGTCCGAAGAGGGCGAAAACCTCGTCACGCCGAACCCCGGGGGTTGGCGCAAACTAGACATTATGGTCCTTAATTCGAACAATGCCCCTGACCTTACGACTAGAGGAAGATATAGTTAAAGAGGGCATCCTGGCTCCTCTGAACAAGACCGGTGATAGAGATATTAATACAGATAACAATAGTAATGAAGAGATCGAACCAGAAGTGCTGTACTCGGTAGCCATGGGCATAGAGGAAGTGCGTGAACTGATACGTCAAACCTCAGTAGCCAAGACGGATTGTAGAGCAGCGTTGCCGCCCGACCGCTTGAGCCAGTACAAGTTCGTGATAGGCCGCAGCCCACCGCTAGCATACCTTGTGAGCCAGGTCCTCAACTATATCTATACACCCCCGGTCCCGAACGCCCAGAACTGCCAAACCGCGTGGTTGTGATGGCAGAGTCCCCATGGACGCAGCAGTAAGTACCTCTCCGATGTTTGCTCGACCTCCTCTCACAAGACATAAAACTGAGGAGAGCACCGAAAGTTTAGTGTCATTGTGTGCAAGTCTACAACTATATTGCAAGGCCACGTGTTTCGGATATAACACAAAGGTATTACCGCCTTCACTGGTACTTTTCGCGCTCTTGGATCGATGTTTATGACAAGCCGCAGCCCAAGCGAGCCCAAGCCGACTCCAACTAGGAATTGCTAGGGCGAAAGAAAGACGGGCCTCGACAGACAGTTCGGTACAGATGGAGAGTATACCTACCGCTTGGATACCCAGCTGCCGAACTTGGGTTCCTTTTCGCAGGCGCTGGCATGCGTCGTATAATAAGGGATTTCACTCAGGTTTCTTAATTCCAGGGCTTATTGCTTTCCTATTGCTACGCAATTGAAAGTGCTCGATTCTGTAGCATAAAAACAATAAAATCCAAAAAGGGTCGCCTCACAATCAGTCACCTGTAAAGGCTTTTGCTGTCGGCTAGCGCACCTTGTTGAATTGAAGAATACGCTTCACTCTTGAAAGCGACGGCATTCTTTGCTGGTGGGTGACGTGATATGGTGAATAAACTGACTTCTGTTTATGAGGAGCCATTAAAGGGATGTTTATTCTGATGCCAAACAAGTGATAGACTTGCACTACATTGTTATTCGGCTTTATTATGTATCTAGTTATTTGTCCAAACCTTGCTTTATCGGCGGTGACGCGGCTTGGGAACTCTTGTTTCCATCCAATAATTTGGGAAGCAATTAGAATCGTTGGCGACGCCAACGAGGGCTTCGGCATCCACCACTATACCGCACAAGATAAAACTCACCGGCAGTGTCTGGTTGGTTTACCACCCCGAGAATTGTATTGTCCCCAGTGCTGGGACAAATGGGCAACTAAGGTCGGATATTCATCTCACCACGGCCAACCAACGACGATAATATCCCTATGATGCTAAGACTCAAGCCTGGGCTAACCCAGACAAAGCTTCATGGCATTACCTTCCTTCCCGATAGAATCGTGAGTTGTCCGAGTGTACTCCGTGCTCACCTGTTCGAAGAAAAATGTTGCATGGAAGCCTACGCGTTGACGGGAGGTCACCTATGCAAAGTCCCGCGATCTATACGACCTTTCGTATTTGTATCCATCGTATCATAGGCATGAAGACGAATTGCGGCATGTCTCGGATAATAGACGATGAAGCTATTCAGACTTTTAGACACGCGGCTTAACCTTCTCATAAGGAGATTATAGGCCGTGTTTTTCGGGAGGGGCAGATGTTAGGCGTGGAGGATGGGATAGTTCTATGGCATGGTCCCATACTGGATAGGTCATCCTGTGAGGTAGTTTTCGCGCATGTTTTGAGAGACAATTAATCATTCATCCATTGACAACAACAAGAAGCATCCAGTGACTTGTAACACTTGGTAGCTGAACTCCTGTATATAGAGACCAGTTAGCCCTCCAAGAGACTAAGGGTCCTTTAGAAGGCAAAGGGTACATTATGCGCTCATAGAATAGTATTCTTATATTAAGTCATTCAGCTGTGGTAATAAACAAGCAGATAACTCTTCTTCTTCTTCTTCTTCTTCTTCTTCCTCTTCTTCTTCTTCTTCTTCTTCCTCTTCCTCCTCCTCCTCTTCTTCTTCTTCTTCCTCCTCCCCTATAAGCTCCATCCCTTCAAATAGGTCCAGCCAGTCTTGCAACCTTTCCTTCTCAAAGTCTTCAAGCGCCCATGGATCAGCTGTTACAGCCTCCATATCGCCAGCCCAGAGATATACATCGGCTTCGACTTCGGTACTCATATCGGGACCCATGACACTTACGCGCTCAGGCATATATTGTTCTCCTTCGAAATTATCTACCTTTTTCCGCTGAGCAACTGTTTCTAATGTAAGCAGATAGCCCTCTATGAAGGACTCAGGCTCATGCTTGATAGCAGCCGGGTAGTCCCGATGCTTCAATGAAAAGCGCGCGTAGCCGTAGAGTGTCGCTGGTTGTGTGAACTCGGACACGGCTGAGATGTTCGATGCGTCTCCTGTTAGCACCCATGCAAGGAGAGGCTTGGCGCAGAGGGTCCCGTAAATGAAGATCGGTCTTGGCTTCGATTCCGACATTTTGTCGCGATTTTCTTCTTCTTTCTTTCTCTACCTACTTGACAGCGTAATGGAGATAGCCCACAGTGGTCGTCTATACGCTGATGTAGCTTGCCCGGTAGACAGGAGGGTCGTGATGAGATAGCCCCTTTTGCGCAAGTTGTAAGTTGCTGGGATGTATGTTACGCAGAGGAAGTGATGTTGAAAGTAAGTAGACAAGTAGAAGGTGGAATTCTTAGCTCGACAGCGGGCGGACTTTCTAAGGTTGCGGTAAGTAGAGGTAGCGTTAGTAACAATGCGCGAGATGATGGCAGGAGGGTTACTTAAGTTCAAATGCGTTTTCGCTCACGTCAATAACTCAATAGCAAAGTTTAAATTGTGTAGGGATAGATCAGTACTTTCCTGGGGGTGTGAATATCCGACATCCGACTCCCAGATCAGACACCTCGAAGGTCGTTGTTAGGTCAGTCACTCGATGCGATGACGAACATTGAATCCTTCCTATCAAGCCTGTTTATTCGGTCCTTATCTGATTCCTCCTCTATAAGATGTAATAAATATTGAAGTCCCCAGCAAATCAATTCGGAGTTTACGTTTCTAGTGGACCTAGTGCGTCGGCCGCAAGAAGGTAAAGTAGTCGAGCTGTTCGGAAGTTGAATAGCCATTCCGAAAGTCTTTGTAGGCGGTTGTGATCATAGACCGGAATCTTGGTGGAAGACCGGGGATGGGAAACGAAGGTATAAAGTCGTACAGGTGGCCGCGACCTTCCCACCGTACAGCGTGAATACTGATCTCCGGCACGTCACCTTCAAACATCTTACAAAATAATTTCTCACCCAAGAGTAAGGCTCTGAGGACGAGAAATAGCACCTGGCCGATATAGAGCTATGGGAAGAAAAAAGCGGTTAAAACCGTCTGTTCTCGCGGAGGTGGGAGATCATCGATGCGAGCAGTCGATCTAAGCGTTGAAATAAATATCTCGAGATAGATATATAAGCTTACAAGCTTGATTATAGCGAATATAGTAAACCTATAGTAGGTAACTTTGTGCGTGTGCGTGTGTGCGTGTGATTGTTGCGACAGGCAGAGAAAGAAGGGAAGGGATGCGAGAGAAAATGTACCTCCTAGCATGGCATTGAGGACGGCTGCAAGGGCAACAATATGCTCCTACGTGGCGAGTCAAGCATTTCATGGAATGGCCCTCTGGGTTTTACACTTAGATAATTGGAGTGAAGCGGATTTTAGGATCTGTTTATTTGGACGACGTAGAACAGTAAACGTCTACAAGATGCCTGCCATTTCTCAGAAAGGGGCTCGAGGTTACCAAGAATAGTCTATTAGTGATATCTAGGTGCACCCTTAAATCGCTACCAGAAGCCCTACTGGCAAACAAGCGAAGCGACAAGTCAAGGTAATCCTGGGATCACCAAGATCCGTTGCGATAACCACAACTCTTCCGCATGGTTATAAACCACGGGCTATCGTGAAGTACAGCGAGGCCAGCACCAGATATGAAATTAATGTATCGTACACCCCTCCGCGCATTGGGAAGCTACTTGCTATCTCGCTTTCTCGGCCGTTTGGGTAGATACCCGTCTGGAACCCGAAATAACATACTCTAAGTGAACGCGCGGCAAATATCCCGTTCAAATCCTCAAGAGTATTTCCATTCATATCAATCACATTACGCTAATCAAACCGAATCTTGCCTTCATTGATATCAGGATAAACATCGAAACGCCTCTGCGTAGTAATGGGGATGCCCTTCCTCGTCTCCTCAATCTTAGCGCCGTCAAGCTCCCAACTCACGATAGCCTCCGTCTCCTCGGCCTCGACGACGACCTGCGCCATGGGGTCCACGATCAGACTGTGGCCCCAGGCGTGGTAGGAGGCGGACATGTCGCGCGCAGGGCTGCACAGCGCGACGTAGCACTGGTTATCCATGGCGCGGGCCTGGCCCTGCAGACGCCAGTGCAGGGGGCCCGTAGTGGTGTTGAACGCCCCCGGGTAGATCAAAGCGAAGGCGCCGCGGCGCGCCGCAATCATGGCTAGTTCCGGGAACCGCACGTCGTAGCAGATGGCCACGGCAATGCGGCCGTACCCAGGCAGGTCCACCAGCGTCAGCTTGTCGCCGGCCGTCAACACGTCGCTCTCGCGGAACGTGATCTTGCCGGGTATATCGATGTCGAAGAGATGCACTTTGCGATGGGTGGCGAGCAGGGCGCCGTCGGGGCCGAATGTGAGAGACGTGTTGTAGTATTTCCTCTCGCCGTCTTTGTCCTCTGCTTCTGGGATCGAGCCGCCGACGAGAAAGACCTTGGCCTCGGCGGCCATGGACGATAGCGCGCGGAAGGAAGGCGAGTTCTCGGGGGACGGGAGGAGGGTCTCGGCGTACGAGGGGAAGTAGTCGCAGCCGTAGGGCGAGTTGAAGCACTCGGGCAGCACGACGAGGTGCGCGCCGGCTTTGGCGGCCTCGAGGACCTTGTCGCGCGCGTGCGCGAGGTTCGCGGCCTTGTCGGTTCCGCTGGCGAGCTGGATGCACGATAGCTTGAGAGGCTTCTGGAGAACCGGCGCCGGTATCGCGGAGGTCGCCATCGTGCGAGATAAGGTCGGCGCTGCGAGGATCGGGTTGATTCTAGCTGCTAGTCGGCAACTGAGACGCAGACTATGACGTTGATAAGAGTGGGAGCGCGAGGGACAGGACGACGTGAATGATTTGGGGAGTAGACTCAAGGTCCTGTTGGTGAAGTGTCTCATGGTGGATGCATCGTCATATCTGCTGTAGGCCAGACGGATACGTTTGGGGTATTGGAGTGCCGAGTGCTTATTGCGAGATCGGGTGGGCTTGATGGGGAACTGAAGCTATTGGGGGGGGGGGGGGGGGTTATGTGCAGCTGCAGCAGTCTTGGTGGGGTTCTGAGCCCAATTGCCGGGTAGGTTGGGGTAAGGAGGGGTAAGGGTACTTAAAGGGGTCAAGATAAATACCCTCTTGTTCAAATTTCTTGATCAAGGGCGCACTTAGCCAGGGAACGTGTAGCAGAGATAGGGAGTTTCGAATTAAAGGTATACTAATTTTAATTCGGAGATTATATAATGATAGTCATAGTCACAGACCACACATCACTATATGTTCCGAAAGACTAGAAGCCCGCCCTATAGCACCATTATCTGGGAGAGTGTTTATATTTACCAATCACAACTCCGGCCAAGCAGGTCAGCCAATTGCTCGAGGTACTTTTGATCAACCTCATCGAAACCATTCAGGTCTGCACAGTCAATATCGATGATGGCCACAACTTTCTTCGCATCGCCTTCTCCGGCGACCACAATAGGGACCACAATCTCACTTTTGCTGTCTCCATCGCAAGCGATGTGGCCCGGAAATTTCTCGACATCGGGAACGAGCTGCGTCGTCTGCGTCGCGGCCGCTGCACCGCACACGCCTCGGCCGAAGACGATGGTCTGGCACGCCACCTTGCCTTGGAACGGGCCGAGGATGAGCTGGGGCTTCGCCGTCTCTTGCGCATCTAGCGTGTAAAAGCCTGTCGCTTGGCTATCAGTGTTGAGTATGTATGCGGGGTGAAGCCAGTGAGTCATGGCGAATGAATATATGAATGAATGAGTGAATGAATGCATTGCTCCAGGAAAGGACGTACCGGCCCAATTGACTTGACTGCTCGGTGAAGGCAGAGACTTATACGCGTGCCACAGCAATGAAGCGGTGTTTGACAAATTGCTTCACTTTGTTAGTTGCGTTGTGAGAACGTAAGGCTCGAGATATCTCGTGTTTGCATCAGGTACGCACCAGACCTAGATGAGACTGTATGAGTCATACATATTCAGATGGATTGATAGGTTCTGAATAGCGCAGCCTTACCCAGTTCCTTTGACCGTCAAAGAGACCTTCAGCCTGTAAGAGAACCTGCTCATACGCCTCTTCTTTCGTCACGCCATCGGCGAAATTGGAGGCGTCGGCGTGGACCTGAAAAGTCGTCAACTCTTAGAAGTTATGAGCTTTGGTGAATCGGGATGGTGGACGTGCTTACCATTTTTTGAGGGCGTGTGTTTAAATTACGCTCTTTTTCAATTAACTATAGGGTTCCCTCAATTCTTTATTCCTCAGGCGTTTATTTAAGATCTGACAAGATTAATTGACGAATTTATTGTCGGGTTGTTGGCATTGCTTGATCAGCATGAGCACCACCGGACTCTGGAATCTCGCAGAAAAAATAGGCACTGACCCGTTTGGGCATTAGTCAAGCACGCAATTGGTAGGGCTCCCGCTAGTGCCTCTATACCTATTTCCTGATTAGGAAGACATACATCAAACATTATCACAGTTGGACTACAATAGATTATGTTGAATAGGCTATGTACGAATTCGTACGAAAGAAGTGGCTCCCGCTAGCAGCCGCGGAGACAAATCATTTGGTCAAGTCTGGTATATTCAAAAGGATACGTAGGTGTACGGAAGGGAGGCTCTCTATATAGGTAATCCAGGTGACCCCTAGTCATCCCAATAGCCCCTTGACCCCCCTTAGCCATACAGGTGGCCCCTGGCCACCTGTATGGCTGTTGGCTGTTCGTATTATCCTTCCAATAGATTGGGTAGTATAGCTGAACGTCTCCTTTTAAGGTCTACATAATTGAAATGACTACCAGGTAACAGAGGCGTAAGTAATCGGGGTCTTCATAGTGCACTTTTTCAATACCTGTGAGAAGAACTACATTAAGCGCAAGTCCTCGTTGTCCGCAATTAAATGAATAGATCTGTTGAACTGATGCCAACTATGTTCACGCAAATGGCCGTAAAGGGGAACGGTGATAGTATTACACGAATTGAAATCTTGACACTCCGGCCAGCACTGTTGAGAACCAATGCTTGAACATCAAAGGTCAGGCTCTTTGGTCATCGGTCCGTATGGAAACAATATCTTCCCTAACAGAACCTATACTCGTCTACTACTCTGATTGATCTATCCCAGGCTTGCCTTTCCCTGCTTTAGACTCTTTTCCCGTGTCTGATCTGATATCAATTTCCGTGGTAACAAGTATCCCCCCAAGCGTTATCTTAGGCATATCATGATGAGAAACGCTTGCATAACTACCGTGTACTCGTACCGGCTGTAGTTCCGTGAGACCTGCCTCGCAGCCGTTATCTAGCCAAGTGCGTCGGTAGCTATGTGTGTCTTTCTGAAAACGGTCGGAAGGCAGTCTGGTGAGGCTGCTGGATGATGAAAGCCTCTCGGGCCCAACGACCGTGGTGATCTTCGACCGCAGGACGTTGCAGAGAGTATGAAGCGGACTCGGCGGGCGAAAGGCAAGGGGGAATGCCGGGGCGCAAAATATCAACTCGGCTGTCGTCACCTCGGCGATACCCCACATGATGTATTGCGAGTAGGCATATGTTTTATCCTGGGACTTGCTGAGGTTGAATGCACTCACAACCCGACCTGCTGCCCAGGCGCAAGCCCTGTAGTATTGAATGAGTTTGAGAGAGCTAGGTAGCATTGGAGGTTAATGAAGACGGGGAGCTTACAAGATACCCACCGAGAAGATCACTGAGACTCCGAGTTTCTGTCTCGTAGTAAGGCTCAACCTCCAAATGACGGTATGGGGCAATAAGAGCATGAGAAGGTTGAAAACTAGATGGAAAATAGTTATGAAGAGGTTGAACGCGTCGAATTCAATACATGTCCCTAGAAGATATGGTCGCCAGGTCTTCTGCTGAGGGGAACAAGCACTGTTTATAGCCGCAATGGTGCCAATGTACAGAGCGGTGTTGGCTATGAGCATTCCGTAGCAAATCCACCAAAGACCGTTGCGGTTCGGTCTCGGGACGAAAATATGGCTCCATTCCAACAAGACAGCGGCCTTGACCAGGAGAAGTGCCACACAGTATAAGGTCGTTGAGAGAACGTAGGTCTATCTTTGGTTAATTGGAAACCGCCTCCTGTCAACGGTAATAACTGACAAACAAGAATATCTCCAATTTGATTACTCTTAAATCCCAGAGGTGCACAAAGTAGCCTGTGTTCTCAGGGACCTTGGTCAACGACCAGGTGCCGGCAATGAAGAAAGGCTTGTCATGTTAGATAAACTCCACAAAACAGGAAAATGATCGTAGTACATATGAGATGAGACCGAGAACTACAATATCGTCAGAATACAGTCCTACAAGCCGAGGGAGACATGAACGGACAGTCTTCGAGTCTTACTCTTCTTGTGCAGAAAAGCTTAGCATAAGCTCTTATAAGGCCTGATATTGTCGTGACCAGTATGCCTATCGTGATGACTGCGATAGCCAGCTGATTGTTATTGGGCGGATGGTCATAATTAGGAACAATGTTAGGCGGGGGAGTGTCGGCAGGAGAATTTCTAATCTGTTCGATCTCCTCTGGAGTCAAAGTTGGTATCATCGTAAAGGTTGTAGATTGGTGGAGAAGCCAGGTTAAAACGCAATATCCAAGATCTTATAGTTGTGCCAGTCATTTCTTGCAATCGTTCACTCAATTAAAGAGAAGGGGAAGGGAGGAATATCAGATGGTCTCCTCTCTTTCAAAACCTAGTACACTATGCATTTGAAACCACCACGCACCCAGATTATTAATCACCTAATGACAAGTAGACTTTGGCAGCTAATAACGCTCGTCATGGAAACCAACAATAGGAAGAAGCTTAATCTCACCTTTTCTGAAGGAGTGGCCTTATACACAAGGCTTAGGTGGAGTCCATTGACCAAGTACAAAATCTCGATAGCCAACAACCTCTGTGCCTATCAACCTAACACTTCCCAATAGTACTAGTGCTTCGACCAATAAGGAGACTACAGAGCGTCGGACACCGCGTGTCAGGTAGCACTAACAACAGGAGGATGGGCGTACTGCAAACGCGACTGCCGGGGGACTCTTTAGAACTTCAGAAACCAACAAAATGTCAGGACGCAGTTAGTCGTTAGCCAGTCCCAGGAGCATTCGGAACGAGAAGGAATCAGGGGCCGCAAGGATAATAGTGTGCGGTTACTACGTTGGAGGCTCGCAACCCATGCCTCAATGTCTGCTTAATGCACGACGCGTGGCAGTACATTCAAGACCAACAGTCAAATGTCAGTGGCTCAGTCGGGTCTGAGAGCCGTTGAGGGCCGTGCTTATGCGTTGGTTGTGAATCTGCAGTTGGCTGAAGCCAGCGAATCATCGCGCAGAACCGATCGTCCTTTAGATGAATTTGTTGGATTGCAGGCTGAAGCGAGCTATTGAGGTGGGTCGACGAAAAGGCGTAGTTGCGGCGTCATACCATGTATCTTGACCAAATCTAATAACGGGTGTTGGTATGCAAGCGACCATTGAATCACCCTGTAAGGTAATGAGACCTAGCAATGAGAGTTAGGCTTCAAGACGCCCACTCTCTTCAACTCAAGGCGCTCAACGAGACTTGAGTTTGCTCGTTGTGCATCTTTCCAGTCTGACACTACCTGTATTGAAGCAACTTCTCTAATATTTTATCTGAAGTCCACATCGCGCCTCTGCCATCATGGCATCCAATACAATTCATGAGTTGAACGCCTATTCGGGCGACGAAAGTACTACTGAAAAACCGACACTTGACAAGAATGAACCCGACGAGGCCAAAATCGGGTCGGATATGTCTGGCGCTCTAGACGATATCGTTTACATTCAAGGCGCCAAGTTCTGGCTCATATCTGTTGCGTAAGCTCTACGCTTATACTGTCATGACAGACTACTCAAACCATGCAGCATTGCTATCATCATGTTCCTCGTCAATCTCGAAGTACCAGTTATTATCACAGCACTCGTTTCGATTACGAACGACCTCAAGGGATTTGAGAACGTAGCTTGGGTTGTTGCTAGTTATCTTTTAGGATATGTCGGTTCGTATCAGCTCGCTTTCCTGGCGTACACTTTAGGCTCAGCTTTTATTCTAGGTATCATTGTCATCTGTGCCAAATTCAGCGATATCTTTGGCCGGAGACTCGTCTTCGTATTAGCGATAGGAATCTTCATCATATTCTCCGCTGCTTGCAGCGCCGCTCAGACATTAACCCAACTGTTAGTTACCCTTGTGGTCCGACACTTGAAACAAGTTAACGTGTATGCAGTATCATCTTCCGAGCTTTTCAGGGCATTGGTGGCGGCGGATCCTGGTCTCTCGCTACGATCTTCGTCTCCGAACTGGTACCACCAGAAAAGTATCCAAAATTCGTGGCCAACATCTCTCTTACCAACGCCCTAGCCTTGCTTCTCGGCCCAATTGTTGGCGGAGCAATAGCATCGAATACAACTTGGCGGTGGATATTCATTATTAAGTCTGCCATCATGCCCACGCCGTAGTCAATTAATTTCGTTATACTAATCCTTATAACAGCATACCAATCGCTCTCCCTGCTCTGCTGATAATCCTTTATGCCGTGCCGAAAGAGTTTCCATACCATAATCAACCAGGCTATAAGCGAAAGACTCTAAAGGATCTGGTTTCGAAATCTGTTCTCAGTCGCATCGATGTGCCCGGTACTATCCTGATTCTCTTCGCTACCTTAGGCTTAACCGCCGCTTTTGAAGAGGCCGATAAAAGGTTCCCGTGGAGGTCTGCCTACGTTATTACTCTGTTAACTGTATCTGGACTTTTTTGGATCATCCTCCTTGTTTGGGAACGATATGTGACGCTTTCAAACACGATCCGGGAACCAATTTTGCCCTGGCGATTTCTTTTGAATCGTGAAATGATGGGCGTGCTACTGTGAGGAATCTCTTGATATATTGTGATACCGAAGAGATCTAACGTCATCTAGGAACTTCGTTTTCCTCGGAGGCCCGACGGTCATCTGTATGTTCATCCTCCCCCAGCGGTTTCAATTAGTATATGGTACCTCTGGCTTGGATGCTGGTGTACGATTGATACCATTCTCGGCGGTTATCCCGATTGGTTCGATCTTTGCGTCTATTTTTGGAGGAAAACATAAAGTTCCACCAGTCTATCTCCTCATATTCGGCTCCGTGCTCCAAGTTCTTGGGTTCGCCTTGATAGCGACGTTGCCATCGACATTGGAAATTCCATCACGAATTTATGGGTATCAAGTTCTCGCGGGCTTTGGCTGTGGGATCAACTTTTCACTTCTCTTCATCCTCATCCCGTTGATTAATGAAAAGCGCGATAACGGTTAGTCTTTAGTCCACATATAGGAAGAACTTTCATTAATCTATGTATAAACATCAGCTGTCGGACTTGGCGCCGGATCACAATTCCGTTTCATAGGCAGTTCTGTTGTCCTGTCTATCTCTACTTCGATCTTCAACAGCTATGTCCGACCACGACTTATGTCGCAGCTCGGTATCGCGGATCCAGATGCCGTTACTCAGGTGCTCCCGACTCTGGCACCCTCGGTTCAAGATGCAGTTCGTCATGTCCTCGCCACCGGATACAGTCGTCAGATCATTGTGCTGGCCGTTTCAGCGGGCTTGCAGATACCGGCAACCCTGCTTATGTGGAAGAAGAAGCAGCTTAAGCTATGAATCACGCCTATGTATCACACATTCTCAGGGATAAAGCTATGGTGGAGAAAGGGACTCGGTGAAGCAAAGAAAATCCACAGGCATTGAGGACTTCTAAGACATGTTGGCTGTAATCAATTAGTTTCAATTTTGTACAGAGTGTTAACTTGTTGTTCGGAAGATAAAGATTAATATCGATCTAAACATCGCTGCCACGGCTCGATTCACTAGACACAGATGATTATTGTAGGTAGACTATTTCTGTTTAGCTTGAACCCTTTGGCGCGGTCTTAGTGGTTTGCACTATCACAGACAAGACGTGACTCTTGATAATGTATGCAAATGTTCGACCGCTTATCTCGAGACTTCTCAGAAAGGATTGAATCTCAGTGGCGGATGTCTACTGGAACGTGATAGGGAGGGTACATTGCACATGACAGTTGGTTCCCGGAGTTTCTTGATACTAATTGTGAGTGCAGCTCCAAGGCTTAGGAGATGCGGTGTTGGTTACAGACGAATAATCGAGTCCAATAATACATGTAGCCGAGGACAGCTTGCTTCCAACACCCCACGATGAAACACCACTCATAAGCTTATATGTATCGTCTTTGCCCGAACCGGAATATCTGTTGGTACTGATATATGCACGCTGTCATCCTACGGTGGCCCTGGCATATGCAACTGTTGGCACTGATTCCTCTTTCCACGAGCTCAAACATCGAGCTCTTTGGTCTTCTCAATTTCATGACTGCTCCTCTTCTAGGTGCATATCAACCCCAATAAGCTTCTTCTAATCATTGTGCCTTAAAAACTAAAATGGACATCCTGCATGCTCTCGTCGTAGCTGCGAGGGGGCTGACGTATATCATGATCGCATTCGTTAGTAAAACATTCCGTTCCTACTGAGCTGCAGCTTATTGATGTCTCGTCCAGAGCGTGACGACGTGCATTTATCGGCTTTGCTTTCACCCACTAAGCCAGTATCCAGGCCCGCTGATGGCCAAGCTTTCGGACTTCTACGGCGCTTTCTACGCTGCTAACACTACCCTTCATCTAAAGACACTCCAGGACCATCAAAACTTCGGTAAAGAAGCTAAATACAGTCCCATAGAATCAAGCGTGCTGACATCATAGAAGGCTCCGTGATACGTCAAGGACCCAACAAGCTGGTGTTCAATACCAGCAGCGCCCTTCATGGTACGATCATAAGCCGCTTCTAATTACAATACTGATGTGATTAGATATCTATCAAAACGAGCGAATAACAAAATCGCGAGTTTATCTCGTCACACAGAGGGTGCCTAATTCGTATGGTCTGTTCAATTCACTTGACAGGACTATGCATCAGAGAAAGCGGAAGCTCCTGGGCCCAATAGTAAACGATCGGTCGACGCGGGCGTTCGAGGCTTCCATGCATCGGCAGATAGATATCTTCATTCAGGACTTGCTGTCGTCAGGTCAAAAGCAACCCCCCGCACTAGTAAACATGTCAAAGAGATTGACGTATCTCGCAATTGACATCATGGGAGAGTTCGTATTTGGATATCCCCTTAACTTGCAGATGAACGAGACATACCGGTTCATAGCAGATACAACTTCCAGCTACTTCTTTAACATAGCCTTCCAGCTACCCTTTCTTGCTTATCTTCGCGTTTCCAGTTCCCAGAAACTGAGGAGGTTCCTCAGAGGCAAACGGTACCGTTCTATTCTCCAAAAAATGATTAGAAGCCGTTTAGCCGCAGGGCCAAATGCGAAACACAACCTGTTCTTTATGACTGATACATTACGGATCTCCGATGACGACGAGGTCTTTATCGAGGAGATTCGATCGGAGGCAACATTTCTTTTATCAGCAGGTTCGTGTCTATGCTACGTCTCCCGTATTTACAACAGAGTGTTTATCAGTTATTCATAATGCCAAATAATTATAGGAAGTGATACTATATCAACCTGCCTCAGTGCCCTATTCTTCTACCTATCGAGAAACGCAGACTGTTACCAGAAACTTACGGCTGAGATCCGCTCTAAGTTCAGCAGCAGTGATAGCATAGTAGGGGACCGCCGTCTTTCCGATTGCACTTACTTGCGAGCCTGCATCGATGAGGCTCTGAGAATGTCGCCACCCATTGCCGGGACACTGTGGAGAGAACAAATAGCGGAGCGCGATAGGGAAGCCGCCCCCCTCGTGATCGACGGTCACGTCATTCCGCGCGGCACACACATCGGAGTGAACACGTACGCTCTCCATCACAACGAAGCATACTTCCCTGACCCCTTCACCTTTAAGCCTGAGAGATTCCTCGAGCAAGGTGCAGAGGAAGCCAGAAAGGCATTTACCCCCTTTTCGCTCGGCCCTCGCTCGTGTATGGGAAGATCAATGGCCTATTTAGAGTTAAGCCTCATAGTCGCCAAGGTGCTCTGGCACCTCGACTTCACACGGGCGCCGGACGAGGCTGGAAGGCTAGGAGAGTCTACGTATTGGAAACTGAGGGGCTGGCGGGAAAGGACCGATGAGTACCAAACATATGACATTTTCGGGGCTATACATCAAGGACCATGCTTGATTTTCAAGCCACGTGGGGGCGAAGAGGACCATGTGGTGTCTACATAAGTTGAGTTTTGTTATATCAGTACATGTTCATGCTCAATTGCATGTGACAACCACTCGGCTGCAGGCTGCGCTTGAGCTTGTCGCATCTAGTAGAATAATCTCCGATATAACTTTGCGCAAATGTATGGACTGTTACTCTCTTCAGTACATTGAAAACGCTCTAATTGTAGCACACGTAATGGTGACTTCAGGTATCTTTGTTGACTGTGTGCCTCATAGGGTGGACGCCCCAACCAGGCCCAGGCCTTCAAAAGAGATAAACTCCATTTACACTTCCTGAGGCCCTTCGACTAGCTTTTCAATTAATTTTCCATGGGGAGGGCGCGTGCTGCCCTAAGTGCGTAGCCTTTTCCTCCGTGATGGCTACTCTCCTTTGTATCCCATATTCCAACTTAGCCACCGAGTGGCTGGCTGTACTTTGCTTTCAGTATAAACATTGATGGCAGCCCCTATGACTATCACCAAAGCTAAAATCATATCTATAGAGTAGGCCAGCCTTTTGATTATTAGACATTTTCTACAGTTAAAAGAAGAAGAGGATCAGGGGGTCCTGATAGGCCCTCAGTCTATATATACACATCCTGTATTTGCCACACTCTCTATTTCGGCCATAGCTTTGACCGCATGGGTTATGTTTTAAAAATGTCGGGTATGAGTTCTCTCAAACCTGTGGCCAACTCGGTCTGAGAGATTCTCTGTCAGGTGTTTCTGTCCCAGAGTGAATGGAGTAGCTTACGCAGTCACGTAGCAGGTAGGTAAAGGGGTTAGTAGCCATGAAGGTATATTACTCAAATGGCCCCAAGTCCTTGCAACTGGTAGTTGGGAGAGAGGGCATGTATATCTAGAAATCTGATAGGCACACACTAGGGTGTCATCTATTTACCCGACATTCTCTTGCCGTCTTCTGAGTCGATCGCCATGGAAGCTCTCCATTCCAACTGACACTTTTCAGGTATAGCGACCCTAAAGTGTTTCAGCGTCTCGGTGCTGATTAAGCCTGCTGTCTGCACATGCTGAGAAGAGATAGTGAGCACCAGCTATTCTAAAGTCATCATTGACGGTCGCTTCACAAGAAAAGGTGCGGACCTCCTCCATGACCAGATCCCTCTGCTGATGATGAAAGAATGAACTGGAATTGAGTGCAGACGTATTGCATTTCTGCTGTCTGCACAATGAAATGACAGTCATCCTTCTCAGAGAAAGAAAGAGGGAGATGTAGGAGAGGTTGGGCTTTTTTACCCTTCGAGAGTTCCTGCGCCGCACGGTATCCAGCTGAATCTTTCGTGCTTATTAGGCACCCACCGAGCAATGAGATTTCCGAGGAAGCCAAAATGTGCATCATGTAGTCCCGTCTCCTCGCCGATGTAACAGCTGGCAGATGAGCGATATACAAGCTTAAAGTAAGTTAATACTCCTGAGATTTGAGAGGATGTGCGTATGGAATGCTGATTCGAACCGTCAACCCTAGAGCAATTTCGAGACGTCGCCGATTGGGATTCCATTAAGACATTGGTGTCTTCCGAACTACTGCTGGAGGGGCTGGCTCACGCAACACGTACTGGAAGAAACGATATACAGCCCAGCGACCCCCTATATTCGTTCCTAAAATGTGGCGGTGACCCTGTGGGCAAGGAATAATCCCGATTTTGGAAGCACAATTGATAGCACATGTACACCATGTATCTGATCTTATCGTAGAGTAAAAGTGTCGCCGCCGTCTGATAGTCTCATCAATCATTATTCCTCGTTCGAACTCTGTTATATAATCAAGCCTTCGATGTGCCGTAGCCACATTTATAGCAGGGTTACGTCAACTACACGTATGTCAAGGCTAATAGAATGAAGCCCAAGAAGCCGCTCGGCTACATAACAATGTTCCAGTCCGAGCCCTCGCCTTGAAGATTCAACGCAACGGCGAAGGCAGCCGCCCTTAAAGAGCGCGGTTCGCAGTGCTCGCTCCCATGTTTTGTATCCTATCTAGTCCGCGCAAGGACTATTGAGCCGGCCGACTCCGATATAGCTAGATCTCGGTGCGCATTGGCCAATGCCTCGATCTTCCATTGCCCGATCATTGGGTGTGGGCCACGGCCATCCTCGGTGAGCGACACTCGGATGGCGAGGGGAATAGTGTGAAATCATTATGCATAGTAAACGCGTCATGACTTCGGGGACCAATTTCGCCAGATACCTTGTTGTAGATCCATAGATTCGAAATGATTTGAATCAAGTATCAGATCTTGATCACGAACACCGCTTCAATACAGAACGCAAGGGGAAGCTAGTTCGATCAACAAGCCTCATCACAACCGGCAAGATGGACTTTAAATGCGCTTTGATCACCGGCGGTGGAGGCGGCATAGGCAAGGCGCTGGCGCAATATTTCATCTCGCAGGGTAAGAAAGTCATTATCGCTGGACGGACGGAGTCCAACCTGCAGACTGCGAGCAAGGAAATAGGGGCCGCCGCATATTATGTTCTTGACACCGGCGCCGTGTCCGAGATCCCGGCCTTCACCCGGAAGGTGATCTCTGAGCATCCGGACCTTGACTGCTTGGTCAACAACGCCGGCGTGCAGCGCCCGCTGAGCGTCACGGATATGGCACCCGACGAGTTCCTAGGAAAGGCCGACCAGGAGATCGATATTAATATACGTGGACGTACGTGTAGCTTTAGGACTCGTCATAACGTTAACGCACACTAACGATATGGTATAGCGATGCACCTTGCGCTTCATTTCCTGAGTCACTTTAAAGAGAAGCCCAGCGCCCTGATTATCAATGTCTCCTCGGCTCTGGAATTTGTCCCTTTCTCACTAGTCAATCCCGTATACAATGGCACGAAGGCCTGGCTGCACTTCTGGAGCATCAATCTCAGGTATGTTCAAGCAGTTACACGCGTAATTAGGGAGCTCCGTATATGCTGACTGACACACTCTTACTCCGCAGAGCACAGTTGGCAGGGACAAACGTGAAGGTCGTTGAAATTGCTCCGCCAACGGTGGAAACCGCCATACACAGGGAGCGGGAGGACCCCGACGACAACAAGAAGGGCAGTAACCCCAATGCCTTGACTCTGGACGAATTCGTCTCCGAGGTCAGCAAGTGGCTGGAGAACGGTGATGAGACAGTAGGAGCGGGTATGGCTGTGGATCTTATAAAGCAGTGGGATGAATCAATGGGGAGCGTGTTCAGGAAGCTGGGAAAGTAGAGATCTACTGAGCTCACGCTTGGCCAGATTCCAGACATTACCACGAAGGCGTTCTTAGAATATAGATTTGTCAACAAAAGTCCACATGAGTAGTCTTTTTCTGAAACCTTTGGGCTGAAAAGAGTAAAGATAAGCCTGTCAGGGCATCAATCAGGTAGCAGAACTCCAGTCGCACTATAATCAGAGGAAGAGCATTCCTGATGCTGATCGTAGTGAGTAAGAAAGATGAAGAAGGGCAGAGAGACGATGTGAGCGAAGGGTAAGGCAGGTAGATTGCGCTTGCAGTCTGCCATGAGATTGTACACTTACTTAGGGCTACGCCAGAAGCATTCAGCCATCTTACCACAAGAAGGTCGAGGCTGAATAACAGTAGGTGTTTCTGAGCCTTCGCAGAAGCTTTTGGTTTCCGAAACTGTGATGTACTTATTCTAGGTCTGGAAGTCCAAGGGGTATACTAAGAGAGTACCCTAAGCCAAATATTCAGCAGGCAATTATAATAAGTAGTGTAAAGTGACCGAGAGGGCTAACTATTCATATCTAGGCGTAAGCCACCTCTTTTGGGGATAGGCACGCGACAGAGGCCGGAGGCTTTCTGTAGGCCAGCCTACAGCCCTTCAGACTGCCATACCGACTACTATGTAGACTGACTACCATACAGGCTGCAGCCCATACAACCCCTTTTGCCCTCCACTTCCCCCCAGCCACCCTTGCCAACCCTCCGTGCGCGAGAGCGCTGTACATGAGAGATCCCGAGGTGGCTGGGTAGAGGGGATGCTCATGCTTCCCCAATATACGTACCAATTTACTAACCAGCAAGTGCCCTGAAGTGTCCTGTAGATATGTACTCCATCAGTGTTCCTGTGAAACTCGAACGTGTCCCTGGCGCCATGTCGTACCTCCTATCCTATTAGTACCCGCGAACGTTCTAATACTTCGTGGCAAAAGTATGCATTACTTTGTCCCCTCTGTAATACACTATTATTTCAACACTTCGAAAGTCCGGCGTTCTTCAACTCTCAACTCCCTGCCTGCCGCTACTAACAGATCTACACGTCGAGGCTTTGAATCGTCGAGCCTTTCCTCGAATAGATGTATAGATCTAGTACAGTGGATATATCTATTGTTATCAGCCTACGTGAGCTCCAAGGGTAGGAAGCTCCGGTCGGCTACGGAAATCTTGGAATGTAGCAAAGCGTTTCCGGGCACTGATAGGGTAGACGTAGGCATTGCAAGCGCAATAGCAAGGGGCCATTTGCCTCACCAGCCTGGTTCGAGGTTCGCGAAACGAGATACCTCTTCTAGGTAGCGTGCCATCAATACTTGGCAAGGGATACTTTGTCGAGCACCAACTAAGAAGGGTTCGGAGTAACCTATCTACAGTATTGGTAAGCAAGGCAGATCCAATGTGAAGAAGTGGTGTTTGAGATGTTGTGCTACTGCATGCGCTTTATCTGTTATGCCAAGGTAGCCTGCTCCATTGATTAAGTAGCCTGATCAGACTTTGCGGATGGTTGTAACGTGGTAGGTATTGCCAACTGCCCGTTATATCGCCATCGACAATGCCTAGGTTCTAAGGACTTGGATGCGGAGTTGCTGACTAGGGTTTTACGATCGCCCGTGTTGCCGGACCTCGATCAGTCATTTCGCCGACGATATGCTGCGGGCGAGTTAAAGCAGGCTCCAGCCTTCGCCTGAGGATTTCCAAGCACCCAACTTGGCGCCGCTCCTACCGCCTATCATCCTAGCACATTCAGAAAATATTCAGATCATTTAGGCAGAGAAGATGTCATGTGGGATACGATGTCTCACGATCTTGCCGTAAACACCCGGTCTATGTAACACCAAAGTCATAGCCCCTGGACGCCTACGTCTTAGTGGCTCTTTTAGCATGGCCAACACGAGCGGGGAGGGGAACCTCGTCAGTCAATGTACCGGTACGTACATCAAGTGAAAAGATATCAGGACCTTTCTCGATCCCCAGAGGTCGTTCTATGAGAATGGTTTCTTCTGGTTTCAACCAGCTTTACTCTGTTGGTCGTGTTAAAAGTGAACTGTGTCAAGGAGTCATTTCATGTACTATACTAAATATAAAAGTATAAGATATTATTTATATATATATAAATAAGGTCTTTTTTTTTACTAAAAAAATAGTTAAGCTAAATATAACGCTTATATATTTATTATTTTATTAGGTTATAAGCTTAAAGCTTTTTTTATTAAGTTATAATAGCTAGTTAAATATTTAATATTAATAATTATAAGCTAATAAAAAAAATTAATAAATTATAAAAGTTAAATTTTTTATAAACTAATAAAATCTTTAAAATATATAAAAAAATTACTTATAAATTAAATAAATTAATTAAATTATATTTTTTTTAATTTAATTTTTTTTTTTTGATTTTATTTAATAAAAATTAAATAATATTTTATTTTAAACTAAATATTATAAATTTTAAAATATTTAATATAATATAATAAAAAAAAAAAATTATTAAATTAATTATTATTTAATAATTATTAAATATAATAAATTTTTTATATTTAATAGAAAATATTGCTTAATAATAAAGCTATATTAATTTTTAAAAAAAAAAACAATAAAAATTATTAATATATTAACTTACCGGTATTAAAAAATAACTACGCTTTAAATTAAAACGATATTAATATTTTATTAATATTTAATAATAAAAATATATTCGGTTATAAAATATAAATATTATTTATTAATATAAACTTATAAAAAAATTAAAAAAAAACTAGCTTTAAAAAGTTATATTTATTTATAATTTTTTTAAATTTAATAGCTAGCTTAAATTTATTAATTAAATAATTTAATTTATTAAATTTATTTTAAAAAAAAATTTTAATTTTATTATAATTTTTATATTTTAATTAAATATAATTTTTTAATTTATATATAATAAATATATTATTTTAATAAAACGTAGTAAAAAATATTATTATTATTTCCGGTAATATTTTTAATATATTAAAAATAAAAATATAAAACGTTAAACTAAAAGCGTTTATAAAATTAAATAAATAAAATAATTATTATTAATAAAAACTTAATATAAAAATAATAATAAAAATATATAATAATTATAAATTT